>OU015491.1:232833483-233105983 GCA_907164885.2 Dolomedes plantarius | reverse complement strand
TTACAGCACTCAAACGGGGATTTTTCACAAATTTTCTAATTATAAATCTCTGATCACATTTTGTTAACTTTGCCGGACGATCTTTTCTTACCTTGTTTTCGATCTGATTTTTTTCTTTAAAGCGTTTTATCACGTACTGCACAGTAGAATGGGATAAATTAAGTAATTTAGCAATATTCCGAACTGATTTACCACTACTATGATGAAAAATAATCAATTTTCGAATACTGTTTGTTGTTTTACGACTACGAGCCATTTTTAAATAATAAATAAAATATTACGGAGTAGGCAAGCAAAAATTAAAGCCAAACGATATTTTAAATGCCACCACAATTCAAAAATAAAAATAAAGCGCCAGACGATAATTTTAATAATGAATTTATCCGAAAATATTTTAGTGTACGATGACATTTGTGACATAAAGTTTTTGTTACTTTTTGATTACTGGTTTCTTAAAAATAAAATTTTACTATGTTTTCAAAATATTTCATGTAGTTTTGTTAAGAGTAGATTATAGATCTTATTATTAAATACCCATTCAGAAATATTCATTTTAATTAATGTATAGACCCCTATTTCACTGAAAATCGTAAGTGTACGAACACTTTTGGGAGCCACTGTATATATATCTACATATATGTGTGTGTGTAATATATTCAATACATCACGTCCTTAAAATACAACCTGAAAAGGAAAACTAGCTCATTTTTACATGGCTGGAGCTAGACTCAGCCTAAAAGGAATAAAGTTTTGATGCAGTCTCACCGAATCGTTCATTAGATCGACAAAAGTACATCCGTCCATTTCAGAAGACGGTTCGGAAGCGAATATCACCTTTCAACAGTAAACGCGAGAGGCGAAAAAAAAACATGTGGCTATTATTTTGCAGGGTCAGCAGATATTGGGGCTCGCGATGCGAACTCATGCCTGAATTCTAACATGTAGGGTAGGTGGGGGCAAAGGTTTGCAGTTTTGAGTTTTGGGTTTCTTACGGGCCTCCGTTAGATCCTATCGCCCCAAAAAGTCACTTGTATTGTAGTTGGGTATCCCCTCTACCTTCTATAAAATAATGAATTTTTTCCCGAAATATTTAGTCACCGAATTTTTAATTTTACCAAAAGACCTGTTTGCGAACCTTTGCCCCAATCGGTGGGGCAAAGGTTCGCACTGCAAACCTTTACCCCACTCGTTAGTTTCTTACTGGATAGGCATCGAAAATCACAAAAAGAGTTGTCTAAATAATTTTATTTCACATTTTGTAATCTTTTTAAAGGTGTTACATATATAGAAATTCACAAATTGAACAGGTTAATCTCAATAAATTTTTTCTTAAACTAAATAACTTCAAAATGAAATATCAACTATTAACACAGAAAGTTGAATCTAACAAAGAAATTCACAAAATGAAAAGGGGTTAATCTCAATAATTTTTTTCTTAAACTAAAGAACTTCCAATTAAAATATCAACTATTAACACTATCGTTATATTATATCTTAGGCTTTACTCATTCTTTTAAAACCCGTAAAAATTAAGCAAATTAAGGGGATGGGGGACATTAAAAAGCAATTTTTGAAATTTTTACCTCAGAGATATGAAATTGGGCATAAATATTCATTAAAGTAAAACTATTTCAAACACCTTATAAAATTTTATAAATATTTAAAATTTTATTTTTTATATTTAAAAAATTGAAATTTTTATTATGTTTTTTAAAATGCTCCTTGCGATCCAATTTTTAACCTTATCCTTAATTTTGCATTTAGATTGCTTATACATTTTGATCACGGTTATGTTTTGATTTGTGCTTTCGTTGAATAATTACTTTTTAGGAAATATTTTTATGCTTGTACTCTGAATTCTCGTGAAATTTTTGTACTTTTCCACGCTTAAGTTAAACTTTGATAATCTGAATGATGTCTAAACCTGAAATGGATACATAACTTTATTTTAATGTATAAGAGGAGTCTTTGTAATAAATTTTATAAAATTTCGTCAAAAATTGTGACGCAAGGAGCATTTCAAAGACTTGCAAATCTGGAAATTACTCATTTAGAGTTTTTTTCCCTAACCAGACCTTCGAAGCTTATAATGTCTTGTAACAACATTTAATTCCTTTATCTTGTAAAATAGGTCTTTGTTCAGAGCTATTTTATTTTTGTGTTGTACTAATATATTTTATTTTTAATTTATGGATTTTCAAGCATTTTACAAAAAATTTTCTGATTAAAAACAGGCAGTTTTTAACAAAAACCATAATTTTTTTTATAATAACAAAAATGTGAATTCCCATTAATAATAAAAGACGTTGTTAATAAGGATTCCTAATGAAAAGAGGACATGAAACAAATGTTAATAGTTAGAGCGGCAAAGGTTTGTAGATGGGGCAAAGGTTTGCACTGCGAACCTTTACCCCATGACTCCTGCAAACCTTTACCCCATTTCGTGCTGGTTCTGTTCTGCAGAATGGACGCCACTGTATTTGAGTTAACCCAAAACTTAAGGTAGGATTTGAAAGGTTATTTACCACCCTAACATGCGAAAATAAGCCCAAAACAGTTCGTGAGTTTGAGTGATGCTCAAAATTACTCAAAAGTTGCAAAAAATTACATTAAAAGAGACGAAAGTAAACTTACCTCATTTTCTCTGCAAGAGGGGATCTTAACTCCAAAATTTTTTACGAGGCAACTGACTGGAAGTAGAGGAATGCACTGCCTACCCTATTCTTCCTAAAACTCTTCCCGGTTATTTTAAAATGTATGTGCGAACCTTTGCCCCATGCCAACCTTTGCCCCCACCTACCCTACACGTGTAGAAATGCAAAGGCATGCGTTTTATGGGAAGTTCTGTGGCTAAGGGTTTTAAAGCGATAAATTATTGGATATAGGAAAGTGAATTTAAATGGTAGAATGGAGGGCATAATATTTTATATATTACATATATACACTAGTTATCAAAAAGTAAGGAAAATCACAAAAAGAGGGATAACACGTTCAAAACTGGTCCAATCTGTTTAAAATTTGAATATGTTGTTAAGTAAAAGATGCTGAACAATACTACACTATGCAAAATAGTGCGCTGCAGTCGGAATATGTCATTTGCGAGGAGAA
This sequence comes from Dolomedes plantarius, assembly GCA_907164885.2. NCBI lineage: Eukaryota > Metazoa > Arthropoda > Arachnida > Araneae > Dolomedidae > Dolomedes > Dolomedes plantarius. The sequence goes on along the minus strand of OU015491.1, from coordinate 233,102,875 downwards.
TAAAAGTGCGTGTCTCAGAGCAAGGCGACAATTGTCGTTGCGAGGCTGAGATTAGACATCTGGCATAGCCAAATTGTAACAATGACCTCCAAGCAACATTTGACCGAAGAACTGCGATGGCGAGCTATTGGGAGACTAGAGGCAGGACAAAGTCAGGCAGAAGTGGCCAGATGGTTAAATGTGAGTCCGTCTGTGGTTCATAGACTTTGGCAACAATTTCTAACCATGGATTCGGCATCCAGGAGGTTCAGCCAAGGACGGCCATACGCTACGACGAGTGCCGATGACCGATATTTGTCATTATGCGCACGAAGGAATAGAACCGCAACTCCGTCTACAAGCTCCGTCTGCAGATTCTCCCTCGATGCAAGCTCTGGAAGGTTGGTATCAGCATCAACCGTGCGTAGAAGGCTTCACGAAGGTGGTCTTTTTGCGAGGTGACCAGCCATTTGCGTCCCGCTCACGTCACGCCATAGGCGGGAACGTTTGCAGTGGGCACGTCAACATGTCCATTGGACTCGTGATCAATGGAGGGCTGTTCGCTTTACGGATGAGTCCGGGTTTAGCCTCCAAATCTATAGTAGGCATATTTTGATTTGGAGAGAACCTGGAACTCGTTTTCATCCATCACACATCCGTGAAAGAGATGCATACGGATCAGGCAGTGTCTGTGTTTGGAGTGGTATCTCCTTGGGTGAAAGCACATACCATGTCTTTCCCCGTGGAAATGTGAATGCTCCCACCTATAGAGATGACATCCTTGATGCTTATGTGTGCCCTTATGCCGGGGCAATGGGTGATGCTTTCGTGCTGCAGGAAGATAACGGGAGACCGCACAGGGCTCGCATCGTGGAAGCTTATCTTGAGCAGGAAACAATTCAGCTCATGGAGTGGCCAGCTCGATCATCGGACCTGAATCCTATCGAGCATGTTTGGGACGCTTTAGGATGACGTACAGCTGCTCTCAATCCTCCTCCTAGGACCCTAGCCTCGCTTTCAACTGCTTTGCAAGAGCAATGGCTCTCACTTCCTACCGAACTCATATAGAACGCACAATTGACAGCATCGCACATCGCTGTATGTGCTGTATTGCTCTCGGGGGGAATCATACATCATATTAAAGGTACTTTTCCTATACCAAACTGACACATCCGATTTGTTCATTGTATACATATGCTAGTTTCTATAACACCATAATTGACTGGCGATTTCTTTTTATGCTATTTTATATCTACCTATGTGTTGTATAAGGTGTATAAGTTTCATTAAATTCTACGCGAAACTTTTTGAGTAATCGCTATTTTTGTGACTTTTCCTCAATTTTTGACAACCAGTGTATATATATATATATATATATATATATATATATATATATATATATATATGTGTGTGTGTGTGTGTGTGTGTGTGTGTGTGTGTGTAAGTAAGTAAGTAAGTAATGAGCAATAATTTATAAACAGGTGAAATGCCGTCGTGGTTCAGAGAAAGAACTCTCATTAGGTTTCAGCATCATGGAGACAGATTAGCAATACTGGAGATCCGTTTGACAGTTGTGGACACATTGTAGAAAACGTCAGAGGCTTAACCACGAGAGAGGAAAGGGAAGACAAAGCGTTACATTGCGATGTATAAATTTAGAAAGGGGGAACCATACCTCTCAGAACGACTACAAGGTCTCCTGTTCAGCGTAAATATAAAATGAATATTTCCCCATTTTAACACGAGGGCACTCACACTTCACCGAGGTTCTTTCTATGGCATAGGGACAATGAGATAGATAAAAACAAGTCGTCTAAACGACACAAACGTACGTTTACTAACAATTTGACATAAAATTACAACGAAACTCCGAGCACGAGGTGGACAAGCCTACAGCATCTTACCAGACCCCTGCTCCTACTAGTCATTCCTCCCGACGATCCCCTCACCCTCCTGGGTTTTATAGCCCACGCAGCCGATCACTCTGATTGGTGATAGGGGGTACATTACTTGCTTTTTAGGTAACAAACATTACACTACAGGCTTGGAGTTATTTAATTGGTTAGAATCAGCCATATGACCTATACATGTGAAGTATGACGTAGTCGCGTGGTTTTTCCGGGATCGCTTCCACATTACTACGTTATGTTAGTAAGTAACAATTTAAAAACGAGCTTTATTTATTATCAAGTGTCTGCGTAATGATCGGCACGGGTATTAAGGGGTGGTATAAATATCAATTAAGTTAATTTTAGGTTGCATTTAAGAAAAAGCATTGTGTTTTATTAACAAGAAAATTTAAAATGCGCTCTAAAAATAATTTAGGAGAACGCGTTTTCTCGTTACTTACTTACTTACTTACTTACACACACACACACACACACATATATATATATATATATATATATATATATGCAGTGGTACCTCGACTTACGAGTTTAATTCGTTCCATGACGGAGCTACTAACTCGAAATACTCGTATCTCGAATCAATTTTCCCCATTGAAATGAATGGAAGCGCCATTAATTCGTTCCGGGCTCCCCCCAAACACAGCAATTTTTGGTTACATGCTTTTAAATAAGAAAAATGTTCTTATTAATGACTAACGTTGTATAAAAACGCAATACAATAGAATGCAATGTACGGCAATAAACTTGTTTTATTAAGTGTAATGTACAACATTTACCTTGGAGATCAGACTTGAAGATGCTGATGAAAGAGGAGGAGAAAAGCTGAACTGAAAAATTAAATCTCATTCGTTGATTTTTTATCTTTTCGCCACATTTTCCTCGCTTTCGCTTTTATTACGAGCTACCCTCTTAAAGTGAGACACGTAGCTGAGCGATTGTTGCATCGTTCTTTGGGATGTAATGTCCAAATTCCTTTTTCTGAGAATCCGAAGATCGTTTTCTCAGAATCCGTAGAAGTAGGAGAGCTTGCGATCCTAGGACCAAGGTCATCCCATCCCCTAGAACCCATGGCGAGTACCAGTGTGGGGGAGGGAATTGAAGCTATCTCTCTACGAGAGAGGGAGGAAGCTCTTCGGTTTCGGAGGGCGACTCAAGTGTGGGCAGACAAAGCTACCCGGGTGATAATTGTTGAGTGTTAATCTCTAGGTTTTAGACTGGATAGTAGTCTTAAAATAATATGTATACAATTGTATAATAATTGTACATAAAGGTTGTAAAGATTATATGCTTCTCGTGTTCTCATTTGATGATCACATGGCGTTCGCTGCACAAACTAGCTGTGGGATATCTGAAGCTTGCTCGTAACCCGAATTTTAGCTCGTAACTTGATGCAAAAAATCTGCGGAGAGAATGCTCGTATCTCGAAAAACTCGTAAGTCGAGACACTCGTAAGTCGAGGTACCCCTATATATATATATATATATATATATGTGTGTGTGTGTGTGTGTAATGCAAACAAATGAGAGATGTCGGAGGTCAGGTAGGACCAGGATGTAATGCAGGCCGATGAAATTCAGGAGTGGAAATAATCGTAGAGTCTTAGAACAATGTAGTCGTCGAGAGGTTTAGGCAATGGGCCTGGTCGAACCGCAGCCAGGCGACTGAGAGGTTAAACCAAAAAGAAGTCCAGGCGAGATATACAATCCTCTATATAGCACACAGTTTTTATTTCAGGAGCATTTTCGTGACTGGCTGCACAATTATTTGAGGATTTCACATTTGCACATATTTAACAGGATACCACATTCAGAACAGGCATAATGCTGCCGGAACAGCTCATGAAATATATAAAAACCGCAGCGCCATTTAGGACATGTTTCCAGGACGCAGAGTAGAGACCCAAGACTCGCGAAAACTCTAGTTCTATGTCCTTAAGTATAGGCGCGCTGAACTTAAATTGGTTTAGAATTAGCACCTGACTTTAACGCGTCATATGGGGTGATGTTTCGAATGTTCCACGAGGTTCGACTTATATAACATGTAGGCGCATGGCTTGTTTAAGGGCAAACTAATAGATTACTTTGGTTATTCCTAGGTCAAATTTAAATGAAGAATAATGTTCTGTTGCGATAAGTTAATGGAAAGGTTTGAAATTTGATTCATATATATATATATATATATATATATATATATACATACACACACAGTGGAATCTCAATCAATTGTTTTTCAAGGGACCGACTGAACTGAACGATAAATGCGGGAAAACGATAGATAACAAAGCAATATGATCGTCGGGATTGTGTGAAATAAACAAAACATACGGGAAAACGACGATTCGGGGAATGATCGATCGAGATTCCACTGTCTGCACACACACACACACACACATACACACACACATATATATATATATATATATATATGTATGTATGTATGTATATATATACATATATAAGTATGTATGTATGTGTGTATATATATATATATATAATTTATTTATTTATTTATTTCCAATGGCACAGATTAAAATACAACTTCAGCCAGGCAAAAGCAGCACACACGAAACACAAAAAACGAAAACAGCTGCAGCAAATAGTCTATGAATCCTGGCCTCGCAGTAACGCTCCACAGGAGGACATTTAGTCAGTGCATGCCAATGAAACAAATGTTCACAATTCATGACCCGTCCCAAGTCACAGAGTCTGCAGAAAGGACTAGAAACAATGTTGAAGCGGTGTGAATGTTCCAGGGGTTATATATATATATATATATATATATATATATATATATTGTGATGTTTAAAATTCAGCCCACCAGTATGACGTATTATAATATTTGCTAGATTACTGCACCTGAGATTATTTGCACGCGTGATATTATATTTTGTATTCGTAGTATTTTACAATAACTGAAGATGGCAACTTCTATATATATATTTTAGTCTATAAGATGGAATACGTTTGTAGGTTGTTTTTAGGACAAGGAACCTATTATGTACAATTTTACTTCGCTGGGATCGTCGAGCAGGGCATCTCAGTATCTTGTGATAAATATTTAGTTTTTTTAATTCTGAATAAATGTTCATGTTGTTCAACGCCTGAAGTGTATAATACAAAAGAACCAAACGTCACATATTTATAACTGACGGGAGTTTCATATACTACTACAGGAGGATTTTCATAGTTCTATTCAGAGACGCAGGTCGTAACTCTCCTTGAGCTTTTCAGAACACTGAATATTAGCGAAGGGCACTCAACATAATGAAATAATGTCCCAGTGATAATCCTTCTAGTGCATAATTATGTTTTCTGTATCGTTTATATTTGGAACAAGTCCATCTTTCTATCTGAACACTGGTTTATAAATATCACTTGACTAATGTTCTCTCTTCAATCCATAGATGTGTTTCTTGCGACATTTTGTTAAAAGAAGGGTCGAATCTATGAATAGACGTTATAGGTATGTTGAAGATTTACTGAGAGGTATGTGTGAGAATTTCGAAAACCCTCCAAATCATACCTCTAACATATTTTGATATTTTGATTCTATATAGCACCACAGCATGAAATGAGTTTCTTTCGGGATGTAAGGTGGGGCCAGCAATGAATATAATTCATTTAAATCCCCTCGCACATTGGACTGAATCTAGGTCAGTTCCATGCAACCCCCCATGTGTTAATGGAACTGCTCCTCGGCATATCTTTTATGAGTTTCTGAAGTTCCTGTGGTATGCACGCTCTTAAATGATCAAACATTTTTACCATGTTTTTATTAACTTGCTTTATTGTGTGTTTGTTTGTGTGTGTGTTTGTCCAGTACAAATCTTGCAATCGATTTTTAACTAACTTCCCGACTAGCTAGACATTTGAAACTTTTAGAATAGCTCAGAACACGATGACAATGCATTTTTTTAATACTTTTAGCCATCTTTAAGCAGAATTAAATTAATTTTCAGTTATTTTCAGTGAATTTTGTTTTGCAGACTGGTGCAGCCATCTATTGGCCGGAAAGGGAACTAGTCAAATGAAACAAGTCAAACAAGTCAAATGCAAGCTAACTTCCAATTAACTTCATTTTCTTTCAAGTCGATGGGATAATTCATCAAAAAAATTTTTGAAAAAGTATTTATCTATATATATAAAAGAGCTTGTCTGTTTGTTTGTCCGCTATAGAATCATAGACTGTTTCACCCACTGGGACAAAATTCGGCACAGTTAATGTTTTGGACCCTAGAAACTTAAATCAGGAAAAACGAAATTTGGGGCTCAATTAGTTTTTTTTTAATTAATTTTTTAAAGATTTTTGTGCCCCTAAGCGCACTTCTTAAATGTGGATACAGCCCCTTTACGACAACCGTTCAAATTCGATACGTGGGGGAAAAGTGGTAGAATTCTGAGGGGTGATCTGGGGTGGTTTGAGAGTTGGTCTGGGGGTAACGGGGGGGGGGAGGACGAGGTGTTTATTTTTCTTACGTTTAGTGGAATCGGTTGGTTGAGAAATCGGAAAAGGTTGAGAACCGCTGCTTTAGACAATTTTAGACAATGGCGTTCAAACTGATAGAACTTAATAAAATTTGGAAAAAAAAGCAAGAAAAAAAAAGAAAAATTAAGTTTGGAAGTTTTTGGAAGCCTTCTGTTGATCTAAATATATTAATTGTTTGAGGATCATAAAATGGGAAGAAGTAAAAGAGTTCTACAGGTTTTTTTCCCTAAGTTCGCGAAACAGAGTTAACATACGATATGTATTTGCATTACTTATTCCGTGAAATCATATAAGATAAATCTTTTAGAGTTTTGGGGCTTTTTAAGCAGTGGGAGGAAAAGCTCTTTAAACAGAGAAACATAACGACACATAACTTTCATTCCGAACTGTTAGTCCATTAGTTATATTAAGGCATAAGAAAATTAATGAAATTGTTTTTAAAGAATGATTGCCCGGGTAGATATATAGATATAAAATTTTTCACGCCTTCCATCAAAAGAATACTGGATATATCATTTCAGTAGAAACGCGCTAAGCGCATTCTGTCTGGCCAGATGAACATGAAGAGCGGGGGTGTAGCCCAGTATTTTTTTGATGGAATGCATGAAAAATTTTATATCTATATATCTACCCGGGCAACGCCGGGCAATAATGCTAGTTAATACATAGAATTGTCGAGTTTATATGATTCAACAGAAAATTTAAAAACATGGTATATAAAAAGTCTTTTTATCTTGTAATTATTCTATGCCTAAGAGGAATCGACCGCGTTTTAATTATCATTGTATTTGCATGAATCTGCAACTGCAGGGGAAGAGAAATATGTACTACTTCGATCAATTATTAGAGAGTAAGGAACAAATAAATGAAAACTCAAAAGAGGCACTTGCTTGACGTCCAGGTAAATTGAACTGAGAGCGAAATGTTTTCTGCTCACATATGCATTACTGATAGATAAGGGAATCAAGTAAGATAACTGGAAGCCCTTTCAAACAGTGGATACCGTAGTAACTAAGCAAACCCTTCTAAACTCGGCATGCTCTGACACTGTCATTCAGAATAATAAAAACACTTATTTGTTGGGAAGTACTTTTGAACAAAGATGAAGTATACGTTGAACACCTCTCCCAAAATCTCCTAGGAATCGTCATAATTTTAATAAGAGTGGAACACACTACGTTATACGGTTCATCAGTGTGCTAACCTTAAACTTTTACAGTTTGTACAAAGGCGTCTTCAAAATGACTGGAATACTATTACAACAAAATAATAATTGCCACATAAATTTTAACCTTTAGCTTACGGGGACCATTTTTCTGATTCCCTCTTTAGAACAGGAAATTTCATACCCCCTATGTAAGAACTTCCATTAAGGGGGTTTTATATATATATATATATATATATATATATATATATATATACAGTCGAACCCCGTTATAACGAAATTCAAGGGACCAAAAGTTTTGTTCGCTTTATCCGGTGGTTCGCTATATCCGAACCGTTAAGAAAAATGCTAGAGTTCACAAAATCTATAACTCATTACTTGCAATGTGTATTCAATAATGATGTATTAAAAAATGATAAAATCTATTAAAAATCATCATTAATGAATTAAATCGACTAAAATCAATTACATTAAACTGACACAATTCTAATTAAATTTTGTAGAATAGGAAAACGGTGGGACCAAAATTTTCGTTCGTTATATCCGCGAGTTCGTTATATACCGGGTTCGCTATAACGGGTTTGACTGTATATATATATAAATTCTTGGGCCCGTATTCTTGGGATACATGCTATCCCACCCCGTAAGGAAAAGGTTAAAAATAAAAGTGTTAAAAAAAATTTCCATGTCATGAAACAATGCCCGGGCTACACTAAACCACAAGGATATATTTTGCTGTTAATAATGATGTAGCGCCTCAGACGCTTCTTTTATTCTTTTAGAAGCATGTAACGCTTGACTGTGATGCATCGCTGCTTGCGGGCAAAAACAGATTAATTTACCGGTCCACTGATCTGTGAATTAAAGGGATTTTTTGAAGCAAAATTTTAAAGTGAAATCATGTTTCGCTATTGAAACAGGAACAGGATGAAAATTATACACATTATCCTTCACAGCTCTCCTCGCTGAAGATCCAACTTTGTTTTCTGACGGGGAGCATATATTGATTTTATTTCCTCTTTCCTTTAGACTCAAAATCAATTTTTCCTCTTTTATTGCTTCAAAATGGTGTTTCGGGAAGAGAATTCTACCCAATTTTTGCGTTTGGATTTTAAAAGATAGATCTAAAGGTAATTAAAAGATCTAAACGTAATCCGTGATCTATGTCAAGTTATCTGATTTCTGGACAAAAGTAATTTAATCAGAATTGAATTCATTTTCAGTTAATTTTGTTTTGTAGACTGGTGCAGCCAGCTATCGGCCAGGACGGGAACGAAAAGTTAAACGCAAGTTAACTTTCAATTAACTTCATTTTCTTTCAAGTTGATGGGATAATTCATCAAAAAAATTTTTAAAAAGTACCTATTAATAGATAGAGTTGTTAAGTTTATATGATCCAACAGAAAATTTAAAAACATGGTATATAAAAAGTTCTTTTTATCCTGTAATTATTTTTCTTTTTAGTTTTCTACGAACGGACGTGAAAAATTATTACAACGTAGCAATTGGTTCAAGTAAGCGTATAAAAATCATAATGTATTTGAAACTGAAAGTTTATAATATAATTTTTAAAATCACCTGACAGGTGATTTTTTTTTGTACAAAAAGTTGTAGGCTTTTACCTAGCTACATACCGTCTGGCGTACTTTTATCATTTGCTTACTATAGTTGGATTTCTAATTCCCGCTGTATTGGATTAAAACCCAGCCTTTAAGGCGACAATGGACCTTAAGATTGACAAAAATATGTCCCCAAAACGATTTTTTTTTTGTTTCAGAAAATGATTCTGCAACTCATCAGCTTTAAAAGCTTCCGAGATTCAATATTCATGCAATGAGAACAGTCGCAGTTAACCTGAAGTATAAATTTCTAGAGTTATCTCATGACGGCTCTCCAAAAAATTGCTCTCAAACGAAACGGTCTCTTTGACGATCCGTTATCAGGGAACTTTATCAGAAAAAACAACCCAGCCGTACATACTTCTCCTCACCATTGTGGGAGGAATACTCCCCACGTTGCCATGTATATAAAATAAACATTGACAGTGACTGGATCTGGGACGTAACTTGAGAGTATATTTGTCAAATAAGATATTGCGCAGGGAACGACATCATCCTCTGCACGGCTCCCGGAGAAGTAGTTACATACTCGAATATATGTAAATACTAGCTGAAAACCCTCGCTTCACTACGGAGTACATTCAAATTAAATACAACGGTCAATTTATTCAATTAATGCCAAAAGAAATATATATGGCTCCCAAAAGTGTTCGTACACTTACGAATTTCAATGAAATAGGGGTCTATACATTAATTAAAATGAATATTTCAGAATGGGTATTTAATAATAAGATCTATAATCTATTCTTAACAAAACTACATGAAATATTTTGAAAACATAGTAAAACTTTATTTTTAAGAAACCAGTAATCAAAAAGTAACAAAATCTTTATCTCACAAAACTTATCGTACACTGAAATACTTTCGAATAAATTCATAATTAAAATTATCGTCTGGCTCTTTATTTTATTTTTGAATTATGGTAGCATTTAAAATATCTGTTGGCTTTAATTTTTGCTTGTCTACTCCGTAATATTCTATTTATTATTTAAAAATGGCTCGTAGTCGCAAGGAAACAACAAACAGCATTCGAAAATTGATTATTTTTCATCATAGTAGTGGTAAATCAGTTCGGAATATTGCTAAATTACTTAATTTATCCCATTCTACTGTGCAGTACGTGATAAAACGCTTTAAAGAAGAAAATCGGATCGAAAACCAGGTAAGAAAAGGCCGTCCGGCAAAGTTAACAAAACGTGATCAGAGATTTATAATTAGAAAATTTGTAAAAATCCACGTTTGAGTGCTGTAAAAGTTTCTGCAGACTTTAATGAAACATTTTCTACTTCAATTTCACCTGAAACTGTTCGACGAGTTCTCAGAGCAGCTGGATTACATGGGCGTTCTGCTCATAGAAATTTTTTTGTGAGTGAGAAAAACAGAAAGCTTAGTCTTTCCTTCGCCCTATCAATGATAAATAAGCCCCAAACGTATTGGAACAATGTCTTATTTGCCGATGAAAGCAAGTTTAACATTTTTGGTTCCGATGGGCGTATAATTGTATGGAGAAGGAAAAATGAGGAACTTAATCCCAAGAACTTAGTGTGAGGGTGCATGTCAGCATCAGGACTAGGTAATTTGGTATTTATTGATGGCATAATGAATCACGCTATAAATATTTTAAGAGACAATTTAAAATTATCAGCCCAAAATTTGGGTACTGGAAACAACTTTGTTTCTTTTTATCAAGATAACGATCCTAAGCACACTGCTCTCAACGTCCGCCTCTGGTGTCTCTATAATTGTCCTCAAGTTTTAAAAACACCACCTCAATCGCCAGATTTAAACCCAATAGAACATATTTGGAGAGAACTGGAGGTTCGAGTACAAAAACACGACATTCACACGAAAAGCGAACTAAAAACAATTATGATGGAAGAATGGATGAACATTGATGCAGAAATTATAAAAGAACTAGTGCAATTAGTCTATTCCCAGACGTTTAAAAGCTGTTGTGGATGCTAAAGGATATCCTACTAGATATTAATTTAACGAAAAATTAGAATATTTACTAATTTGTAGAGATTTTTTAAAGTGTAGAATGACTTTTGTGAGATAAAGTTTTTGTTACTTTTTGATTATTGCTTTCTTAAAAATAAAGTTTTACTATGTTTTTCAAAATATTTCATGTAGTTTTGTTAAGAATAGATTATAGATCTTATTATTAATTACCCATTCTGAAATATTCATTTTAATCAATGGATAGACCCATATTTCATTGAAAATCGTAAGTGTACGAATACTTTAGGGAGCCACTGTATATTTATAATAAATGTGATGATCAATGTATACAATTGATATAAAAAAATCGTAAGGGATATTTATTTTTTTTGGATAATATCCAATCGTCTGCTGCATTAGAAGGGAAAAAAAATTTTTTTTGTCTATTCAGTTCTTATGCACGTGACAATAAATTTATTTAAAGTAACAGAAAAAGAAATCACGTGATCGACATTTAATAAATTAAATTCTAAAAATAAATCTTTAAAAAATCACCAAAAATCAGAAAATCGAGGTAAAGGTTCGAAAAAGATTTCATTTTAAAGGAATTTTTAGGATCTTTTTCGCGATATAAATTTTATAACCCTCAAATTATTATTTTAAATGCAAACTTAAAAAAAAGTACAAAAACAGCTTAAAAATTTAATTTTAAAAAATCTAAGAAGAATTTTTCAAAAATCTTTCTTGGTGCACCCCTACACCATAAGAAGAATCGCCATGCAAAATTGAAGCCCTTTAGGTCCAGCGGTTTGGTCCGTGCGTTGTATGTCAGTGAGTCAGTTAGTCAGTCAGTTACGGAACTGTTATACAGTGGCTCCCAAAAGTATTCGTACACTTACAATTTTCAATGAAATAGGGGTCTATCCATTAATTAAAATGAATATTTTAGAATGGGTATTTAATAATAACATCTATAATCTATTCTTAACAAAAATACATGAAATATTTTGAAAACATAGTTAAACTTTATTTTTTAAGAAACCAGTAATCAAAAAGTAACAAAATCTTTATCTCACAAAACTTATCGTACACTGAAATACTTTCGAATAAATTCATAATTAAAATTATCGTCTGGCGCTTTATTTTTATTTTTGAATTATGGTAGCATTTAAAATATCTGTTGGCTTTAATTTTTGCTTGTCTACTCCGTAATATTCTATTTATTATTTAAAAATGGCTCGTAGTCGCAAGGAAACAACAAACAGCATTCGAAAATTGATTATTTTTTATCATAGTAGTGGTAAATAAGTTCGGAATATTGCTAAATTACTTAATTTATCCCATTCTACTGTGCAGTACGTGATAAAACGCTTTAAAGAAGAAAATCGGATCGAAAACAAGGTAAGAAAAGGCCGTCCGGCAAAGTTAACAAAACGTGTTCAGAGATTTATAATTAGAAAATTTGTAAAAAATCCACGTTTGAGTGCTGTAAAAGTTTCTGCAGAATTTAATGAAACATTTTCTACTTCAATTTCACCTGAAACTGTTCGACGAGTTCTCAGAGCAGCTGGATTACATGGGCGTTCTGCTCGTAGAAATTTTTTTGTGAGTGAGAAACCCGGTCGACGGGTTTGTAACCAGTTGCGCTGTGTGCGTGGCTCCATTCAATTACATAGGTTACGACTCAACACGGACTGGTTTGTGATTCGAGTCAGTTATCAGTTTCTTTTGAGTTGCTCCGTGTGCAGACGGCCTTAGTAATATATCATTTGAATGATATACAAATGAACTTGCCTTCGCTAGCCGTTACGAATCCAAGTAACTGGGAAACACCGTTAATGGGAATTTTCTTTTTTCTTTTTCGTCGTTGCTCTCTGAGGCTGATCTATTTTATCCAGCTTTGCTAACGAAAGAAATGGAAAATACCTGCGACTTTTCTATTATTTTTTTAAAAAAAAGCGCTGGTCCAAATGTGCTGGTTTATTGTGTTATCGGCGCGTCCGTGAAACACACATGCGTAAAGCGTTCTAAGTACTCATCAAATTGTACTTCATGAGATAAGTTTTGGGCTCGATCACTTTATGAAAGTGCCCAAATCCCCTGCTGATTGGATCACTCATTCGTATACGAACCACCCCACCAAAAGTCTTTAGTAACTGTTTGGGAATAAACCGATTTTTTTTCTTAAATAAACTAATTATGTTAAGTTGTTTATTGAAACGAATCTTAAGACACCTTAAGTTTAAAAAAAATTCTATTGGTGGATTACAAGAGACAATTGAATCTCAAAAGAAAATACAAATGAGGTTCCAGAGAGCACCACTGAATGCTCTCGTGTCTGCGCAGGATTTGGGCACGTTCAATCTATTGGCCGGAAAGTCAGTTTCTCTTTAGCAAATCTTGAAAAAGATCCTTTAAAAATATTTTCTCTAATAATTTACCGGATTAAGAGGGATCTCAAAATTTGACATTTGCAAAATTTCTGCCCCTTTTTTAGTGAAGGTATCGACCTCTCGTTACCTACATCCCGCATGGATACGACATCAACCTACCGACCAACGCCATGGAACATTTAGTCTATAAGTAAATATATAAACCGAAAGTGTGGACTGGAAAGAATCCGGCTTTGTAAAATATCTATAACGTTCGCACTTTAATGCGACGCTGTTATACAAAGTGTCATCATTTGTTTGAATTCCACGATAATTATTACCATGTATTTATTAACTTGCTTTCTTGTGTGTTTGTTTGTGTGTGTATTTGTGTGTGTGTTTGTCTAGTACAAATCTTACAAACGATTTTTAACTCACTTCCCGACTAGCTAGACATTTGAAATTTTAGAATAGCCCAGAACACGATGACAATGCATTTTTTTAATACTTTTAGCCATCTTTAAGCGGAATTAAATTAATTTTCAGTTATTTTCAGTTAATTTTTTTATAGACTGGTGCAGCCATCTATTGGCCGGAAAGGGAACTAGTCAAATGCAACAAGTCAAACAAGTTAAACGCAAGTTAACTTCCAATTAATTTCATTTTCTTTCAAGTTGATGGGATAATTCCTCAAAAAAATTTTTAAAAAGTATTTATTAATACATAGAATTGTCAAGTTTATATGATTCAACAGAAAATTTAAAAACGTGGTATATAAAATGTCTTTTTATCTTGTAATTATTTATGTATCTAATCGTCCAAAAATCAATTACTTATAGTGTTGAGCTGTGGAGGCGAGGACCTCTGATTGGGTGAGTCCGTGGTGCGAAGATTGTGGAAACACGGCGCGCATGAAAGTAACCAGCACGAAAAACTTTGAAAATGCAGTATTTTATTGCTTCATACAGTCGGAAACAAAATCGTTTTCAAAACGGGAGAAGCAGTAAAGGTACAATCACTTCCGCGGAATTGACAGACGTTTCTTGCACTGGATGTGTTGAGTTGTCCAAAGAGCCGTTTTGGGGAAGATCTTTCTAAGCCTAAGCCTGGGCTGGAGGGGCCGCCGGTGCCTTGGCTTTTTCGCTATTCAGAAAGGCTTGAATGGCTTTTAGCGTTTCGATCTGCAAAGGAAGTGAATATTTTTAAATACACCTTACCTTCCGTGCATGCACAGATTCATAACTAGCTGAAAAACCGCACTTCGCTACGGAGTACATTCAAATTAAATACAACGGTCAATGCATGCAATTAATGCAAAAAAAAAATAAATATATACATTTATAATAAATACAACGATCAATGTATACAACTTATGTAGAAAAAAAATGTATGTATTTATAAAAAAAATTTAAGGGATATTTTTATAGACAAAATAATGTCCAATCGTCTGCCGCATTAGCAAGAAAAAAAATATTTTTTGTCTATTTAGTTGTTAAGCACGTGACGATAAATTTCTTTAAAGTACCAGAAAAAGAAATCACGTGATCGGCATTTAATAAATCAAATTCTAAAAATGAATCTTTAAAAATTCACCAAAAATCAGAAAATAGAGGTAAAGGTTCGAAAAAGATGTCATTTTAAAGGAATTTGTATGATCTTTCTCGCGATATCAAAATCAGAAAATAGAGGTAAAGGTTCGAAAAAGATGTCATTTTAAAGGAATTTGTATGATCTTTCTCGCGATATACATTTTATAACCCTCAAATTATTATTTTAAATGCTAACTTAAAAAAAGTAAACAAAACAGCTTAAACATTTAATTAAAAAAAATCTAAGAAGAATTTTTGAAAAATCTTTCTTAGTGCACCCCTACACTATTAGAAGAATCGCCATGCAAAATTTTAGCCCTTTAGGTCCAGCGGTTTGGTCTGTGCGTTGTATGTCAGTCAGTCAGTGAATGAATGAATGAATGAGTCAGTTACGGAACTGTTTTATATATATAGACTAGCTGAAAACCCGCGCTTCGCTACGGAGTACATTCAAATTAAATACAACGGTCTATGTATGCAATTAATGCCAAAAAAAATTATATATATTTATAATAAATGCGACGATCAATGTATACAATTGATGTAAAAAATATATTTTATAAAAAAATCGTAAGGGATATTTTTTTTGATAATATCTAATCGTCTGCTGCATTAGAGGGAAAAAAATATTTTTTTTGTCTATTTAGTTGTTATGCACGTGACGATAAATTTATTTAAAGTACCAGAAAAAGAAATCACGTGATCAGCATTTAATAAATTAAATTCTAAAAATTAATCTTTAAAAATTCACCAAAAATGAGGAAATGGAGATAAAGATTCGAAAAAAATTTCATTTTAAAGGAATTTTTATGATCTTTCTCGTGATATAAATTTTATAACCCTAAAAGTATTATTTTAAATTCAAACGTAAAAAAAGTTAAAAAAACAGCTTAAAAATTTAATTTTAAAAAATCTAAGAAGAATTTTTGAAAAATCTTTCTTAGTCCACCCCTACACCATAAGAAGAATCGCCATGCAAAATGTCAGCCCTTTAGGTCCAGCGGTTTGGTCTGTGCGTTGTATGTCAGTCAGTCAGTCAGTCAGTGAATGAATGAGTCAGTTACGGAACTGTTTTATATACATATATAGATTAATGAGGCAGTACATGTAAAATTACCAAATAATAACGTCGGGCTGTGTTGGCTGAGGTCGTCGGGCTTGAGCGGTCAGCAATTCCAGTGAATATGGTCCAGTCGACAGACATAATAAATTTATTTGTTTGAATATGTCATGGATAATATACTCTGGTATTTAGTTGGTTTGTAAGAAAGATGAGAAGTTTTTTACAAATGTACAAAGAACAGAGGAGAGGCTGGTAGCGTTCAATTCATATCCATTATTATGGTAAGTGGAGTGCAGTTGGATTCTCAATCCAGGGATACCACGGAAACGGTACATGTGATCAGTATATGAGGTGATCTTCTAAAGCGACAGTTAGGCGCCACAAAAACAGAAACCGAAGTTGTAGAAGGGTAAAGACAACATTAAAGGCATTGAATTAAGGGATGTTGGGGCATTATTATTACACGTATAAATAAATATAAATAAATATAAATATATATATATATTAATTATATATAATGTTTTTCTGCTCTGTTTTAATGTTTAATTTTCTTGCTAATCTATCCTTATTTCTTCCATATGTACAAAAAATGCATACATAGAAAAGGGGAGTGATCTTCGAACTGTATATATATATATATATATATATATATATATATATATATATATATATATATATATATATATATATATATATATATATATATATATATATATATATACACTCAAGAGCCAAAACATTATGACCACCTGTCAATAACGAGTTGGCCCACCTTTGGCGCGCAACACAGTTTCAACCCTCCTTGGCATGGATGCTACAAGTCCTTGGTAGATGGCCGGAGACAGATTGTACCAGATGTTTAAGCAACGGTCACGCAAATCCGAGATATTGCGAATTGGTGGTCTCTGAACTCTGAGCTGCCGTCCCATGACATCCCAAATGTGTTCTATCGGATTGAGATCCGGTGAGTTAGGCGGCCAGGACATTAACTGGAATTCAGCATCATGTTCCTGGAACCACTCCAACACAATTTTAGCCTTGTGACACGGGGCGTTGTCTTGTTGGAACATTCCATTTCCAGCTGGAAAAACAGAGGCCATGTAAGGGTGCAACTGGTCCGCAATGATGTTCAGATACCCTGTAGCATTCATGGTCTGCTCTACCACAACCACGGGTCCCAGAGACGCCCAAGAGAACGTCACCCAAAGCATAATACCGCCACCACCGGCCTGTGTATGACCTACTGTACATTGAGGGAGCAACAGTTCACCTGGAAGACGGCGTATCCTGACACAGCCATCGGCGTGATGAATGACAAACCGTGATTCATCTGACCAGGCAACTCTCTCCCACTGATCCATGGACCAGTCGCGATGTTCCCGGGCCCAGCGCAGGCGCAGTTGGCGATGACGCTTGGTCAGCAAAGGCACACGAGTGGGACGTTTGCTGCGTAGCCCCATATCCAACAGTGTCCGCTGAACAGTGTGCTGCGATACTATTCTACTTGGCCCTGCATTGTATTGGTCTGTCAGCTGAGCCACTGTCTGGCTCCGGTTTTGCTTCACCATGCGAGACAGTCTCCGACGACCTTTTTCTTTGATAGCGTGTGGATGTCCAACACCATGTCGTCTACTGCTGGTTTCACCGTCATTCATCCACTTTGCATAAGTACTAACAACTGTAGGTCGCGAACAATCCACGAGTCGTGCAGTTTCGGAAATACTTGCTCCGAGCCTTCGAGCCATTACAATCTGCCCTCTACCAAAGTCGCTTAGATCCGCAGCCTTTCCCATCACACACAGAAGTAAGTGAAATAATGATTCTTCAGACTCTCCAGCAGCAGTTATATACCACTTCCACCTGATCACGTGCCTTCCACGTCATCCAGGCGAATTCATTGCAAATTGTAGGGGTGGTCATAATGTTTTGGCTCTTGAGTGTGTATATATATATATATATATATATATATATATATATATATATATATATATATATATATATATATATATATATATATATATATATATATATATATATATACATGTATATACATATATATATATATACATATATATGTACATATATATATATATATATATATATATATATATATATATATATATATATATATATATATATATATATATATATATATATAACCCCCTTAGTGGCAGTTCTAATAAGGGGGGTATGAAATTTCCCGTTTTAATTGGAAAAACGGGGCCCGTAATCTAAAGGTTAAGTGAAAGCAATGAAGGGAACTTACTTTAACCATGTCTGGCTCAGGTTTGGCTTCTAATGAACTGATGGCAAGTTGTAGCCCGTCTACTTCTTCTCTGGAAAAAAAAAATAGTCAGGCTCTCATATAAGCCTTTATTTGTATGAGAGGTTTGCTTCTTGAGTTGTATACAACGATCCCTCTTATTTCATTTATCTTCAAACTGACCCTAGCCAAGGGACAGACGCGCGGTCTGGTGTTAAGTAATGTTTTAATTACTTGATGAAACTCCCTTTGGGTAAAAGAAACACGACATTCAACTAAAAGAAGAGACTCGCCGAATTTATTAGCCAAATTCCACGATGCCTCTGCGGTCATTTTGGCAGAATTAAGGAAATGCCCCTTCGGGACGACTCATTCTAGGTTTATGAAGACTAGGTAGGGTTTGACGGTTTTTCAAAACCGGTTTTTAAAATAAATTTGTCACATTTGAAAACCGGTTTTTAAATTAAGAAAACCGGTTTAAAAGAATTCAAACTATTATGTAAAAATTAATTTTTAACTTATTTGATTTGCTATTCATTCTGTGCAAGGGGCAGCAGACACATTTTTTCAACGTTGCGAGTTCCGTTGGCCAGTGCTTGTGCATTGTGCACTGCGCACGTGGAAAAGACGTGCCTAACCGACTTATTTTATGTTTGTACATATGTGCAATCCGTCACGAGTCACGACAGGTTCGCTTAATCTTGTAAAGTGAAAACTGGAAACAAAAATATAAAGTTGTTATAGTTATCTGGAAAGATATTGTCTAGAATATTTCCAAATTCTTATGTGGAAACCGATTCTGGTGAAGAGCAAATCGAAGAAACTACTCATCTGAGTAATGCTTTTTTAAAGGAAGCCATGGAAAAATCAATTCATAAGTTTCTTGAAGACCCTGAAGAAAAACTTACAAATACAAAGACACTGAAAGCTTAATTTTCATTATTTGAGGCAACGAATAAAAGAACCAAAAACTTAGATTTGTTATTTGATGCCCTGAAAACTATAAAACCAAGCTGAGTAGCTAGTGAACGAGTATTTTCAATTTCAGGCAATATTGTGTCCAAAAGGAGAGCAAGACTTAGCCACCGTTCAGTGGATATTTTATGTTTTTTAATATCCTATTTTCTTAGGGAAAATTAAAATTAGTGAAATAAATATAAATATTATTTGAAATTTGAAATTTTTGTTTGAGTTTTCGTTATTTTGAGTAAGTAATGCGTAATCCTTATTTTTATTTTTATTTTTTGACTTTGATATTGATTATTTTTTTGTTATTTTATATAAATTAAATAAAATACTTTTCCCTATTCTATTTTTTTTTTTACAAAAATTCGAAAACCGGCTAAAACAGGTTTTTTGGAAATCTGGAATTCGAAAACCGGTTTTTCAAAAAGTAGGTTTTTGTATAAACCCTAATGAAGACAAAACTGCATTTGCACTATTTTTTAAACTTTTATGGGACAATTCGCGAACTAGGCTAGACATATCCTCAACAAATTAGCAAGAGATTGGTCATTTTAAAACACAAACAAACAACATTTTGAAATTTTCCACCATAAATCCCCCTCAAAATGATACCGATTTATTGGAAACACATTATATTCCATTTCGTTAAAGTTTTCTAATGTTAAAGCATTTTAGCAAAATGAAAGAGACGTCACAAAAAATACAATTTTATGTTCCCATGCTAAATTATGAATGAGAGTTATTAGCTTCTAGCTAAAAATAGTCTATTTCAGGTGGTTAAATTTGAAATTTTTACGTATGCAAATCGACGATACGATTTCTGGTGTTAGAATGAGAGTGGAGTAGTAAAATATTTTTTATAAAACGGCAGTTTGTTATTTTACATGTGGTTGACAGAAGTCGCTCCGAAACATTGGCAGCTCCAAGGGGGGGGGGGGGGGGCGGGGGGGGGGTGCAGTAAGGGCAATGCCCCTACCCAAAACACCCGGCGTATTTTTTTTTTTTTCATAGCCAAAAATTATATAATCGTAGACCTAATACTAAATGAGTTTAAATTTAAAATGAGACAATGCTTATTTCTTATATATATATATATATATATATATATATATATATATATATATATATATATATATATATGACGGGCTGGCTACTTACACCCTTCCCAGTACGTCGTCTTACATCCAAACTTTTCTCCTTCTTAATCTATCTTCACTTAATTACTAAAGTTATAGCAGTCAATGAATTAAAAGGCCGGTGGCAAAGAACTACAATTAATATATCTAACATCGTTTATTTCCAAAATCTTAAGCTACCTGATTCAATCTGATAAATTAAATCCAAGAGTCATCAAGCTCCCGCGCGACTGTCTTAATCAAGAATTTCCCGCCGTCTGATTAAACGCTATTGTTTTTCTACCATCCAAAGCCACCGCGCATGCCCACATGATCTCTGTGACGCATACACCGGAGATGAACCATGGGGGCCACAGATGTCAGTCAATCCAAAGGGAATTTCCCCGATTTCTCTCGATGCATTTCGAACCAAGATATGAGAATAGTGGCGAATTACGCCACGACAATAAATTAATTACTAAGCCCCCTTTAAATTTAGAATAATCATTCTTTTCCCACTAAATCCTTGACATATATATATATATATATATATATATATATATATATATATATATATATATATATATATATATATATTTATATATATATATATATATATGTATATATATATATATATGTATATATATATATATATGTATATATATATATATATATATATATATATATAATATATATATATATATATATATATATATATATATATATATATATATATATATTATATATATATATATATATATATATATATATATATATATATATATTTATATATATATATATATATATATATATATATATATATATATATATATATATATATACATATATATATATATATACATATATATATATATACATATATATATATATATATATATATATATATATATATATATATATATATATATATATATACTAGTAGGTAACCCGCCATTTTGACGTCATAATGGAAAAAGTATATGAAAGTTAAAAAATATCCTGAATTATCTAAAATATTGCATTTAATCCACACCTTGTAAAAGCAATCCCTTTCATTATTTTTTTATTTATTTAGTTTTTCATGCGATTGGAGTAGTAGACTGCCATCCAACCCGTCATTTTGACGTCATAATACTAAAAATGACGTCATAATGAAAAATTTATATGAAAGTTAAAAAAAATTTTTTCAGTTCACTACGCGATTCATTCACATTGAAGTTTGTTGTTTACTTTCAGAATTCATCGCAAAAGTAAACAGATTTTTAAAAACTGTTAAATATACAGCTAAAAACATCCAATTTTTTTTTGTTCTGAATGTTTTATAGAAAAATAGGCTGAACAAACGTGATTTAATGGAGAAGATATTTGTTTTTAGGTAAGAAAAAATTCTGATCCAAATCTGAAATTGAAATTAAGCCTATCCGGCGGTTTGTTTACTGAGGGCTTCAATTGAAAGATGAGTACAGCCCGGAAGTGTCATACAGAGACAACGGCTATTACATATAGGATATATATATAAACATACATACATATTTATATATATATATATATATATATATATATATATATATATATATATATATATATATATTATATATATATATATATATATATATATATATATATATATATATATATATATATTATATATATATATATATATATATATATTATATATATATATATATATATATATATATATATATATATATATATATATATATATATATAACCCTAAGAGCCGATGTTGTTCCCCCCCCCCCCAAAAAAAAAAAAAAACTCGGGACTGGAGCCGCCCCTGGCCTAAAAAGGCCATATCTAGAAAAACTTGAGACATATTTAGAGAAGACACATATTAGGGACAATATTTTGTCTTCTGCTTATCCTTTTTGTTTACTGCAAAGATATGAGAGAGAAAACTAAAGAGATCGGATCTGCGGTATCCGAAAACAATGCCCTCCTGCTTTCGAATGACAGCCAGAATCCGTAAAAAAGATCGCATTAGGGATTCGACAGATATGTTTCAGATAGTAGGACAAAAATGTCACAGCAGGCGTGACACTCGCCTTTTTGACTGAGCACCGGTCCAAAATGGCTCAATAAGAAAATACCCATTACTGAACTTACACAGAGGGTACACCTTCAGGGGCACCACCGGCGGCAGCTTCAGGGGGAGCTTCTCTGCGCAGCCTTGAGCCCAGTCCACCTGCAACGAAACCCGAAATTGACAGAAGAATGCAGTGAAAGGAAATAATTACAAGATATAAAGAACTTTTTATATACCATGTTTTTAAATTTTCTGTTGAATCATGTAAACTCGACAATTATATGTATTAATAAATACTTTTTAAAAAATGTTTTGGATGAATTATCCCATCCACTTGAAAGAAAATGAAGTTAATTGGAAGTTAACTCGCGTTTGACTTTTCGTTCACCTTCCGGCCGATAGATGGCTGCACCTGTCCACAAAACAAAATTAACTGAAAATAGCTGAAAATTAATTTAATTCTGCTTAAAGATGGCTAAAAGTATTAAAAAGTTGTATTGTCATCTTGTTCTGAGCTATTCTAAAAGTTTCAAAAGTTTCAAATGTCGGGAAGTGAGTTAAAAATCGATTGCAAGATTTGTACTCGACAAACACAAAAGAAAGTTAATAAAAACATGGTAAAAATACCAATTATCATCGCACCGGTATGTTGCGTTTACCTTTATGTAGCTAACGGACGACAAACGCTGCGTCCAAATAGGCGTAATAATCCTCCTTAGTACACATGCAAATTGTAAATGTGGACCGAAAGTTTAGTGTGCCAAAAGTATAAATAGAAAATGCTAGACCATCACGTGAATTGAACTATTTTATTAAAGAGTTTTGGAATTATTTTTGATCTTTTGATAACTCGCATAAAATACTTTTTTTTTAATGTGGTATACGTTTTGGTCCCGTAAGGTGAAGCCCGATGCTCGTATCATAGAGCCCATGACTGCGGACTCTTTAGTCTGAAAAAAAAGATGAAATGATTGCGTATCAATTAAATGACTTCTGTCAGAGTAACTTGGGGCAACGGAGGTTCATTCCCCGTTCCAGATCTTGCATTCCATCCCATTTTTCTTTATTTCCATCTTTTGGAATGAAAATGCAGATTTCGTGCGCGTAATTGTATGGCAGAAATGTAGGAGGCAGGTACTCGATGGGAAATGGAACATGCTTATTGGGTATCTTTCGAATTTTATTTCACATATATTTCCACCCATTCCATTTCCCTCGCTTGAAATTCATCAGATTGCTATCATGCGTTACTGTTTTTTGATCGCCGATTTTGTTAGCGGGCGTCATAATCTTGGGCTAGTTTTCGAAAAATTCTCATTTTGTCGAGTCAGCGCATGGACGGTTAATCCCTTGCTGTGGACCCTGCATCAGCAAGGTAGAGCCAACTTGATGCAAACGTTTACTTTCGCGTTCTTAAGGGTGCTATGTGCTAATCCCATTGGATTCGCTCACCTCAACGTTAACCTATGGAGAAAATGTGTCCACGGATTGCCGACTTGGATTCAAAGATTTTTTTTTTAAATTGTACTCCGTCATAGAGAAAGAAATTTTACATTTGTGTACATTTTTCGGTTTTAAAATAAATGCAATTAATATTTTAAAATTTAAATTATTTGGGGAAAATCTGGTATAGTGTGTTTTAAACGCTCATAAAGTCCTTCGGTGGACAAAATTTATAAAATGAATCCTGTAGCGCTTTGCAGAAAAGTTCGGGCTATCCGACAATATCAATTTTATTGGATTATCGGCATTTATGTACCTGTAAATAGTTGATAAAAATATATTTTGGGGCAGCGCTTAACCCTCCTATAGAGAGAGAGCCACTACAATCCCTCAAAATGTGAATCCTAAGGGGGATGGAATTCTCGAACTGTCAACTGGACTCCTCCCACCACAAGAGTCTGCAAGAAGAGGAAAAGGGAAATACGATTTTTTTCTTAGTACATAGCAGCCTTAAACAGGTTCTTCAGTCAACCAGAAGTTTTTATTTCTCCGCAACTATACTATATTTAAGATTTTAACTTTAGTTATACATTTATGAGACTAGATTACTCATATGTAGTAATTGTGTAATTACTTGCTAAAATTTTTGAATTTTTTTTAAAATCAAAAGCATGAGATTTAAATATTTAATATCGATTTCCCCATGGAATGTTTGTCAGATAACAAAAGGCGAATGTCTCACGCATTAAAACCCAACACCGGTCTAGCATGAAATGCTCACGAAATAATGAGAAAGGACGACTCACCGCCGACGAGTGCCAATAGAAAAACGCAAGCGAGGAAGGATTTCATGATGAAGCTCTCCAGGTGGCAATTACTGCGTCAGGAAATGTGATGGACACTGCACAGCCGCAACGTTATATAGCTCCTTCTTATCTGCTGCTTAGTCGTTCTGTCAACTGTAAACACCTCGTGCATCCGAAATTGTTTATGTAGGCAATAAACCCGTCCCTTCTCAAAACGGCGATTAGGAGCTCAAGGTACAGAGCACAACGCAAGGTTGGGACAAAAATTCGTTTCTAATTACTCGCAGTTTTCGGATATCGCTTCTTCATCTGGCTAAGAGAGGATTAGCTCCCGGATTTCAGGTGGGAATTCTTCTTTGTAATCAACTGTATGTGCGTAGTGGTTTTCCTGACGTCAGGTTGCAAGATTTCGAGTTGAAATATGCTACTTTTTGTAGAAGGAGAAGTGCGCTTTCGTAACTTATCCCTTTTCCGGAAGAAATGTTTTCAAATGATTCGTTGCTCCATTGGATTCAGCTCAACGCTGGCCTACGGGAAACAAACTTTTCAACAACTTTCGACTTGGATAGAAAGACTTTTTTTTTCAAATTGTACTCTGGGATGTGGAAAATTTTTTCACTCTGCTATTTTATTTATTTTAGAAATGTCGTTCACCAAAGGAAATTATTTCAGTTTAGAACTTGGTATATTCCTTTTTTTTCTCCAAATAACAGAAATTTTAAAATATTGTTTGAGTTTCTTTAAATGGTTGATAAAGATACCAGGATAGTCTTTCTCTATTACGGAGTACAATATTTAAAAACATCTTTCAATCCAAGTCGGAAATCCTTGGAAAAGGCTTCTCCCTCGGTTAAGGCTGCTATGTACTAAGAAAAAAAATCGCATTTCCCTTTTCCTCTTCTTGCAGACTCTTGTGGTGGGAGGAGTCCAGTTGACAGTTAGAGACTTCCACCCCCCTTAGGATTGACATTTTGAGGGATTGTAATGTCTCTCTCTATAGGGGGTTAATCGCTGCCCCCAAATTGTTTATTTAAAATATATTTTTGTCAACTATTTACAGGTACATAAATGCTGATAATCCAATAAAATTGGTATTGTCGGATAGCCCGAACTTTTCTGCAAAGCGCTACAGGATTCATTTTTTAAATTTCTTCCACCGAAGGAATTTATGAGCGTTTAAAACACACTATACAAGATTTTTCCCCGAATAATTTAAATTTTAAAATATTAATTGCATTTTTTTAAACGAAAAATGTACACAAATGTAAAATTTCTTTCTCTATGACGGAGTACAATTTAAAAAAATATCTTTGAATCCAAGTCGGCAATCCGTGGACAAATTTTCTCCATGGGTTAACATTGAGATAAGCGAATCCAATGGGGTTAGTACATAGCAGCCTTAACGCTGAGCTGGGCGAATCCAATAGGGAAGCTGGATGAGTGAATTAATATCAAGCTAAATTAAATCTCCTATGATAATAATATCTGGCCATAGAATCTCGCAGCAGACAGCACCCTTAATGAGAGCTTATCTTTCATATTACTCCTCCCACAGGTTTTCTTCGGATGCGTCCTATGAGGTTTTTAACTGAATTTTTTGGAAAGGGAGCTAGCATAATTTACTCAGAAAGCCTCCGATTGATATTTTATCAGTGCAAGAGTGTTTACCACGCTATTTTATAAATCAGTAAAACATTCTTACTCAAATACATTCCATATTTTTTAAACTGAGAAAATGACATTTTCGTATGAGGTAAAATAAATGCTTCATTAATTTTTAAATTTTTGCTATTCGATTCCTTTCATTTCCTCTAACGCAGAGTTTCCCGCGAATGCACCCTCATGCCATAATCACTGCTATTTGTTCTGGGGAAGATTCTTTTGTTTGATTCAAAGTTTTAAAACAATATTTGCTTCCTCCAATATACCATTCAATGGAAGGGTCTAAAGATGGCTTCGTGAACTTTGAGGAATGTTCTGAGGGTTCCGCGATCCGAAAAGTCTGGGAAACACCCCTCAAACGTGTCTGATTGCTGTTCATTTTTCAATATCCTCAGAAATACTTCCCGTTAAAATGTGGAAATTTAGAGTAAAAGGAATGAAAGCTATCATCCTTCGTTTCATATCCCAAATCGTCTCTTGATTTTTACCCTACCCTGTTGCTGAGTCAATAAGCTCAATTTTCAGCGACCTCCAATTTCGATTTTATCAATTTTTAACTCTCTATACAAAATGAGAATAATTTGCCGTGTTTTTTTTTTTTTTTTTTTTTTTTTTTTTTTTAAACTACACTGAAAACCCTAAGGCCATCCGCACACGGGTCGTCTCGTACTCGGCTCGAACTCGAAGCGATTTTTCCCACCACTCAACTTCCTATGTAATTGAATGGGACTCCACTAACAGGGCGATTAGCAATCGGCTCGAAGTCGAAGCGGTCTCGATTCGTACTCGTCTCGTTCCACTCGAACTGTTTGGAACCAGAACAATCGAGCGTAACGCGCGGAATTTTCCATTATCAATGGAAGTGTTCAACATTAAATTTGTAGGAGAAGAGGAAACACACCCGGAGCTTTATGACCACGCGCTCCGTGAATATTCTAGAAAAGGTTGTACAGAAAAAGCGCGAAATGAAGTTGCACGTGAAGTCAACTTGACAGGTAATGTATTTAATTACAAACTTTATTAATGTTACATAGTTTAGTTAAAAAAACTTATTACATTATAGTATTTCTTTATTAATTACAAAAGCTTATTACAACCATTTATTAAAAAATCTTATTACAATTTCACGAAATCTATTCTGATTAAATACATAAAAAAATAATAATAATCGAATACAAAACATAGAGCGAAATTCAATACATTTAATTTTTCAAATCAGTAAACATAAAAATTATGTTTTTAGTTTTGATGAAAAAGTGTCAAAGCCTGGACTTTGTCGTGGTAAATGCTACCTGAGACCCACCGTCTCACCCACACAAACCCCCTCGTCCCACTATAACGACTGAACAAACCAGTAAGATTGTAACTCCTGCTAATACTACTACTGAAACTTTAGAGTAACGACAATGGAAAACCTTGACGGCAAACTAAATAAACTTATAAAAATTAGGGATATTCTTAACCCTTTGCTCCCCGGTGTTTCACATAGTGGAACACCAAACTTTACTGGCTTCTAAAACCGTGAAAATTCGGCGAAAAATTAAGCAATTAACTTCATTTTTTACTTTGATCTACTCTTTTTGATAATACATGGCAGTATGTCACAAGCCCATTCATACCATCGCTCCAGTGGAGTTATAAAAAAGAGCCATATTTCAGAGCCATAATTTAAAAATCATTTTTAAATACAAAAAAAATTGCTAGGAAAAAAATTTCTATGTTATTTTATTGGCTGCACTCTAAACTATTTATTCTATATTATTTTAAATTTTTATACGGAAACCATAACAATAACGAAAGATTTTCAAAAGGTGTTCAACGATATGGAACACTGCGAAACTAGAGCGATTTGCGCATTACAACACGTGTTTCTCTCTGGCGACCTCTCTGTCCAACTCGGCCAGTCCAAACCGGTTCAATTTCGACCGTATACCTCGGAACAATAGGCCTATGTCCAAATTCTGTGCAATCTAGTCCTCCGGGCTCCTCGTTGTTCGTCGATTGCCAGAGCAGCATCCTGGCATCCTCGAGTTTACAGTTCGTAAACTCGAGGACCTGCAATGTTGCAAAACCTGCAATGTTGGTTTGTGCTTTTTTTCAGAAGGGACTGACGTGCTTCCAAAAATATCACGAAGCAAAAAAAATAGCTTAGTTAATATTAAGTGTAGGAACTGCTTTTGTATATAGGAACTGTAAATATTCATTTAAAATCATACATAATCTAGTTCTTTTTTGTTGTGTTTCATTTGTGTGTGTGTGTGTTTTTTTTGTATATAGGAACTGCTTTTGTATATAGGAAATGTAAATATTTATTTACAGTTAAAATCATATATAATCAAGTTTTTTTGTTGTGTTTTTATTTGTGTGTGTGCTTTTTTCTTTGTTTGTTCGCTTCACGACAATGCTCGCTTAGCCGCACTTTTCAGAGCGCTAATTTCCCAGTGTTCCAGGTCATGGAACACCCACAAAATTGAAACCGGACGTGCAATCTTTATGAAATTTTAACTGTGTACTCCTTTAGGCCTAAACAGAGTGCCTACAAATTTTTAGGTCAGAATTTCAACTTTAACGGGTACTGGGAAGTAAAGGGTTAAAGAGATTAAACAACTCTGTTACGAAATGAATATACCAGATTTTAATTACTTAGTTGATAAACTTAACTCACCGTCTGTAACTAACGTTCTTTCTGCTGCCTCACAAGAGACAGCCATGTCTTCTACCCCTTAATGCTCCCTTCTACTTCTTCTGAAATTTCTGTTCTGAGCTGGAATGCTGATGGCTTGCGTACACGCATTCATGAGCTTTGGGAGTTTGTTATTAAGAACCCCGTTGATCTTATTCTGGTACAGGAGGTGAAGTGTCCCACCCCCAGAACTCTTAAAATTCAAAACTACAGTCTGTACTTCACTCCCCGCCTTGACCCTAATACTATAGCTCCCCTACGTTTCGGTGGCACGGCGATCTATGTCAAACGGAATATTAAGCATAACCATCTCCCCAGTATTAACTTACATACCATTGAAAACACAATTGTTAAAATTTGGATAAACTCTAGTACTACTCTCACCCTTGTTTCCACTTACTTAAGAATTATCGATGGTAGACCCGTAACTAATAAACTTTCTCAACTTTTTAATCTTGTCCATGAAGTTATACTTTTTGGTGACTTTAACGCTCACCACCCCCGTTGGAACTGCCAGAATGACCGTTCAGTAGCCAGATATGGTACTGAAATTAATTCCTACTCCATTGATAACTCTGTTGATATTGCTTTCCCCCTTTCACGCACCAGGCTTAGTGTTTCAGGCTCCCAATCCATCATTAACTTTGCCATTGACTTTGCCATTTCAAACAACATTCACTATTCGTATGAGATTAATACTATTAATGATTTATCCTCTGACCACTTACCTGTTAAACTTGACATTAACTGCAACCCCGTGCATCATTCCTCCTTATCATACTAACTGGCAGTCCTTCACTAAATTTGTTAACAACCCCCCCACCCTCCACCCTTTAAGGATATTAACAGTCCTGATGACATAGACGCTGCTGTTACCTCTATCACTAAGACCATCCAAAGCGCGCTTGAATCTGCTAAGGTCCACTCTCCCCAATATTTCTATCATAAACTACCCCATTATATTGTTGACCTAATTAAAAATAGGAACCCTTTCAGGAAAATTTGGCAGCAAACTCGGGACCCCAGAATGCTTAATAATTACAAAAGTCTCAACAATCATGTTAAAATTAAAATAAAAAATTTCAAAAATAATAAATGGAAAGAATTTATTGAGTCACTAGCTCCCACTGATAACTCAATTTGGCAATATCTTAAACGAATTAGGAAACCCCATAAGCCCCTTCCAACCTTTAACTCCAGTTCTGGTATCTGAACTAGTGACTCTGACAAAATTGAGGCACTAGCAGCTAATTATGAAACCCAATTCACAATAATGAGATCGAAAAAACCACTGTTAGAGAAGTCTTAAATGCAATTAACTCCCTCCGTAATAGAAAAGCCCCTAGTCAAGACGTTATCCCAAATAATGCCATTAAAAATCTCCCCCTTCATTATGCCAACTATTTAACTGATTTAATTAATAGCATCTTTAAATTTAAAAACTACCCGCATCCCTGGAAATCGGCCATTATTTTCCCAATTCATAAGCCTGGTAAGGATTTTTCCCTACCGATAAACTACAGGCCCATTAGTCTCTTATCTTCTCTTTCTAAAGTGGTTGAATACATTTTTTGTAGCCGTATTCATAAAAGTTTATGGATAGCAATAATATTCTTTCTAATTCCCAATTTGGTGTCAGACCCAAACATTCTACCACACATCGGCTGCTTCGTGTTACTGAGTACATCCATGATGGACTACAGAACAGAATGCAGACTGGTGCTGCCTTCTTTGATATTCTTAAAGCTTTTGATACTGTCTGGCACAGTGGCCTTATCTATAAACTCATTAAATTTAATATGCCAGCTGCCCTAATTAAACTTATACAATCCTATGTTTCGACCAGAACTT
Source organism: Dolomedes plantarius (assembly GCA_907164885.2). Taxonomy (NCBI): domain Eukaryota; kingdom Metazoa; phylum Arthropoda; class Arachnida; order Araneae; family Dolomedidae; genus Dolomedes; species Dolomedes plantarius. The sequence goes on along the minus strand of OU015491.1, from coordinate 233,071,916 downwards.
TTGCTGTAAGCTATTCTGGTACCACTTCAGCCCTAAGCCCTGTTAATACGGGAGTTCCTCAAGGTTCGAAACTCGGACCGGTCTTATTTAACCTATTTATATATGATATCCAACCACCCCGAACACTTCGCTTGTCCTCTATGCTGATGACACCACCATTCTCGCTAAAAACCATAATGTCAGATATATGCATACTTCCCTCCAACGTCACATTAACATTCTTGAGCGCAGGTTTGATAAATGGCGTATTAAATTAAATCCCAGTAAAATAAAAGCTATCTTCTTTTCATACAACAGGATTCCCCCACCCCCAGTTAACGTTTATGGTCAGCTCATCCACTTTGAAAGGGAAGTGGAATATTTGGGTATCTTCATGGATAGTAAGCTTACTTGAAAGAAAACTATTAATAATAATAATATCGGCAAATTTTTTAAAGCTAGAAAAGTTATCGCCCACCTCCTGTACCAGAAGGAGATGATTATAGAAAATAAACTTCTGCTTTACATATCAGTACTTCGACCTATACTTTTTTATGCAGTACCTCTATGGGGGTCAGCGGCTATCAGTCATGTCCAAAAATTGCAATGCACACAAAATAAAACCTTACGTCTAATCACTAAAGCCAATAGATATAAAACTAACTACTTCCTCCACAAAGATCTAAATATCGCCTGGCTATAATTAATCTCGCCACTAAATTTTATAATAGTCTTTACTCCACTCCTAATGAAGAAATTGCCAATCTTCCTGATTATGACAATAGAGAATTTAATCATAGATCTAGAGCGACTCTAGTGCTTGACTCTGGGATAACTCCCAACTCTTCTTTCCCATAATTTAAATTTTTCCCTTTCTTTACGTCATTCCGTTTTTCTTAAATTCATTCTAGACCACTTAATTTTCACCCCCCATTTTTTTCCTAATTATATGCAGTCACATCCTCTTACGCTTTTTTGAAAAAGGAAGTGTGTCGTCTCGTTGGTGTAATATGCCTCTGCGAATCCTCATGGTCAAATTGTGAGCCGTCCTCCTTGATAATATCTTCTGCTAAGCTTCTGGATCCTGTTTCGTCAACCAATCAGGTTGCGGGACACATTTTGCTCTCGACCAGTAGTTAAGCTTGATCTTTTTTAGCCTCTGTAATACAAATTCATCATCTTGCTTCCTTTTTCGGCCTGTTTTCAAGCACGGGTTGCTCGATAGTTCTTTCCCATCCTGGGTTTGATCCCAGCGTTTAATATCTTTGTTTCTCGCGGTCCTCTGTGGTTCGTCTTCGACTTTTGAGTGTTTAATCTTTATATTTTGCTATTTGTCTTGTCATATATTGGAACATTTTATTTTGACAAGTCTTGCTGATTTAATTTTGTGTTAACTTTAATTTACTAAATTCTAATGTTTTTATTTTTATTTTTGTAACTTCTTTAATTTATTTTGGTAACTTAACTATATTTTAAACTTGATTCATTTCTTCTTGGACCATGCGTGAAAAGCTTCAGTGCTTCCCATATCCATACCGAGGGAAAAGGGCTTTCTTAGCCCTATTTGGAACCTCACGAAAACTTTTTGTCCATGTCCATGGTTAAACGAAGCACTCCAAAAAATATTCGGGGGTTATGATGTTAGGCGCTGATATCGCAGGTTTTGCGGATCTGGCAGACGACGTCACACGCCCGTTCGCCTGGTGTAGTTAAACAGAGCGTACATAAATATAAATGTCCAAAATGGAGTGGTCCTTTCTAAATTGAGAAGCAGTCCTCACTCATAGTACCTAACTGCAACTCAAGAACATGATAATAATTCTGTCGCATAAGAACATTTAATACAGACAATATTGAAAATGTTCTGCATTTATTGATTGGCTGAAAGATATCCTCTGTCTGCAGCTACAAGATTGGAATGGAGAAAGAGAAGCATGTCTTCAGAAAAAAAAGAAAAAGAAAAAAGACGAAATTTTTTTTCGACGAAGCAAGCTTCTGTCTGACTGTACACTTTCATAAGTACGAGTAATGCCATCATAAGTAATAATACACAGTCATTTGAAAAAGTTCGTTATTTCGCAAGTTCATCATTGCTATTCTAGTGACACCCGGGCAGTGTTTTTCTGATTCAATGAGTCCAGGATTAAGCTTTAAAAAATTACTCGGCCTTTGATATCTATGATCTAAGTGAGAGGCCGTCTTAGATGTTATGTTGTTATTTGCCAATGGGGAGGGAGGGGACCAAGAAGATATTCGCTCTTTATCCGCGAGAATCGCTGGTCGCTTTCGATGGGGGTGCACCGTTTTATGTGAACCAACACCATCCTCTGGGCTAGGTACCACCCCAGCACTACCGTCTTAAGTGGTATTCCTTCCAGACGCAGGCCTGGTCTGGGGAAGAACATTCATTAAAATTCCATATAAATGCTGGCTAAAGTGTTCTTGGTTCAATATCTTTCGCGACACGGTGTGCTTACAAATCCATGATCTTTGGGCAAAAGGGCGTAACCCGCAAAAGAATAATGTCTCCAAAAACACTTTTGACATATTTGTTTCTGCAACTACTGTTAATGCAATGGTTACATCTGTGTCATTTGAACAAGGCTTGGTACATCATTCTTCAAATGCTGAATTTTCTCCCTAATTCTTAAAGAATTAGGGCCTGTTCACATAGGAGTCCGTTGCGTTGCGTTAAGGAAAAGATGACGTTGAGACGAAAATAAACCAATCATAGGCCTCCAAACGATTAGCAATGAAATTTTTAACGCCTATGATTGGTTTATTTTCGTCTCAACGTCATCTTTCCCTTAACGTTACGCAACGGACTCCTGTGTGAACAGGCCCTAATGAGAAAAATTTAATACGGTATGCGTGGATTACACCCTTTCGCCAGGATGATATTTTGAATACTGTTTGTTTCATTTAACTGGTTTATGTTTTGAAGTTGCTTTTTCTGGGTGTAATTTTTCACACAAAATCTGCTTTATGATTGATCAGGTGAAATAAAGTAATACTTTGATACGTACATTTATTTTTCTTCCAGCGAATGAGGAAGGGAAACGAATTAGGAAATTAAATACATTTAGAGATATTACGTATTTAGAAAGAACTTATTTCATAAAAGTGAGAACTGAAGCTCATTGTACTTATACTAAGCGTAAAAGAACCAAAATGTGGCTCACAGCCTTTTGGTTTCTTTACTTAAGCCGATGTTTATTTTTTCATTTTATTTAACTTCCCGGCCAGGGCGAGTGACGTCATCATGGCCACACAACAATCATCTCGAAATCAATGCGAAAGTTGAACGTCTGTTCGGTAACCGTAGCTCACTGCTCGCCCGTAGGTTCACACTGAGATGCTTCTGATTAAGTTCATAAATTTTTAGCATTATGATACGCTCGCCAAAGCGACAGATAAGATTAATGCTTTTTCTCTTTTGGCTGTTCAAAATAGTTGGCTCACGCGTATTACACAATATTTCTAACAGCTCTTTTTGCTTATAGTGGCTCTCCAAAGTGTTCGTGCACTTACGATGTTCAATGAAATATGGTGTCTATCCATTAATTAAAATGAATATTTCAGAATGGGTATTTAATAATAAGATGTATAATCCATTCTTAACAAAACTACATGAAATATTTTGAAAACATAGTAAAACTTTATTTTTAAGAAAACTGTAATCAAAAAGTAACAAAAACTTTATTTCACAAAAGTCATCGTACAATGAAATATTTTCGGATAAATTCATAATTAAAATTATCGTCTGGCGCTTTATTTTTATTTTTGAATTATGGTAGCATTTAAAATATCGTTTGACTTTCATTTTTGCTTGCCTAATCCGTAATATTCTATTTATTATTTAAAAATGGCTCGTAGTCGTAAAGAAACAACAAACAGCATGTGAAAATTGATTATTTTTCATCATAGTAGTGGTAAATCAGTTCGGAATATTGCTAAAATACTTAATTTATCCCATTCTACTGTGTAGTATGTGATAAAATACTTTAAAGAAGAAAATCGGATCGAAAACAAGGTAGCAAAAAGTCGTCCGGCAAAGTTAACGTGATCAGAGATTTATAATTAGAAAATTTGTGAAAAATCTACATTTGAGTGCTGTAAAAGTTTCTGCAGAATTTAATGAAACATTTTCTACTTCAATTTCACCTGAAACTGTTTGACGAGTTCTCAGAGCAGCTGGATTACATGGGCGTTCAGCCCGTAGAAGATTTTTTGTGAGTCAGAAAAACAGAAAACTTTGGCTTTCCTTTGCACTATGAATGATAAATAAGCCCCAAACGTATTGGAATAATGTCTTATTTGCCGATGAAAATTTTTGGTTCCGATGAGCGTATAATTGTATGGAGAAGAAAAAATGAGCAACTTAATCCCGAGAACTTAGTGGGAACAGTTAAGGAAAGCGGTGGAGGTGTCCTTGTGTGGGGGTGTCAGCATCAGGACTAGGTAATATGGTATTTATTGATGGCATAATGAATCATGCTGTTTATATAAATATTTTAAGAGACAATTTAAAATTATCATCCCAAAATTTGGGTATTGGAAACAACTTTGTTTTTTATCAAGATAACGATCCTAAGCACACGGCTTTCAACGTTCGCCTCTGCAGAGGCGAACGTTGTCTCTATAATTGTCCACATGTTTTGAAAACACCACCTCAATCGCCAGATTTAAACCCAATAGAACATAAACTGTAGGTTCGAGTACAAAAACACGACATTCACAATGGATGAACGAATGGATGAACATTAGGGCGGAGCGTAAAAAAAAAGTATTCGATTTCGTTTTTGCCCTAGTGCGGAAAAGTTGGGTACTGGTGGGTAGGTCACGTATGCAAAGTTTTGGGAAAAACAAAAAAATGTCTTCCGTCTCCATTTCGGCCGTGATTTTTAGTAGATTTTTACCATATAGTTAAAAATGTGTATTTCCATTGTTTTGTATGCAATTCGTCATTTTGTTCTTAAATAAAATACAGGGGTAATTCGAAACTTAATACAGAAAGGCAGCAGCGGACACACTGTGTGCAGAAAGGTAAAGAAATATTTTGGCATGTAAACATTGTCAACAACAACTTTAGAAACGAAGCTTAAAACCTTCGTGAAAGACTCACGGAAATTGTTCGACATTTTTTCATGTAAATTTGTTTCTTTAAACAAATGTTCTTTCCCAAAGCATAAAAAGATCCCTAAAATGGAAAGAACTTTTCTTATAGACCAACGGCACTTAGGCAAATGTCCATAAGCGCAGTTGACTTAAAAGAAACTGAAAGCTGAGGAAACGAGCGGATAGGAAGCAGAAAGAGACAGAAGCAGTAAGTCTTAAAATAAACGTTTCGCCATCTGTTACGCCACCTAGGCTCACATTTCCTGATCCAGATTCTAACTTGGATTCACATAACTTCGATAGTGACACAGATCACTTGAAGCCTTCCCCATCCACATCCAGGATGACTCAATCTGAAGGGAAAAAGACGTTAAGATCAAGCCGATACCCAGCGGTAGCTACAGCTTGTGACAGAACCGGAGTTTCAGATCCGGCTGGAGCCATCATTGCAAGCGCTGTTTTGGAAGATTTGGGGATGATTACCAAAAAAGACACTTTAAATGTAATTCATAGACATAAAATAAGAAGAGAGAGGAAAAAAATTCGGAAAGAATATCAGCAAGGAAATGAAAGACAGCTGGAATCACTGAAGGGACTTTATTTTGACGGAAGGAAGGACAAAACTCTAATGCAAGAGAGCGTAGGGGGAAAGATGTACCAAAAAAACAGTCCTGGATGAACACGTTACAATGATTAAGAAACCTGGAAGCAAGTACCTTGGAGACATAGCACTAACTTCATCATCAGCTTTGAGTATTTCTCAAATGATGCTGCAATTCATGGAGAATAAGAATATTGACATTCATCAACTAGTAGCAATAGGGTGCGATGGAACAATCGTTAATACTGGCTATAAAATCGGCGTGATTCGCATTTCTGGGGAAGCCATTGGGAAACCCTTGCACTCGTTTATCTGCCAGTTACACGCAAATGAGTTGCCACTCCGACATTTAGTGCAGCATTTAGATGGTGGAACGAGTGATCCTAATGCATTTTCTGGTCCTACTGGGAAAGCATTGGCAAATTGTAAAAACCTCTCAGTTGCGAAATTTGTAGACATTTCGAGCGAATTTCCGGAAATCGACATAAATGATCTTAGCACAAACAAGCGATAGCTTTGGGATATTTGTCAAGCTGTCACAAATAGAAACTGCTCATCAAGTTTGTCACAAAAGCACCCTGGGAAAATGACTCATGCACGTTGGCTAACAACTGCAAATCGAATAAAGTGTTTATACATTAGATCTTCAGAGCCTTCAAACCAACTTCAAACTAAGGCAGAGTTCATCATGAAAGTGTGCCCACCTATGTGGTTTACAGTCAAATTAAATCCATGTTGCACGTATGGTTCACGAAATTTGTGGCAGACAATAAACGTCTCACGCTATCTTAAAAACGATTTAAAGACTGTGGTAGATCCCATTATCCAGAGAAATGGCTATTTCGGCCACCCGGAAGCAATAATCTTGTCAATGATTACAGACGACAGAAATCCATTGCAGAACTTGGACTGCGTAGGATTTTACGAGCAAGAAAGGAAAAAAAGGAAAGAATCAGACACTACAACATTCCGTCACTCAACTTCGAGGCAGTTTCATATATAGACCTCATTGATTGGCAGAAATGTAATTTGACGGAACCCCCAATTGACAGAAGATGATTTGAGAAATTTGATATCCAGTGGAAAGTCTGTAGCTCAACACCTAGGAAGCCTAAAATTTCCTTGCCGCACCCAAAGTGTTGAACGTATCGTGAAACTAGTAACAGAGGTTTCTGCGGCTGTGTGTGAAGAAAATAAGCGTGACGGTTTAGTTAGAACCCGAACAGAGTCGAGAAAAGCTATGCCACCATTTGAAACCAAATGCGAGTACCGAGTAAAACCTGAATAACTGCAAGGACGAAGGTATGGTTGAGTGGATATGTGGGCACGGGTGGAACTTGCAATGCAGCCACCTCCCCGTGGTGAGTTCTGGGTTTTTTTCTGAATTTTATTTCAGAAAAAGCGAAAAGCTGCATGCAAAACAATGGAAATACACATTTTTAACTGTATGGTAAAATTCTGCTAAAAATCATGGCCGAAATGGAGACGGAAGATATTTTTTGTTTTTCCCAAAACTTTGCATACGTGACCTACCCACCAGTACACAACTTTTCCGCACTAGGGCAAAAACAAAATCGAAAACTTATTTTTTACGCTCCGCCCTAATGAACATTGATGCAAAAATTAAAAAAGAACTAAAGCAATCTATTCCCAGACGTTTAGAAGCTGTTGTGGATGTTAAAGGATATCCTACTAAATATTAATTTAACGAAAAATTAGAATATTTACTAATATGTAGAGATTTTTTACAAGTGTACGATGACTTTTGTGAGATAAACTTTTTGTTACTTTTTGATTATTGGTTTCTTAAAAATAAAGTTTTACTATGTTTTTAAAATACAGTGATTTCCGCTTATAAGAATCACGTTTGTTATTACTGTTTTTGATTCTTATAAGCGGTTGATTCTTATAGCCGAAATTTAGGTTTTTGGACAGGCACACACACACACACCTATATATACATTTATTAGATAATTTACCATAAAATACTCTTTAGTTTACGTTAATTATCTTTTATTAAAACTAGGGGCTTCGCCCCTAGGCTCGCTCCTCTGGTGAATCAAGTGAATGAATGACTCAATAGTTGTTTACAGCGATTGAATCATTCGTTTACAGTTGAAGCTTCCCCCCCCCCTCTCGGCGAAATGGATGAAGCACGGCTATGGGTGAAAAATCGGATCTTCTTTCATGTCCTTCTGCAAAGGAAGCGAATGAGAAGATTTTTTTGAAGTATTTCTTTAAAATTCAATTAAAAATCGAAATTTTAAGATAGAGACTTGAAATGGAGTTTATATGAATGAGAAAGCTTTCATCTTCCAGTTGATATAAATATTTTCTTTGTAACATAATAAGTCTGAGAGCATCGAATTTATATATCTCGAAACGCATAAATTTTTCCAAAAAGTGGGTTTTCAATTTTAATAAAAATATCAGTCTGTTTTAAATTATTTTTAAACAAATGAGGTCTTGTTTGAAGGAGAAATGTCTGTAGTCTTAGATTGTAAAAAAAAATTCTACGATCCTTTTTTGGCGAGTTATCGTAATCTGAACATGAAAAAGTCAATATTTTCCCACAAAACATAAAATAAAAAAAAAACTTAAAGTCCGACAAATATGACACATGTCTTACTTTCTTCCCCACATTATTCTGCATCGATTGGTATCGGTCTCGACCCCATACCCCCAGCGGTTTCGGAGGAGATAGCGTGACAAGCTTTTGACAGCGGCGGCGGCGGCAGCGGCAGTTTTTTTTTTTTAGAATAGAGAGATTATTGTTTTTAATTTTAAAAATACAACTTAATTTCTAGACCTATAAGTAGATACACATGATTATAGTATGAGAAGAAAAAAATCCAGTATTTGTAACAACATACCTGCTAAACAGTTTTAACATTTCAACTACAGGAAGGGTGCAAGAAAAAGTTTTCTATGGTAGTATGACGTAATGAAGTTTTCAGGAGGCTGTTTATACTTCTTTCAATATCAATAGTCTCAGACGAAGATTCACCTTGTAGCTTATGTTTCACGGTTTGACAACGTGCTGAATCTACTAATGTCACGTTTGCCTAAGTGATAGTGGACACTTCGCCAAAGATTTCTGTGTTTCAGGGTCCAGGAGCCACAACCAAAAAATTTGAAGTTGGAAAAGAAGAGTCCTTGTCTTTGTCAGTGGAGAAAAGTGAAATCGGACCCGGACGGGTAAGATGCTCCTGGGTCAAGCTAATAGGACAGTGTTTAGCTAAAGCATTTAAGGGGAAACTATTATATTATGTTTAACAAAGAAAGGGATGCATTTTACGACTGTATTCCATCCCATCTTATCAGTTTTTCTTTAAAAAAATTAAAGAACTTCGTGCCTTTTGAGGATTTAAGTGGCTTTTTTGGAAAAATGAAAGGAAAGCGAAGAGTGTAAGCTGATTCTTAAAACCGGTGGATTTATTCTTTAAAGCGAAAATTTTAACATGGAAATAATACATTTGCTTTTGTTTTTGCGATATTGATTCTTATAAACGGTTGATTCTTATAACCACTGATCACTATAAGCGGTGGTTACTGTATTTCATGTAGCTTTGTTAAGAATAGATTATAGATCTTATTATTAAATACCCATTCTAAAATTTTCATTTTAATGAATGGATAGACCCCTATTTCATTGAAAATCGTAAGTGTACGAACACTTTTGGGAGCCATTGTAAATATCCGATAGGTTGATTCTTGAATTTATCTACCTTATTTACCAAACCAAAAAGAAATACACCATGAGAATATATCATTGCCAAAGGTTTTAACGTAGGATTACGTTCCTCAATAATGGTCCTCCGGGAAAAAATTCAGAGTTCGTCCTGCGTGGAGAGTTATAATTTTGGTAGCGCGCCAAACCCAGTAGCAGTAAACAGTTAAATAGAAAATTACCAAAATGCGTTTGAAAAAAAGGAAAAGAAAATAGGTAAGCAATAGATAGGTAATCCTACGTTATGAGAACGTAGGAAGATAGGTAATCCTACGTTAATAACCCGCTGTAGTTTCGTTGGAAGAGACTACCTGATTTTTTTTTTAAACCTTTTGGGGCAACATGCTATTTTCTTGTCAGATCTTATAAACGCCCGAACGAATATTTCCAGACATACTAGGTCATTCACATAAATATGCAAAAAAGTAGTGGAAGCTTTGTACAGATTTTGCATATTTTTTTCTACTCTGCTTTCAGACATGATGCAAAGTAAAAAGACATTTTTAAAGTAAAGTTGTTTTTCTTATGTTTACTTGTATATACTTAACTAAAACTGATCCTTGTTGTCTTAAATGCTCTGACCATAATCGTTTTCTGGTCTTGCATGTGTTTCATTACAGGAAGAGTTAATATTCAAAAATTTAGAAACCAATTTGATTTTACTGTGTTTTTTATTTAACCATCATCCATAAGAAGAAAAAAAAAATAATACAAAATGGAAATATCGTTACTTTGAGTAAAGCGTTGCTTTTTTTTGTTGTTGTTTGTTTAATGTTACACAAAATTCAGGAAATGTAAATATTTGTCCACATAAACAAATGCATTTCGGAGGGAAGTGGTCAACCTTAATACAGGCATAATTTGTGAAACACATTTCTGAGAAAAAATACTAGAAAATCTTGATATTTTTGTTTTGATGCTATTGATAACAGTTTTTTGTAATTCATACTAAAATTTCGATTTTAAAATCATGCTTTGAAAAATAATTTCAGTGGTAGCCCCACGGTCGGGTTTTTATTGTAACGTTTACGTTACAGCTGGTTAATTTCAAAATAATATCAATGTGATTTTAAAAATGTATCTGTTAGGGGAAATCGTGGTCACACTGATGGAGACAAACTGTTTGGAAATTTGTGTTAATTTTTCTCCCTAGATGGCACTACATGTCAATGTAAGTTTAATATTTACTATGCTTGGTCTGACGTCACTTACTCTCATGGCAGGCAACGGAATTGAATGAGCTGGAAAGCTCTGATCTTTATGATTGTTTGAATACAAATGTATGTATATATGTATAATAAAATAAATGTAGATTTTAGAAGATAGATGTTTAATTGATCCGCCTTCTTCACGGATCAACCGCTGCAAAACTAACCACTCAATAATTATGAATCCTTTGTCACATCAAACAATATCAAACTGATCACACTGAAAATACAATACTTTAATGCAGTAAAAAAAAGAACAGTTATAACAGGAGAAACAGTCTTCATTTACAAACGGTCTAGGAGTTAAACAAGAGAGGTACAATAAAGTCGGTAGTCAGATGAGGAAATTCCCGGGGAATGCATTTGGAGTCCCAAGTAGTGTGGGCTCTCCTGGTAGGCCTAGCGGTACATCCATAGGATGAGTTTAGTTGCCGAAAATGTGTCGACGATGTTACCAAGGGTGTCGATCAGAGCTGTAGTTACCTAAGCTGCGGGTGGCGCGGCAAAGCTTGCGCCTGCTGCTTTGCCGGCTTTACTCTGGGCCTGGATTGCTTCTAACTTACTGATCTGGAAGAGAGAATGTTTCTGATTTAAAAGGGTAAAAACGCATATATATTACATTGTTTCCCCGTTTGAGGCGATTATAATTAAACTAGTATATAACCCCCGTCAAAAATGACGGAATGTTGATCAACGTTTCAAGGTGATTCATCATTTTCATCGGGCATTGCTGAAAACTGTACTTAAACAGCAGTAAACAACAACAAAAAACTAAACTAAGTCAAAACTAAACCAAAACTGTTTCAAAAGTGAATGACTCACCACACAGCAGGCATTGCCGAAAACGATACTTAAACAGCAGTAAACAACAATAAAATAAAACAAAAATAAAACGTGAAACACAATTTAATTAACATTAAAATTAAACATTAAAAATGTATTTATTTAAAGGGAATATGAAAAACCATGGAGCTGAATGAATTCGAAATTCAAGTGAATGACTCGATTGAATAAATGATTCTTTTCAATGGATATTTTAATTTGAAGATATTTCAAAAACTAAACGGTGTTGAGCTAGGGTGTTCACTTGAAATTTTCATATTTTTTAAAGGGCTTTCAAAATATTTAACTTTTGTGGTATTATTTTTCAAGAAAAATTTCAGAAAATGGCGTCGCAATGTTAAGATGTTCCCGACTTGGTCCGTCCCGGAATGGTTACCTACACTTTTTCTACTCTAGGCTTTTATATAAGTAAAGATTGTGTGCATCAATAGGCATCTGTATCAAATATAGCAACCTATGCTTCGCTTTCAGGGTATCGAGGCCAACTACGAACCACTACTCCAAACCAGCCGTTCCAAAAATTGTTACCGCTCAATGTAAATGCACCGTCATTTCAGCTCTCTCACGAACGCCAAAAAAAAAAAAAACATCCTCCTTGATTTGTGAGGCAAATTTTAGTGGATAGTAAAAGGCAGAAAACAAAAAAAGTCTGAAACCCAAACGAGTAAAAATGTTCAATGAAGCAAAAACTAAAAAAAAAAGTATTTTTAGTATGCTCGGCAGATACGGAGCTGTTAGGTAGCGGCTCTCCCCGGGATCTGCCTATTTTGTATGACCCGTACGCCTAAGATGTGTACAAGCGAACCAACACTATGAGGGAACAGCACAAGAACGTCCACTTGTTCTATCTTCCAGTATGATGGGATCGCAACAATCTTTTTCAAACAATCCAACTTCGGTTGTCCTTTTGTTCTTTTATTTTCACAACGTACATTACTTTTAAAAACACAAATTTGTGTGGCTCTTACTTTTAGAGAGATTTACTCCCTTAAGAAGATAGAGCAAGACCATCTTTAGAGAACTCCTCCTTGCCACCCATGGTACTTTGGAAGATGTCCGGGTGGGTCTTTCCAGCTCAAGCCCAGAAAATATCAAACGGCCTTCTCGCGCTTCATGAGTGGTCATTTAAAAGCACTCACTTTTCGGCAGGCTCAGAAGATCTTCCCGGAGTGCCACTGGTGCTCAGACGACATGGCCTCTTTTGGACGACATGGTCCATCTTTTGGCTTGTTTGGGTTTTACAAAGGACGAGGTCCTTCTTAACCCTCTACTACTATTTTTAGACTTTTTAGATATTTTTGGTTTCATGGAGATTGTCTAGCCTTGCTAGACAATCTGGGATTAGTAAAAAAGAAAAAAAATGCATATAATTCAGCATAGCCTTTCAAGCTGGATCGTTATATATAAATGAAATAGGTCGGCGTACATTCGCCATCGAAGGAAACTTAAACACACTGAATCAAAAACATTTTTCCCATCGGCGCGGGAGAAAGAAAAATAAAATCCCTCTTGGTAGGGAAAACGGAAGTGTCAGAACGCCACTAATCAGACGTGAATCGAACCCGAACCTAATGTGACCACCCTACAAAGAGGACAGCTCTCTCCTTATCCTCCTTGACTGTAGAATTTACATCGACACTCTAGAGCTTTCTATCCTAATTTTAATGTTTCCCCAAGAAATGAATCAGTAAAATATAATACAACACTTTACTGATGTTTTAAGTACCCGTCTGAAAACAAGCTGAAGCAACCACTAGCCAGCGACCCCCATAACTTTCTGAATTCAACACCTCTACTCTACACTTTACAGCTCCAAAGCTAAGAGAGGGGGGTTGCACTGCCACACACTACATTTATTTAATGTAACACTATGCATGAATCTCTCCGATATCAAGGATTCTTAAACTCCTGAACTTCTAGGGGGTGTAAAGTAAACTGTGTGATCAATTTTTCCAGCTTTAGATGATCGAGTAATCTTGAAGTTATTACATATCATCTGAAATCTAATAAATACTCACCGCAACCATGTTTGGGGTAGGTTTGGCTTTTAAGACAGCAAGAGCAATGTTTAACCCGTCACCATCGGATCTGCAAAGTGAAAAAAACAAAATTTTATGTCTAGTGTTTTAAAACAAAGGAAAGTGTCCAATTTAGATTCAAGTAAACATTTAAAAGCCTAGTTTGTTCGGAAACAGACAGATCCACAAAAACCACTAGCATGGCTATGACAAGAAATATTTCACGGAATAAACTGTCTCTTTACCCCTCGAGTAACAAAAGAAGTTCTCCAAAAACAGTTCTCGAACTTGAGTCAGTCTACAAGGGTCAGTCAAAACGTTAGTTGCAAACCTCCGTAAAAATCTCGGTAAAAGAGACATTTCGTTGAAACTTTGTGGAAACACAGAGCATCAGTTGCAGTCACGGCTTCGACGTGGCAGTTTTAGTTCTCATTTATAAGCAGTTGCACAAAGTGTACTGTTATAACGCAACATCGAATGCACTTTGTGCTTGTCAGTCACTAAACGAGACGATCTTGTCTACTATGGCACGTCCGTTTTGAAAAATGAGTTCATTCACGCGTGCAACGTTCTCATCTGTCGTCGAAGTTGAAGAAACTTACCCTAGATATCTGCAAGGACATTCTCGAATGAGAGATACCACTTGGCTATAGCTTGGCTCGATGTTGCGTTATCACAGTACACTTCGTGAACTGCCAATAAATGTCAGTGCAGTCACAACCTTTTGCCCTCAGGTAGCTGATTAATGCACGCACTTCAAATTTGGAAGCCGCTGGCAGTTGCCGAAACATATTCACGACTGATTAGCAAGACAACTAAAACTGCCACGTCGAAGCCGCTACTGCACCTGCCGTAGCACCTGATGCTCTGTGTTTCCACAAAGTTTCAATGAAATGTCTCTTTTACCGAGATTTTTACGGAGGTTTACAACTAACTTTTTGACTGACCCTTGTAGTTGTAAAACTTCGAGGCTATGATCTCGGCTACTTGTTCCCTTTTTTTTCAAATTTGAAACTTTGACAGGATGATTTCTCTCAAAACCGTATCTTTAATATAAAATTAAAATTGATTATTATTTAGTCGAAATATATTTCTAAATGCCTCATTTGTTAATTTATTCGACTATATAGACATGGAAACAATATTCTGGTCGAGTATGAAGGATGAAAGATACTTTTTTTAAAACTGAACATGGATTTCGAATACTTTCATTATGCTTTCGTGTGAGAAAAAAAAATTTTTTTTTAAATAGCACTGACAAAAACATGAAATCTTCACATGTGTTTAGACGAATACAAAAGAAAATTTAATTACAGTACTTACGCGGCAGAGTCTGAAGCTGCAGAGGCATCACTTTCTGCAGAATCGGACTGCACGCTGGAGGCGCTTTCTGCGGAGTCTGCGGAGTCTGCGGAGTCTACAGATTCTGATTGCACGCTGGCGACGCTTTCTGCAGATTCGGAGGGTGCATCCCTCGGCAGTCTCGCACACAGTCCACCTACAACGACAGCCAAATTCAACTCAATACAACCCTGGGTGTCAAGCAGTTAAGAAACGATAAACATCTTGAATTGACCATCAACTTGCCGGATTTGTCTCTGTTGAGCAGATCAAATTTCTCTGAACTAACGACTAAAGGAATCTGGAACAACCAGTGATCCTAGCGCATTCCCTTTGCGAATACAATAGACAATCCTCAGTGTATGAAAGGCAATTTGTAATACTTTAATACAAAACTTATTTTGTATCCTCCCGCCTGCTGCAGTGTTAAAATCTTACGGTTTTATAGTGATTAACAGAATGCGTAACCGTCAAACTTTGTCGTTTTGATGTCGATCATCTCAAATCCAGGAGTCACACTTAACACCCAAGTCCCAGTGACAGCCAGAATCAGCTAACTTAGAGGACTTTTTGAGTTACTATGGCATAACGGTCAGCGAGCCCGACAGGTTTAAAGAATATCACGAGCTCGAACACTACACTAAACTAATAAAAGCTTATTTTAAAATTATGAAAAGGTTTATTTTTGAATTACGAGGTGACTATTGTCTTAATTCTGTATTCCTTTGCCCGTAAACCTAAAGATGTACAAAATATGCTTGGTTTATAGGCTGTCAAACATATTGGTTTATATCCTTTCCATTCACGTTATTTTTTAAAAATTTATAATCCCCAAAACTGACAGAAGACAAAAAAAGATATAAAGAAAGAAGACAGAAATAAGTAAATTTTAACCATTTGCAGTAGGCATGCCAAATGTTTCCTTCTAGGCTCTCATTTTCGAGAGATCGGTCCCTCAATCATTAGGGTAAGTCCTGCATATTTAGATTCTGAGAACTCATAATGCTCTTTTGTAAGCAAAACAAAAACCCTCCTGTCAATTGCATAGCTTCTCTATTGCTACATCAAAGCGGTATGTACGGAAAAGTGCGACTCACCTCCGATGAGGGCGATGAAGAAAGCACAAATAACGAAGGATTTCATGATGTTGAGGCTGTAGTTCTCCAATAGGTACTTAACTCAAAGGATCGTCTGGAAAAGTAGGGTAACACGGTAATCTTAAATAGAGCTTCCTTATCTTCCCTGACTTATCCTTAACACCCAGAGTAGATTCAAGTTGTTTAAAGGCAATAAACCCGTCCCTCGCGAGAACAATGAATGCGGATTCAAAACCGGATGTTCATCAAACCAAGGTCGCTAGATGTTTTCAATGTTAATTATGTATACGATCGCATTTTGGAGGATGACACCTGCAGAACTGCAATCTAAAGAGGATTTAGCCTGCTGACTTAAGATTTTAGACAAAAAGGGTTACTTCGTGTACGTAAATGTTCGTTCTTCTGACGTCTGTCTCAAGATTGCAGGTGAAATGGCTGTTTTTCTTCTTATTGCTCCTAGACGGAAAGGAAACTTTTTCTACAATCTAGCATCTTTTTGGTAGAAGAATTTTTAAATAAGTTAATGTTCAATCCAACCTTTCTTACGGAGCCAGCCTCGCTATTCCAACAAGTGGAACAGTTCATTAGTGTCCGTAACAGCATTAATAATAATTCTACAACATAAAATCACACGTTGTGTCAGGAATGGCGAACCTATGGCAAGCATGCCAGAGTTGGCACTTACGAAAATTTTGAACGATTACCAAGTGATATCAATTTATAAATTTATAAGTTATTCAAAATTTTATTTTATTTTTTACAATGTACAGGTTTAAGTTGTTTTTCACGAAAGCAACTAACCAACAAATACAGCCGATGTGCCTTGAATAAATGCCTTGGAAATAATTTTAAAGGACCGATTATTGGGCGTAATTAAAAAAAAGGGCAGACTAATGAGAACTTGGAAGGCCATTCCCGAAATCTTTGGTTGTTACCAAACACTAGCCAAGGCTGTATTGTTAATTTCTCCTCTACATATGCCTCTACTCTGTTATTCTCACAAAAGAATGTTATAAAAACAGAATGACCGATAAATGTAGTTCGGATTACTTAAAGAGACGAGATATGAACCAGATATAAAGCATTTGGCAACCAATGTACAACAAAAATCTCATTAATTATTAGTACGAGAATATGTATGTCATGTTACGAGTTCATTTCTATGAAATTTATGTTCATTTTTAAATTTGTGTCGATAAAATTCTGAAATAATAAATTTTCTCTTGTTATCCCTTTTTACAAACTGTTCGGCAACACCGTGAATATTATTTGTCAATTTTTGACATGCGCGCATAAAAAGGTTCTCCACCACTGATCTGTGTTGTCACAAAATGAGGTGAATACTCAAATAAACATTATCTTATACTGCGTTTCATTAATCACAACAGGGCCTATTTTCCCTCTTTGTCAAATTTCGATAAGTATCGACGGGATTCACCTTTCACTCAGTCCAGAGAATGCTCGCGGAACACATCAGAAAACTGGACCGCGTTTGGTTCTCTTGAATATTTTGAACCGTTGTTTGAGTTCAATGGTAATATTCCTGTTGCTCCACTTATCATGTCCAGGTTTACACAGGTTTCAAAGCAGGAAAAAACGCCAGCTTAGGAGATCTAAGCACGTGTTGTATTTAACAGTAATAGAGAAGACTCATAGAAAATCGCACTCACGGTGATCCTGGACTGGTCTGTAAGCAGTGTACATCCTGAGTGCAGACGCGAGCTGTTTAGGAATAGTCTTAGAGGTAACTGTTCCTAGGCATAAAGTTTAGAGGCAATTTCCTTAACAATATATGTAAGCAATACTCTGCTCAGTAAAATGCATCCAGTTTAGCCCAGAAAAGGGCAGTTCAGAACAAGGCGTTTGCACTCAGGAAGGGAGCAGATGTACACTGCTTACAGACCAGTCCTGTGAGTGCAATAATTCCTCTTAGGTCAACCGTTATTTGGAGAGAAAAAAAACCTCAGCCGATGTCCCTAATCATGATTGCTTTGTCCCCTGATCATGATTGCGATCGCAATTTCCACCTTCTAGCGGCAACACGCCGGCGGCGATGGCGTCAAAGTGTTCCTTAAAGATTTCGTAGGCCCTAAGGTGATGAAAACTCAAACTTTTCCCGCAATAACTATCGAGTTTCCGGTTCTGTAATTATCCGTCAAGACGTTGACGTCGTAGTGTCGAAATTACGGAGATTTCTGATCCCGATACATAAAAAAAAAGGAAGTATCGGGGAGGATTCGACACCCCCTTCCGTAGCTGGAGGTCTCTTAGATCCGGTGCACAGATATTTTCCTTTAAGAAAATTGGGGAGAACTTGGGGGGGGGGGGGGCGATCGGAGCTCGAAGTGGTGGTTCTGACTCAGTATTTCGTATATACAGAACTGGAAAATACTTTTCGGCGGGAACGAAGCCAATGTTTTTTCCATAATTTCGGACCAGCGCCCTCTGGGTTTTGCATTCGAAAAACATTCAGCCGAACGCACATATACGAGACGTTCAAGTGAAGTTTGAATGGTGTTCATTGCTCAATTTTCAGCCGCTAGTAGACGGAAATTGTGATCTGTGCGTTTCCGCCTCCCGAGCAGAATTCGGAGGGTGGCGGAAATATACAGTGGTACCTCGACTTACGAGTTTAATTCGTTCCATGACGGAGCTCGTAACTCGAAACACTTGTATCACGAATCAATTTTCCCCATTGAAATGAATGGAAAAGTCATTAATTCGTTCCGTGCTCCCCCAAAACACCGCAAATTTTTGTTACGTGTTTTTAAATAAGAAAAATGTGTTTATAAACGACAAACATTGTATAAAAACGCAATACAATAGAATGTACTGCAATAAAGTTGTTTTATTAAGTACAACATTTACCTTGGAGACCAGACTTGAAGATGCTGATGGAAGAGGAGGAGAAAGGCTGAACTGAAAAATTAAATCTTATTCGTTGAATTTTGACCTTTTTGCCCCGCTTTCCTCACTTTCGCTTTTATTACCAGCTACTCTCTTAAAGTGGACGAGTGAGACACGAAAGCTGGGCGATTGTTGCATCGTTCACTGTGGCTGTAATGTCCACATTCTTCTTTCTGAGAATTCGAAGAACGTTTTCTCAGAATCCGTAGAATGGGGGAATGCTTGCGATCCTAGGACCAAGGTCATCCCATCCCCTAGACCCCATGGGGAGTTCCAGTGTGGGGGAGGGAATTGAAGCTATCTTTCTGCGAGAGAGGTTTGGCTCTGTTCGGTTTCTGAGGGCGACTCAAGTTTGGGCGGAGCAAGCTGCCCCGGGTGGTAATTGTTGAGTTTTAAAATCTCAGTTTAAGATTGGATAGTAGTCTCAGAATAATATGTATACAATTGTATAATTATTGTACATATAGGTTGTAAATAGCATATGCTTCTTGTGTTCTCATTTGATGAGCACGTAACATGGCATTCGCTGCTCAAACTAGCGGTGGGATATCTGAAGCTTGCTCGTAACCCGAATTTTTGCTCGTAACTCGAAGCAAAAAATCTACCGAGAGAATGCTCGTATCTCGAAAAACTCGTAAGTCGAGGTACCACTGTATATCGGGCCTCAGCCCCCAGGATGTGCTGGCTCTTTAAGCCAGCAAGGGTTCCTCGGAGAATTTTAACAGCTGCAAGCCATGTTTAGATTCTTTATGCATTATAAAACGTGGTGAAAAGGGTAAGAAATAAGAAAAGGAGTCAGCTATAAAGTTGTACCCGGAGAGGAAGGTTAGAGAAAGCCGATTGTAATGGTCAACCACAGAATGGGATATTTTATAGCGTGTTTAGGAATAAAAATATTTATGGTAAAGAGGGGAAAACGTTGGAGAATAGCGCGGTTTCCTTTAAAGAAGTAACCGATGAGTAAAAAAGCCCCCATAAACAGTAAGTAGAAAAGAGTGAGGGATATTTGTAGTAAAGGAGGGGATGTGTTGAATAGTATAGTAGCCTCGGTGAAAAGAGTAAAGAGCCTCGGTGAAAAGAGAGTAGAGACGAGGGTCAGCCGAAAAAGCCCCTTAGAATATGGAAATAAGAATTGAAAGGGTTATATTGAAATTTACGCAACAGTGGCAGTACTGTCGGGTCATAGAAAGGGGAAAGTGTTTAGATTGACCAGGTGGTAAGAAAAATAAAATATAAGAAAAATGAAGGAAAGGAAAAAAGGGGAAAAATTTGAGAAAAGTATAGGTCCAATGAGAGTATGAATTTAATAAAGAAAAATATTATAGCCACTAGGAAAATGTTTTAAGACGTAGGTGGAGTTTAAGAGGAAAAAGAGAATACTATGATTGGAAGGTAGAGAGAGGAATATGGAAAAGTAGAGATTAATATTAAGAGGTAGAAATGAGATTTTCAGACAGAGAGATACAGAGATAGACAAGATTCTTTTGCAGTGAGGAAAGGGCCTTCGGTCCCCGCTCTGGGGTTGGGGCTTTCGAGCCGCCCTGCGACAAAGATGGAACGTCGTCAGTTTTCCCTTAACAATTTTCAGGCAAGCCGATTTGGGGTAAGTCAGTCTTTTCACTTCTGTTGTTTGACAGTACTATTTTAAGATTAAATTTAAATTAAATATCATACCTAATGATTATACCTAATGATCATACCTAATAATTAAATATCATACCTATTAAATGATACATACCTACTAAGGTGAGGACCCAATTCGCTACTTAAAGAATATTGACCACTTTAACACATAATAATCATTTTATACTGTATAACTTAATTGTTTATTTGTGGTAATAAACATTTGTTGTTAAATTGCAAATATTGGTCCTCATCATTTAAAAAACATTTTAGTTGTGTCTCTTTTCCTACAGACTTATACGCTGGGTTAAAACGAACCTGGGTAATGAGTAATTAGTAATTAGTAAACGAACCTGTTAAAACTTTAATCATAAATATTTTAATATCCTTAATCGGCAATTTTTCCACCCAGCAGATATACGAATTTGGATGCGCGTATCCCTCCAGGACTATACGAATCGTTAAAAAAAAAATGTTAGGATGGTGAGTCTTGCTCAGTATTTTGTAAATACTGAACCGATAAAATTGTTTTCGTCTTGAAGGGAACCAATGCTTTTTCGGATCTGGGTTTAACGTTCCGAGGAACTTACCTCTAGAGGGGGACAAGATGTTCAAGAAATGTTTTAACGGTGTTCTTTGCTCAATTTGCAGCCGCTGGGAGTCTGAAAATGGGATCTCGTCGTCTCCGCCGCCCTCCGCATAGGATTCGGAGAGAATTTGGGGTTTGCCGTGACCTTCGAAACCCAGGTCTCACAACTGTACCCTCACATGGCCGTGACGTCACAAATCTAGGATATATCCCTGACAGGGATGCGACATCGACAACAAAACATCGATGTTTTGAAACATCGATATTCAATATCAAAACATCGATGCTAATAAAACATCGCCCAAAAACCATCAATGTTTTTAAACATCGATGTTTTTGAACTTTCATTTTTTTAAAACTTATTTAGTAATCTCTAACATCAATATTACTTCGGTAAGTCGTGTGTGTGGGGGGGGGGGGTTACTCTTTGATTGGGCTGACACAAATGACAAAAACTTGGTTGCTAGAGTCAGCGCATATCATAGAATTTCCATGATACATTTTATTACTTTTAGCAGAAAATTGAGGAAGAAATTATTGCTACAAAAACAATTGATAGGACCAAAGCCATAAAGAAATATCCAGGATTTTTTTCTAATTTAAATTTGTTGAATGTGAAAAATTATCGTAAATATCAAGCCATATATATTTACAAATTGGAGAATAATTTGCTTCCAGGAGGCTTAAATAATTTAGTAAAAAAAAATTCTGAAGTTCATGACTGCAACACAAGACAAAAGGATTGGTTTCATATCAGTCTATATATATAAAAGAGCTCGTCTGTTTGTTTGTCCGCTATAGAATCATAGAATGTTTCACCCACCGGAACCAAATTCGGAACAGTTAATGTTTAGGACCCGAGAAACTTAACGTAACAAAAACGAAATTTAGGGCTCAATTATTTTTTTAATTAATTTTTTAATGATCTTTTGTGCCCCTAAGAGTTGCTCGTACCACCTGCGGATACAGACCCTTCACCACAACCAGCTCCGTTAAGAGGGTTGGTCTGGGGAGTCAAATTCCAATGCGCGGGTGAGAAGAGGGTTGGGAATAACCTTTGGCCCTGGCTCCCCAGATACACACTCTTCGTCCCCCAGATAAACACAACTTTCCTGGCTCTGCTTTGTGAAATCTGCAGATGATTTTGATTGCACATATCGTTTGGATGCTGATATGACGTCACATTCGTTTTCATACGGAAAGTGATCCAGACGATTTTTTTAACGGATTTTTAAACGGATGACATTTTTTAAAAAATATAAAGGATATGGCATAATTTCTATGGACTCTCAATCAATTTGGCCTTAGGAAAATAAAAAACTGAACTACAATTCGCTTTTCCAACGGTTTTAGGCCTTGGGAAAATTATAAACCGATTTACAATTTGCTTTTTCTACGGTTTTTGACCTTAGGAAAATTAAAAACCGAATTACAACAATTCGCTTTATCAACGGTTTTTGGCCTTGGGAAAATTAAAAACCGATTTACAATTTGCTTTTTATACGGTTTTTGGACTATCGACAATAAAAAACCGAATCACCAAAGTAAGGAAAATAGGCTTCATGGGGGAATCCCGCCTATTTTGATTAAATAAAGGGAATAACGCATCTTGCACTTTACCTCTTGGGTGATGTGGGAAAAAGTGCATTTTTAAGGGGAAAATAAATAATAAAGACAAATGTAAATTATAAAACTTATTTCTAATTAAACACTGGATCGAACAAATCTAATTAAATCTAATTAAACAGTGTCTAAAAAATATAATTAAACAGTAAACTTATTCAATCCAAACGTGTGAATCCTGCAACACGGTATTATTAATTCTCAATAAAATCAGACGAAGGTCCGCAGGCTCAGTTTCTTTCTTTTTTATTGTATGTATATCATTTCAGTAGAAATGCGCTAAGCGCATTCTATCTGTCCAGATGAGCATGAAGAGCGGGGGGTGCAGCCCAGTATTTTTTTTTTGATGGAATGCATGAAAAATTTTATATCTATATATCTACCCGGGCAACGCCGGGCAATAATGATAGTAGAGTATAAGGCAAAATCATTTAAAAGAATTTTTGAGTTTGGTTCAACAGAGTTTAATATTAAACAAACATTAAAAAGAACAAATAGCAAATGTTAGTTAATTATCCAATTATTAACAAATGTTTTATTGAAATTAAATAATACAAAAGAAAATTACATACATTTACACCAATTTGAAGTACTGATGCAAAACCAGCGTATGGGGGAAAACTGAACAAGGTTATTTTTTCTTTACTGTAAATAACAATATTTGGATTATAGAATTATTATTCATTGGTTGTTGATTGCCGTTTGTCTCGTTGCTAGGGAATTGTTCCCATTTTGTATTCGTCCTTTTTAGAATTCAGACTTACATTTACTGAGTATGAAAATTATGCTGCGTGGTTGGTTAATTTTTTTATTATGGTACTTTTTCATTAAATAAAATCAAAACATAAAGCCTCGAGCACAAAACATCGATGTTTTAAAAAAATCGGCTTCAATAAATCGATGTTTTGAAAACATCGACATCGATGTCGCATCCCTAATCCCTGTCGCGTCAGTCTCGTGTTTTCTGCATCAATTCGCCCATGTGCTTTTGTGTAGTTCATGGCTTATGTGATAATATTGTTATGATTTTCTATTTATTTATTTATTTATTCCCGATGCCAAGACCGTATGTCGCACCACGCTGCAACACTAATTATAAAAATGGACCGAAGCAAAAAGTTTACAGTTTCCCGAAGGATCCAGAGCTATAAAAAAAAGGTGGATTTATTGCCATAAAGCGAGAGAGTTTTACTCTAACAATACACAGGGTTCAACTATATCCGTTAGACCCCCCCCCCCTTAACTTCTAAACGGTGACAGCTTAGACCACAAAGTGGGTGTCTAGGTAAAGTAAAAAGGCTATGCGCTACTCGACTAGACAACTTAACGCCATCTATTGGCAAGTTTTGGAATTATCGTTTTTATCTCAAAAACGGTACATGATACGGGAAAAAGGTCAATAACAAAGTTGTTCAGCATCATCGATTTAGTAAGAAAAGATACCTTGCGTACATTAATACTTAAGACAGAATGTAGAAAATGAAAATTTGTTTGGTCACGATTTCGAAAATTGTCGTGTCATAAAGCGTGGAAGAAAGAAACTGAGACACCTCCTTATCTTCACGATCATTTATTTATGTTGCGGAAAATACTCTCCGTTAGCCACTATGCACATTGCACTCCGGACTGGATTTCTCGCTGCACATTGTGCAACATCTACTCTTTATGACATGACAATTTTCGAAATCGGCACCAAACGAATTTTCATTTTCTACATTATGTCTTAAGTACACTGCTGGACACTGTAAATGCAACACCCTGAAGGAAACATGCAAATAACATGAAATTTACAACATGCATTAGCGGAGGTGAGATATGCAAATGATTAGAATTTCAGCGCAGACGCACATCACGCGCGCCTGTGGCGCCACTTCAAAGCGCTATTTAAGGCTTTGAGATTTCGACGATTTCAAGTTCGGCAGTTGTGTTTTTCTTGTGGTTTTTTCAAAAGAACGATCAATTATGCCTCGTCGAAAACAGCGATCATCTTTTGATCAAGTATCCGAGTTCGACAGAGGAAGGATAGTGGCCTACCGAGATTGTGGATTATCTTTCAGGGAAATCGGTAGTCGTGTTGGACGAAACCAAACAACTGTAATGCGGATATGTGATCGTTGGATGCAGGAGGGTACGACGGACTGGCGTGTTCGATCGCATCCACCTTAGCGCACCACTTCACGTGATGACAGGCAAATTGTGCGCATGGCAGTGGCGGATCGCTCAGTCACATCACGAACCATAGCACAGCACATGCAGTCTGTAGCGCATCATCCAGTGTCTGCGCGTACCATTCGACGCCGTTTACAGCAGAGTGGTCTGTCCGCAAGACGTCCATTGCTTTGTCTAAACAGCCATTGCTTAAACAGCCAGCGCTACATCTCCGAGGTGTTGGAGCCAGTTCTCCTTCCTTACCTTCAGGGCTTGCCCACAGCCATATTTCAACAGGATAATGAGTGACCACACGTGGCACGCATTGTCCAACGGTTCTTCGTCAATCGCCAGATTGAATTGCTTCCCTGGCCGCCTCGCTCTCCGGATCTTTCGCCGATAGAAAACATGTGGTCCATGGTTGCTCTACGATTGACCCAGATTCCATCCCCAGCTGCCACAGCAGATCAACTTTGGCAACGTGTGGAAGCTGCTTGGTCTGCTGTACCCCAAGAACTCATCCAAAGTCTCTTTGAATCAATGCCGAGGCGTGTGGCAGCGGTGATCTCCAACAATGGCGGCTACTCTGGCTACTGATTTTGGCAGGAACCACACTTCACAGAAGTCTATAAATTTAATCATTTGATACTTGGTCAACATGTTATCTACAAAATAAATTTTGTTGTGATATCTCTTGTCTTTCTTGGTGTTGCAATTTGGGTGGCCAGCAGTGTATTAATGTGTGCAAGATGTCTTTCCTTACTAAATCGATGATGCTGAACAACTTTGTAATTGATTGATGTTTTTCCTCGTATCTCGTACCGTTTTTGAGATAAAAACGATAATTCCAGAAATTGCCGATAGATGGTGTTGTAAGTTGTCTCATCGAGTAGCGCATAGCCTTTTTACCATGTTTTTATTAACTCGCTTTCTTGTTTGTGTGTTTGCCCCGTACAAATTTTGCAATCTCTTTTAACTAACTTCCCGACTAGCTAGGCATTTGAAACTTTTACAATAGCTCAGAACACGATGACAATGCATTCTTTTAATACTTTTAGCCATCTTTAAGCAGAATTGATTTCATTTTCAGTTAATTTTGTTGTTTGAAAATTTCTCATAATGAGGAATTTGCACGTTTTTTTATTTTGCATTTATGATATAAAAAATAGAAAAATATGATCGAAAGCATCTTTTTTTTTTAGTTTTAGAACTCTAAAAGTTAACATAATTTGTTTTTAAACGCGCACTATTTACTTCATCTCAAAAACGCTACTTTTCCTACGCGGATACATGTGACGTCACAATGCTCCATAGGGAATTTGTTTACTTCGGTGTTTGGATTGTGTTGCGTAGTTTGAGTTTGATATCTAGTGTTTTTACTTTATTTTTAAGATGTCAAAGTGTGTTAAAGCAAATTTTAAATATTGTATAGTACATTGCTGCACAAGCACGACGGTAAATACCGGTAATGAACCGGTCTTTCATTTTATAATATTTAGTGAGAACAGCATCTGTCTCTCTAAAAGTCTGCTTTTTTCAACAACTTTTGTTCGAAATGAGCCATCTTGTGATATTAAAGGCTCCAAATTATTTTTTACTAAATCTTTCCCTTTAATGAATTTTAATGAATTGCCTACACAAGAAAGTTTTGACTTCTTCCAGTAACTCGAAACTGACGTCACTGCTGGTTCTTCACTCCGTCTATGAAGCCACATAAGCAAAGCTACAGCATGTTTACATCCACCTGTAAAAAAATATATTTATACAAACCCTCAGAAATATTGATATACAATTTAGTTAACAAAAATCAAACTATTGTCGGTTAAATTTAAACTAGCATTTAATGCAAAAATGCAAACTATTTTCCGAGAATATCATATTTTATTCACTTGAATAATCATTGTAAAATGTTTATTTGCATTAAAATTTTGAGTTTATGAAAAATGTTTCAAATAAAATGCTGTTATTTCTGACTTTAATTTTTTTCTGTGTCAATTAAATGAATAAACTTTCATCCATAATTGAAAATCGTTAAATTACCATATTGTCTCTATCAGATTGAATTATTTTGAATATACCTGAATAACTTCAGAAAAACTAGCATTCTGGATAGCGGTCTATAAAATGTTTGTTCACAGCAGAGATATGCAATATAGAACTCTTAAAGTATATTACATACAGTTACTTGATAATAGCTTTGATGCTGAAACAGTTGTAAATGCTCAGTAAGTGGATCTTCATTCAATAATTTTTTAATTTAGCTATAATTGTGGGTTTTAAAGTGATACAGATGATTTGCCAAATTTATATTCTCTAGATGGTGAATTCCACCTAACATGAAACCATTACGAAAGAAAATCATTTTAAACAAATTCTTAAGTGTTATATATCATTGGAAAGCTTATGGCCTCTAGAACTAGAACCTATTATTGCTTTTTCCTTACATTAAGTTTGTTTTGTAGGGGAAGTAATGGGAAAATATCTATTTGTAAGTTTTTTTAGCAAGTAAAATTATCATTTTTATACCTTATTACTTACGTAAATTATGCCACTGAATTTAATTGGAGTAAATTTAATATTTATGTAAAAACTATAAAAGTAAAATAAATGCATGTTTGTGACTGTTTTGAATATAAATAGCCTAGTTAAGGGTACAGTTGCAACATCATGTATTATACGTAACGTCTGTTACAAATAGTTTTTAAATTTTTTACTACAGAAAAATATGACTGAATTTTTATGTCAAGGTTCTGATAAATTACAGGCATGTCTTGTGATGTTATTTTTTAAATTTTTGAGCAAATTTACATAATAGATTCACAGATTTTTTTATCTTATGACGCTATAGTACAAATGATGTTCCATTTTCTGTAACATCCGTTACATTAAAGAATTTTTTTTTTTTGCAGCTTAAATACACCAGAAATAAATTTTGAAACCTGTCAAGTTTATCTTTAGTATTGGTTTTATCCGGAAAAGATAACGTAATCCTATTTTGAAGCATTAATATGCATCTCATAATCTTTTTAAAATTTATTTTGTGTGTTAATGTAACGTCCATTACAATGGAATTCACCAGATGCTGGGTTGGGGGTAGGTGATGAAATTTTAAAATAAATACAATTTGTGTGCAAAATGTGACAAAAGCATAAAATATATTAATTATTTTTTAAGTTTATTTTTAATTAATCTTTTTACACTAGTTTTGGGTGCTAGGTTTTTGCATAAAATGTATAAAGTATTGTATTAAAAAGATTTTTTATAACTGCTGAAGTATTACTAATAATTTATAAATGACTTTAAGCGGGGAAAGCTAACCATAAATGGTCTATTGTATCTACCCCAAATATACTATCATTAAAACTTTTAGATAAAATTAAATATAATACATAAAGGAACTCACCCAAAGATGCTGCACAATCATTGCATTGGACGGAAAGGACATTTTCTTCCTTTTCATTCAACTTGAGTTCCAGACTGTAAGTCTTTTTTGTGACATTATGTTCTGGTGTCACCCTTGCATTGACTGTACAGATGTCTCCATCCCTTTTTACCTCACCACATATACAGCATTATCTCCATAGACTTCTCGTCCAGATCTAAGTAAAAGTAACTTTCTAAGTACTAAAGCATTAATTTAAAAATGTGTTTTTAAAACAAAATTATGGAGTTAGAGGATTGTTTAAAATTAGTATGAGTAGTAAACATTTGTTTCTTTGCACCACTTAATATGTGATTAGTCAAAAGTTTAATTATCATGCATAGTTCAGATTTATTATAATTCCTTTACCATTTAAAATACACATATTTCTATGATATGAATGCAGAACACTGAACACATTCGTAAATTTGGTAGTGTTTTTTATTTCTGTCAACTTTTTAATAGACAATTAAAATTTCTAAATATCCTATAACAGACACTACTTGTAATGTTGCAGTGCTAATTATTCTACAAAATTAAACATGTACTATGAATGAATAATAATAGCTGTATATTAAACTTTTAGAGTACGAGATTAATTTAATAATATGCATAAACAATGTCTAACTCTAAAGTTTGTGTAAAGTACAACGCACGTCAGCGTTCTACAATCTACATTACATAACTAGAATAATAAATGCAAACAAATATATACATACCTCTGAGCTTTAAATCCTCGTATTTCTGCTCCCATAAAACTTGGATTATTTCCCAAAAAGGAAAACACTGCAAATGAATCCATTTTAGGCAGGTTGTCAGATTGCCCTTTTGCAAAACCGGGTAATAACGCCATGGTAAACAAAACAGAAATAAAACTAATAATAAAGACGACGATAGAATATAATTTTTAAAAAAGGGGGAATAAACAATAGCCACAAACTAAAATTAGAAAAATTAAACCAAATTTGAAAAAAAATATGATTTTAAAATGTTAGTTTAAGAGGAGGAAACGTAGAATCTCGCGCTAGAAAAATGTAAACATTGAAGCATGGAACATAGTGACGTCAAAACCAATCACGTAGCGTTTTGAGGTCACATGATATTTCAACACTTTTCGCTTATTTTAAATTTAAAATTTTTATTATTTAGATCTATATGTACGTTTTAATTGATGTTTTCGAACAATTTAATAACCAATCTGTTAATAAAAAATAGAAATGAGCATTTTCCCCGCATGTGCAAATTCCTCATTGCTCTCTTTATTACGCATTTGATCATTTTCTTTCAAGTTGATGGGATAATTCATCAAAAAAAATTTTAAAAAGTATTTATTAATACATAGAATTGTCAAGTTTATATAACTCAACAGAAAATTTAAAAGCGTGGTATATAAAAAGTTCTTTTTATCTTGTAATTATTACTACTATACCTAGACACCCACTTTATGGCCTAAGCTGTCACCGTTTAGAAGTTAAGGGGGGGGGGGGGGGTAACGGATATAGCTAGGAACCCTGTATAGCAAGGTAAGTTAATTTTTAGATATTCTTGATTATTTTACTACTAATATTTGTTAATATTGTTCTTCGTATCTTACATCTAGAAGTACTTCTTCTTACAACTTCTTACATTTAGAAGTTGTATTCTTCAATTCAAACATTTTATTATGTTAAAATAAATTCCCATTTTGTTCCCTAAACATAAACATGTAACGTTTTTTGATTTGTGTATTATTCGAAGAATTTGAATTAATACTACTTTAAGATTTTTTGTACTCAGTAAATCAAAGTATCTATGTTGTAAATAGCTATCTCATTTACTGATTATAATTTATTTCTGTTAAATATTTTGTTTTTTATGGTCTTTATTGACTTCTTTTAAATCGTGTATTAGTTATTAACAAAAGTTGACATTTTGTATTAGTTTGTAAACACGTATTTTGTGCACAATTATCAAGTAAGTTTTTTTCTTGTTACGGTTTGTGAATGACACTTTAAAGAATCGGATTTTTTTACTTCTGCTAAAGCTGTTGATGAAAAGACTGGCCGTATAATAGAGACTCCTTTGAAAATTCGAAGGTAGATAAAATGTTCTAGACATTTTTAAAGTATGCTTTAAATCCCATTCATCTACAGTGGCTCCCAAAAGTGTTCGTACACTTACGTTTTCAATGAAATAGGGGTCTATCCATTGATTAAAATTAATATTTCAGAATAGGTATTTAATAATAAGATCTATAATCTATTCTTAACAAAACAGACTTCTCTACATGAAATATTTTGAAAGCATAGAAAAAACTTTATTTTTAAGAAACCAATAATCCAAAAGTAACAAAAACTTTATCTCACAAAAGTCATCGTACCCTTGTAAAAAATCTCTACATATTAGTAAATATTCTAATTTTTCGTTAAATTAATATTTAGTAGTATATCCTTTAGCATCCACAACAGTTTTTAAACGTCTGGGAATAGATTGCTTTAGTTCTTTTGTAATTTCTGCATCAATGTTCATCCATTCTTCCATCATAATTGTTTTTAGTTCGCTTTTCGTGTGAATGTCGTGTTTTCGTACTCGAACCTCCAGTTCTCTCCAAATATGTTCTATTGGGTTTAAATCTGGCGATTGAGGTGGTGTTTTCAAAACTTGTGGACAATTATAGAGACACCAGATGCGAACGTTGAGAGCCGTGTGCTCAGGATCGTTATCTTGATAAAAAACAAAGTTGTTTCCAATACCCAAATTTTGACCTGTAAGCTATTTAGAGATATTAGAAAGACGCTACCGAATGATATAGAGCAGTGGTACAAGAACAAATTCTATAATTATTATTATTATTGCAAGAAGTACATAAAGAAAATTGTGTCCTTTTGGACTTTCACTTACCTTTTGTTCAGCCATAATAGCCAGTTGTTTTTTGTGTACAAAACCAAATACTATGTATGCGCAATTTCATTGGAAATAAAGTGGTTTTATAATAGAATACAAAGTAAATATAACAAATAAATTGAATAGGCATTAGTGTAACTGTTGCAGTGTAATTATACTGTTAAAGTGGTACAAGTTTACTAGTTTTAAGTAGAATACTTATTGAATCTATACTATGTTAAATTCGTGTGCTGCTACAGTTTACGTGCCGTTATGCACTTTTATGTAATTGCGACATTGGGCATATGTTCAGTAGCAATGTGTATATATAGTTAGATTTGTACAGGAATAGTGATTATACAATTTGATTCAAAATGTTAAAGTATAAAGTTTGTAAAATACTTGTCACAGTAATATATTGTTTTGGATAGACATAGTGGTACTAGTATGGTGTTTATACACATTGTTCTTAAAAGAATGTGTTAGAGAAAATCTGTAAAATAGATGTTTAAGTAATATAGTATTTATATAATACGTTCTAATATTGATAAAGAAATGTGAAATATAGGTTAATGCAAAGTGCATAATATGAAAGTAAAGTGATTTATACTTAAAATAAAGTGTAAATATGTGAAATAATAGTTATGGGGACGGTTTTAATTGCGAACGGACAAGAGGTTTTGACTCGATTCAACTATTAGTCTCAGGCGGAGTGTACTTGGCTTTTTGCGATGGCTGGTAGCACTGTTTCAAAAAAAAAAATTTGCTGTGTGGACTCTTAGAGTCCAGGTCAGCGTATTTCAATTTGAATTTACCCAAATTTTGAGCTGATAATTTTAAATTGTCTCTTAATATATTTATAAAAACAGCATGATTCATTATGCCATCAATAAATACCAAATTTCCTAGTCCTGATGCTGACATGTACCCCCACACAAGGATACCTCCACCGGCAAGCCTAACTGTTCCTACTAAGTTCTTGGGATTAAGTTTCTCATTTTTTTTCTTCTCCATACAATTATACGCCCATCAGCAGCAAAACTGTTCATCGGCAAAGGTTCAAGACATTATTCCAATAGGTTTGGGGCTTATTTATCATTGATAGTGCGAAGGAAAGCCTAAACTTTCTGTTTTTCTCACTCACAAAAAATTTTCTATGGGCAGAACGCCCATGTAATCCAGCTGTTCTGAGAACTCATCAAAAAATTTCAGGTGAAATTGAAATAGAAAATGTTTCATTGAATTCTGCAGAAACTTTTACAGCACTCAAACGTGAATTTTTCACAAATTTTCTAATTATAAATCTCTGATCACGTTTTGTTAACTTTGCCCGACGGACATTTCTTACCTTGTTTTCGATCCAATTTTCTTCTTTCACATACTGTAAACTTCTTTCTTCTTCCACATACTTCTTTCACATACTGTACTTTCACATACCGTTTTTTCACATACTGTAGAGTAGAATGGGATACATTAAGTAATTTAGCAATATTCCGAACTGATTTACCACTACTATGATGAAAAATAATCAATTTTCGAATGCTGTTCGTTGTTTCTTTACGACTACGAGCCATTTTTAAATAATAAATAGAATATTACGAAGTAGGCAAGCAAAAATTAAAGCCAAACGATATTTTAAATGCCACCACAATTCAAAAATAAAAAAAGCGCCAGACGATAATTTTAATTATGAATTTATCCGAAAATATTTCAGTGTACGATGACTTTTGTGAGATAAAGTTTTTGTTACTTTTTGATTACTGGTTTCTTAAAAATAAAGTTTTACTAAGTTTTCAAAATATTTCATGTAGTTTTGTTAAGAATAGATTATAGATCTTATTATTAAATACCCATTCTGAAATATTCATTTTAATTAATGGATAGACCCCTATTTCATTGAAAATCGTAAGTGTACGAACACTTTTGGGAGCCACTGTATATATAAAACAGTTCCGTAACTGACTGACTGACTGACATACAACGCACAGACCAAACCGCTAGACCTAAAGGGCTGAAATTTTGCATGGCGATTCTTCTTATGGTGTAGGGGTACACTACGAAAGATTTTTATAAAAAAAATTTTTAGATTTTTTTAAATTCAATTTTTAAGCTGTTTTTGTAATATTCTTTAAAGTTTGCATTTAAAATAATAATCTGAGGGTTATAAAGTTTATATCGCGAGAAAGATCATAAAAATTCCTTTAAAATGAAATCTTTTTCGAATCTTTACCTCGATTTGCTGATTTTTGGTGAATTTTTAAAGATTCATTTTAGAATTTAATTTATTAAATGTCGATCACGTGATTTCTTTTTCTGGTACTGTAAATAAATTTATCGTCACGTGCATTACAACTAAATACACAAAAAAAAATTTTCTTTCTAAATCAGCAGACGATTGGATATTATCCAAAAAAAATAAATATCCCCTACGATTTTGTGTGTGTGTATATATATATATATCTATACACACACAGATGGTGGACAAAATAATACGAACACCTGTGAAATAATGGAAAATCTTTATTAATAGGGGGTTGGACCACCCTTTGACTAAAGTACAGATTTAATGCGACGTGGGATAGATGCATAAAGGTCATGAACAATATTTAAAGGAATATTAAGCCATTCTTTCTGCAGAGCGGTGTCTAATTCCGAAAGTCCGGATGGAGGTGGAAATCGGGAACGAAGTTTGGATTCCAAATATTGCCATAAATGTTCAATAATATTCAAGTCCGGAGACTGAGAGGGCCAGGCGAGATGTTCAACTGCATCGTCATGCTCCTCGAACCATTCTTGAACACACCTAGCAGTGTGGATAAGGGCGTTGTCGTCTTGAAAAAGCGGTCGCTCTCCACGGAATACAGTCTGGACAAAAGGATGGACATGATCCCCTAGAACGCTTAGATAGTTATTGGATTTGATCCTCCCATGCAGAATAACAAGTGGCCCAAGACCGCGCCAAGATATCGCACCCCATACCATAATGGAGCCACCCCCATGCTTCACAGTCGGCAAGAGGTATTCAGGATGAAACGCTTCTTTGGGCGTTCTCCAGACATAAACGCGTCCGGTCGTCTGAAATAGGGTGAATGACGATTCATCTGACCATATTACCTGTTGCCACTGCTGTGGGGACCAGCCTTTGTGATCTCTGCACCATTGGCGTCGCTTGAAAGCATTAGTTGCTGTCACCAAGGGTTTACGAATTGCCACTCTGCCATTTATGTTCGCAGCATGAAGTTCCCTTTTTACAGTTTTTGTTGAAGCGGGGTCCTGGAGATGACTGTTCATTTCGGATGTTATCTCGGATAACGATTGCTTGTGCTTTCGGGCTACTATGCGCTTCAAGACCCGTCTATCCCTATCAGCAAGCTTGGACTTTCGGCCACTGTTGTGCTTTGAAGCCGTCGTCTTACCCTCTTTCGTGTACGCTGTCATAACGGCTGATACCGTACTCCTTGCAAACCCCAAAAGGTTTGCTGTTTCCGTAACCGATGCTCCACTTAAACGCGCTCCAACTATCATTCCTCTTTGGAACTCTGACAGGTCTGACATTTCAACTTATCACAGACAGTTCGATAGAAGCATGCAACGTAGGTGACTGCTGTTGAGAGACTGATACCTTCCTCTTCACGCTCACTAGGTGGCAGATTTCTGTTGCAGGTGTCGCGGCTGTACTGCAGATGGGAAATACGTCTTACTTTTTCACAGATGTTCGTATTATTTTGTATATATATATATATATATATATATATATATATATATATATATATATATATATATATATATATATATATATATTATATATTTTATATATATATATATATATATATATATATATATATATATTACATCAATTGTATACATTGATCGTCGTATTTATTATAAATATATATATTTATTTTTTTGGCATTAATTGCATACATTGACCGTTGTATTTAATTTGAATGTACTCCGTAGCGAAGTGCGGTTTTTCAGCTAGTGTGACATATGTTTTAAAAGTTAGCATATGCTACGTATTTATCATTTGTAACTGTATGAATTTAGATTGGCGTTTGGGATTTTTTTGTAAACAAACTGTATTTTAACTTAAATCAGATTTTTTCATATATTAAAATGGACTTATAATGTGCTTATAATCTCACTTATTTTTCTTTTATAGACTACGCCCTGATACCGTTCCTTCTCAGTTTCCAAATCTTCCAGCATATAATTCTTCAAGCAAATTGACTAGAGAAAGTTTAGAATACAAAAAGTCGAAAATTGAACAGAAATTAATAGCAAGGGCTCTTAAAGATAGTTGTGAATCTAAAAGACTGTGCAGACGAATCTAGAACTTTTGGTTCAATTAAAGAACTTATTGAATGTTCCGAAATCATTGATAAAAAATGGACTGTTATTGAGTTTGCATCATCAGTAATGATAATTTTTCTAACTCCTCAATCTGCACCAAAATATTCAGTGGTCATTGATACAAAATTTAATATTAGGGTATATAATGGAGACTTGGAACTAGGTAATCTAAATAAATTTTCTGTGTTTTGTTGCATTAATAATATAAATGAGTTAAGGGATATTTTAGATGCTTTGTGTAAATTATACACTAAAAATGTAGAAAATCCCATTATTTGTAGTATTACTGATGCGTTAGAGTCATTGGAATTTTGTGATGATATTAACCCATTATGTACTGGCGTTACCATATGGTCACAACAAACAATGATTTACATTTCTTTTGATCTGTAGCCATATAATCTAAAATCAATAAATATTTTATAGTTTCAGGCTTGGTAATAGTTCATTCTATCAAGAATTGATGGCGTAACTAATCTGGCTTTTTATACCGTTTTGTGGTAGATCGAAGAAAATACTGTTATGAATTTCTGCATCTAAAATGGCGCGGCATAAGAGGTAAGTCTAACTACTTGCTTTATAACTTGCTTTGAATAGAATCTATAAGCATATTCATAATGTTAAAACATCAGAGAACAGTAATATATTGCTTTTAAAACTATATATATAATAATTATATGTAAAAAGTAAGTTATAACATTACGTTACCATTTGATCACACTAGTCCATGTAGTCATTTTTAATCGTTCATTACTTTTTCGGATATGTCTGTATATGTTGCCCTATTTTTCATAAAAAAATATGGAAATGTTATTAACCCGCACGGTAATAGGTTTCGTTTTGAGAACAGTTATCATATCTTACATGATTATTTTACAAGGATACATAAAAAGATAACTGTTTCAATCAACCTTGTAGCATTTGATATTGTAACTTCTGTATTACAATCATGCTACGTACATTATTGTCATGTTATTATAATATAATACTAAAAGATTTTATCAAAATGTAATGATGGTCAGAGTTTGCAAATTCAAACCTCAGATAAGAAGTAAGTTAGAGGGGGGTGGGGGTCAGCAATTGAACTCAGTTCAATATTTCAAGAAATTTATTGTTACCCAATGAATTATTTATGTGAAATTTCGATTTTTTTCAGTTTATTTATGAAAGAAATATGAGATCTGTTTGAAGATGATGATCTTGACCTTAGTGATCTGTGCATCGAGCCCCCAGAAGTACACGATGAGTCTGATGATGATTCAGCTAATGAAGATGAAGGTGTTGTGGTCGAAAACGTAACTGGAAGACAGCTACAAGCTCCAGCAGAAGCAGTTCTATCAGATGGCCGTCGAATTGGAAATCAGGATATAGTAGAGAATGAAGATAATGAAGATGAAGGCCAGAAAACTAGTGAAATTAAAAATGAATCTAAGCAAACAAAAGGAAGTCGAAAGAAACAAAAAGTGCGTAGTTGGTCACATGATGACATACTACAAAAGGATCCAGTCTGTCCGATGCCCGATTTCTCTGTCTATAGAAATAAAACATGTACAGAGTTACTTGAAATGTTTATTGATGATGATGTTATTAATTTTTTAGTTACTGAATCCAATAAATATGCTACCTGGAGAAACTGCCCAAGTCCAGACATAACAGCAGAAGAAATAAAGTGCTTCTTGGGGATACTAATTCTAGACCGAATGCCATAGCTGAATACAACAAATATATGGGTGGGACAGATCAAATGGATGCCAATATTAGCGCATACAGAATTGGCATCCGAGGTAAAAAATGGTGGTGGTGTATATTTACCTGGTTGCTTGATGTGTGTATCAACAATTCATGGATAATAAAGAAAGAAACAGAATCATACATATCCCAGCTTCGTTTTCGCAGGGAGATTGTACAGACGTACCTTACTCGCTATCAGAAAATTCCAAGGTAGGATAGCACCCATCAAGCAAAACTAGTGGTCGTGTGATGTCTGATATTAGATACTAGATAGTACCCGTCAAAACTTGACGGTAAATAATTGAACAGTTCCAATAAAAAAAAGGTTCATAAACTTGTTAAAATATTAGAAATTTTTACAGAATATTAGCTGTTTTTCTATCTGATGTTATAATTAAAAATGTTGTGAAAATCTGAGTTTATAATTTAAAAAAAGTCCTCTTGGGAAAAAAAGCATGCTTACCGCTGATTTTTCAATCCGACTTGCACAATCTAACTAATATGCTATAAATATGCTATGTATAAACATATTAA
The DNA here is from genome assembly GCA_907164885.2 of Dolomedes plantarius. Lineage (NCBI taxonomy): Eukaryota > Metazoa > Arthropoda > Arachnida > Araneae > Dolomedidae > Dolomedes > Dolomedes plantarius. The sequence continues at coordinate 233,034,190 of OU015491.1, read as the reverse complement.
GCAAAAATAAAATATATAAACTAAAGAAAATCAGATTAAAAAATCATACAAATTACTCACTTGCAAAAAATTTTTGCAGTCTATTTAGGCAGCGCTGCAATCGCGTTTCAGAATTTTTTTATTTTCATGAATTTTAATGATGTATACACGTGCATTCAATAATTGGAACCAGTAGGCAGCGCTGCAATCGCGTATCAGAATTTTTTTTTCATGAATTTTAAAGCTGTATACACGTGCATTAAATAACAATTAACTTAACCTTCAAATTTATTAAACAAACGATTTTAGTGTTTTTAATTTCTGTTTATTATTGTATTTTTGCACGTGAGATTAATATAGGCTGATATATTTGTGATGCGGTCGCTCCGGAAGCGTTACTTGACAGAGGCATACACAGAACACGGCAACTATTAGGGGAATGATTGAATGGATCATTTTCTTGAAAATGTACCAGATAATAAGAGAAGAAGATGTGCCAGACACTTATGTAAATCTGTGGGACGTACGCAATGTAAAAAATGTGGAGTAGGACTTTGTGTGGGATGTTTTGTCGAATATCATACTGAATAGTTTTTTATATGTTCTTGGAGGTTGAAATTTGTAAATTTGTATTTTTTAATGTTATGTCAGCATGTGTATAACCAGTTTGTAAGTTGTGTGTAAAAAAACTGGATAAGTAAAATAATATCTTTTTTTTTCCTATTTTGCTCATATAAAGGACTGGCGTCACATGCCGTATTTCCTAAATATGGCATCTGAGATATAAAAACACCATATATATATAGAGAGAGATATATTTATAGATATATTTCCATAGATATATTTCCACTCTAATAACATCAGTGAACATAATTCAGTTCGGGGTAAAAATTTCAAAGAGAAAAAAAAAACTCCATCCTTAATGGGTTAATAAGGATATGGTAAAATTTTTAGCTGAGCAAATTTCCTTTCATTGTGGTAATAAGCATGCATTTAGATATTCACCTGAAACATCAATTTTTAGCAACTTTTTTATATACTGCAGCTCCACAAGCATATCGCTTTATAAGAAAGTCCAATAGTATGAATCCTCCACGCCAAAATATCATCCAACGTCTGTCTACTTTAATTTAAATCCTTCTGAAGAACAAACGGATTATAATTTTTTGCATTATATTGGGAAAAAATTTTCACTCTTAGAGGATAGTGACAAACTTGTAATATGACATTTATTTAAAAGAATATGTTCAATAGAAAGCAGGTAACATTGTAGGTTATGAGTTATCATACTAATTCTAACTCATACCGAAGCGATAACTCCGCCATACAGAAATGTGTCAATCTCCTTCTTTCACAGTGTACTACGTATACGTTCATCTCCGCACAGTTTTTATTGTTATTTTTTTAATTACAGTTATGAAACTGTAATTATATATTTTATATTTTTATAACTGTATTATATATTTTATATTTTATAAACTTACATTTTAGAAAGAAGTGTAAAATAATCTGACATAACTTCAGAAGAGTAAAGGATGTTCGACGATCGAAAAGTTGAACATTCCGATGAGATGGGAATAGGTACAATTGCACATCGGAGAGCATTTTCCTGTCTGTGACTGATCAATAATAAACAAACTCGCCAAACATCTTATTTGGAGTCAAAGGGGACTAACAACCTGCGGCGCGAACAGAATTAGGGCCTGTTCACATAGGAGTCCGTTGTGTTGCGTTAAGGAAAAGATAACGTTGAGACGAAAATAAACCAATCATAGGCGTTAAAAATTTCATTGCTAATCGTTTGGAGGCATATGATTGGTTTATTTTCGTCTCAGCGTCATCTTTTCCTTAACGCAACGCAACGGACTGCTATGTGAACAGGCCCTTAACCTCTTGCGCACCATGACGTACATACATACGTCATAAAATTCTCATAACCCAAAACCATGACGTACATATGTACGTCATTATTCTTTTTCAGCACATTCACATTAATTGTTGCTTGGTTATTACACTACTAGCTGAAAATCCGCACTTCGCTACGGAGTACATTCAAATTAAATACAACTGTCAATGTATGCAATTAATGCCAAAAAAAAATAATATATATATATATATATTTACTAGCCGGGCTTCGCCTAGCTACGCTCAAGCCATCCGTCCACCAGATGAAGTTTCAATAAAGTGTGAAAAATTTTCATATTGGAACACAAAATTGCGTGTATTATTTTTGCATTTTAAAATTTTCTCTTAGATTTTAGGTCATTTTGAAGATAACTGTCATATGTATCATGTGTGAGAGGGAAATTAAAATATCATGTGTGAGGGCTTTAAGATTTTGTGCAGATACATAAAAATAATACATAAAATTGCATGTAATATTTTTGCATTTTCAAATTTTCTCTTAGATTGTAGGTAATTTTGATAGATAACTGTCATATCTATCATGTGTGAGAAGGAAATTAAAATAGTAGCATTAAGATTTTTATGCACAGTTTTAGGCATTTTAGCTAAATTATAATAAAAATTACTTCAAATTGACCAATTTATAAAAAAAAATGTATGCTATTTACAGGTCAGTTTTTGTTCCTTTTTAAAATTTTTAAGTGCTATTTTACCATAAAAGACAAAAAAAAACCTTTAAACAATTTTTTTTAATTGACTCCGAACGTAGAATATTAATCTGAAATTTAGCTAAGACACCTATCACTGTGCCCAAAAATCCTAATGCTAACATTTTAATTTCCTTCCCACACATGATACATATGACAGTTATCTTTGCCTGTGGCTTGACCACTTATTATAGTCGCTTCTATAAAGTTCTTCATCAATCTCTTTATACATAATCTTGTCCCATTACACAGTGAAGGTGTATCCAAATTCCTGAGAAGCATAATAGGTGCACCAATCTTTAATTCCAATATATGAGGCGGTATTCCAGATGGCCACGGAGATGAATGTGATTAAAAAATGAGTGTTTCTCAGAATTATGTTTTTTAGCACAAATCTCTACGGTTATCATGATATCTCACATAATAATGTATATAATTTGATAAAATTTTCAGGAAATGTTTTAGATGCTATTGTTAATGAAATGAGGCTCAATAATTGGTGTATAATAAATAGTTTTTTATTTGGGGCTGTTTTTATAAGGAAATGAATGATGAATCAGGGAAAATTTTCATATTGGAACATAAAATTGCGTGTATTATTTTTGCATTTTAAAATACCTGTTATATGTATCATGTGTGAGAAGGAAATTAAAATAGTAGTATCATGTGTGAGAAGGAAATTAAAATAGTAGCATTAAGATTTTTATGCAGAGTTATCGGCATTTTAGCTAAATTTCAATAAAAATTACTTTGTAAAATACCTAATAACGAAATTTCAGAAAATAAATAATCGCAAGTTAGCAAGTCACATAGGGGTTTCAACGGTAAAGAGTTACAACGGTAATTCGTATACTGAAAATTAACCAAGTAAAAAAGGATTAATGAAAAGAAAACAAAAGGAGTAATATAAGAAAATTAACTTTAAATAACACCAAACAACTACTAATTACCTTGTAAACAACCGTTTATTTACCTGCGCATGCGCAGTTCTTATGAATGATGGATTCCAACGCTTTGAGATGAAATATTATTTAAAAACTGTATTTATATATAAGCATTTTAAAGCTTCCAAACTTATATTAGAATTATCTCCAGGCTTCAAAACATAATTACACGAAGTTTCAACCAGATTTGTCAAGAAATGTAGAAACGAAAAAAATACCAAATGTAATCATTTCACACAAAAATCAGTAAATCCATCAAAAATCAGTATATATCTATTTAGTTTCAATAAAGTATTTTTTATTATTAAACAATTTGAATATTTAGTTTTTCAAATAAAAAGACACGGTGACACATTTCATTTCAGTGATTCATTTTTTAGTGAGAATCACGCTGTGAATGATTCACCATTTGTTTACATCGTCAAAGAGCGATGACGCTTTATTAGAATCCAAATATTTCTAAAACTATTGAATTAACAGAATAAGTGTACGCAGAAAAAATTATCAGTTTTCGAAGCTCTTTTCAAATATGTAACATTTATGTACTTTCATGAGAGAAAAAATACACCGATTCCTGTATATTTGTCGGCCATTTTTTTCGAGGTCGCTTTACGGTCACGTGATGATCTCGACATCCACTTGTCTCTTTATTAATATAGAAGAAGATGCGTGAAAATTGTTGTTTGGTAATGTGAGCTGATTACATTTCACATTACCAAATCACCTTTAGTTGATTTATCTCTTCTTTTTCGAGATACAAGAAAAATGTGCAGCGGATGCCCAGAAAATCCTGCATTTGGCAGCATCAAGCACTTCTCAGAAAATCATTAAATTAATTATAATTTATCAATTACTGATACTAAATGATGTAAAAACATTGAAAACTTCACTCATGTTCTCATTTTCATGCATTTATTTTCCGTTATGTATTTGCTAAATAATATTTGCTTCTATATTTTTTACTGAATCGTAGATTTTTCAGTATTTTGCAAGTTTTTCAGATCTTTGTAAACAAGATAATTATAGTGTAATAATAGCTTTGAAGTACAAATAATGTATCATTTTCCTAATTTACATATTACTCATGTATTCTGAATTCCAATACATCCAAAACTTCAGTTTCAAGAAAATCGAAGAAATCTGGTTTTCAGTGTATTTAATGGTAAAGTCAACCTGGTGCGCAAGGGGTTAACCGAGTACAGTGGGATTTACTCGAGAGTGAATCTTACCGGCCGTGACCGGACTTACTGAGAAATACCAGTGGCCTGTCCATCGCGTTAGTTGTGTCAAAACTGCATTGAGATATTCGGATTTGTAAACGTGCTTATAACCTGAAAATCGTCGCACAGTGTTTTGGATTATTGGTTTCCAAAGCACCAGATGAGCAACTCTGCGGTTGAATGTACTGCCGTCATCGAGCACCCCCCCCCCCCCCCCCCCACATATGAACTTTCCAGCTTGCAGGTTTAACCCGGTGTAGACACGAATCCATTTTGTGGCGCTTGTCCCGACCAGTGGCGTAGCAAAGGGGGGGGGGCAAGGGGGTCTATCATGCCCCGGGCGCCACTCGCAGAGGGGCGCCAATGTAAGATCCATATATTATATTACTATATGTTTTCGAGGTGGATGCCAATATAAGGTCTATATATTATATTGCTATATTATTTTGTGGGGGGCGCCAATATAAGATCTATATATTATATTACTATATGTTTTTAGGGGAGGGCACCAACATAAGGTCTATATATTATGTTACTATATGCTTTTCGGGGGGGAGTGCCAATATAAGGTATATATATTATGTTATTATATGTTTATCGAGGGCGCCAATATAGGGTCTATATATTATATTACTATATGTTTTTCAGGGGGGAGGGCGCCACAAAGGTATCGTGCCCCGGGCGCCAGTTATGTTTGCTACGCCACTGGTCGCGACCCTCAGTTCTGAATCCCGACGTGCTGACCCCTATTCTAGAGGCTTCAAATCTTTACCTTTTTGTCATAATTGCTTGTTGAAAAAAGCCTTTCTAATCATTTCATCTTTCATTTTTAAAAACATTTCCTCTACTTCTTTTCTGTTATTATTTTTAAATGTTTGTCTTAATATTAGGGTTTTACTTCGTCTGTCTTGCAGCATTACTTCGTCTGTCGCGTCACACACAGTGCTTTTATTTTTTTTTTCACAGAAACACTTCGTCGCCTTGAGAAAACTAAAACTCCAAGTGCCTGTTGGTAAAACTTTTGAGTTAACTTTCTGTTTTGTATGGGTGAGGGCCGTTTTCCTGAATTTGAAGTTATATACCAGAGGTGGGGAACCTTTTTACAATTAGAGGTCACATGTAAATTAGGCAGTAATAAAGGAGGCCGCATAAGTTGATGAACCTATAAATGCGACTTTTATGAAATTATTATAGTTAGATATAGTTTTAACAATTTGGTGCATTATATAGAAAAATAACAACAAAAAATTGAGTCCTTATTTATTTATTATTTGACACAAAAAGTTACAATATAAAATATTTTTGTATTCACATAAGGGTAAAAACTTGGTATAACATTAATCATTAATCATTATTTTTTTTTGCGGAAAAAATTATACGTTTTAACGTACATGGAGTCAGTCACAACAATAATAGTAAGAAAATAGTTTTTGTGTAGAGATCATATAACATGTCTGGTAGTATTGCTAAGAAACTCTGAGCATTAAATTACATATAAAGTGTAGTTAAAGTATCATACAATCAAGGTAAACGAAGATGATTTGAATAAATATACAATTGTAGCGACTTTAGACAACAATTTCAAAATGTCAACTTTATTTTGGCCGACACTGTACATACATTCATGCCGTTCTTTATTTAATTCTATTGATTTGGAAATTGTTGTAATGTATATAATTAAATATTAATTAATACAAGTGCTAGCTTTTATGAAGGCCGCAAGAGAAGATCACGGAGGCCGCGCGTTCCCCACCTCTGTTATATACTATGTGTCCTTTCAAATCTTAGTGACACCTGCTTGTAGTTGAAACATCCAAACACTCGTAAACAACAAAAAACAAAACTTCAATACATAAAACACGCTTTCTCTCATGAATGAGTATTCCTTCGGTCAATCGTAACGGGCTCCTCATGCTCCGGGTTGAATACTCTTGGGCGGGGACATCAGGTTCGAGATCGAACCTTTGTTCGGGTCGCTGATTTCACCGGCAGTTTTGCCAACTCCCATGGCCATGCCCAGCATCTGCAAAAAGTAAATAAATAAATGTTCTAAAGAAAATAAGAATGCATATAGGTGCATACACACGGTGTCACTTCTCTTGGTTCCGAAGCCGTTTTGAGGGATGGTTTCTTTCATGATACGGGGTATTCGGAACAGAATATGCCCGTTTAGATTGCTTTCACTATATGAGACTAACGTTGATCCTTTCAGTGACCACTCTCAGGCCATCAAATATTTTGATAATAGTTTTTTTTAATTTGTATCTCACCTCTAATACACTGCTGGCCACCCAAATTGCAACACCAAGAAAGACAAGTGATATCACGACAAAATTTATTTTGTAGATAGCATGTTGACCAAGTATCAAATGATTAAATTTATAGACTTCTGTGAAGTGTGGTTCCTGCCAAAATCAGTAGCCAGAGTAGCCGCCATTGTTGGAGATCACCGCTGCCACACGCCTCGGCATTGATTCAAAGAGACTTTGGATGAGTTCTTGGGGTACAGCAGACCAAGCAGCTTCCACACGTTGCCAAAGTTGATCTGCTGTGGCAGCTGGGGGTGGAATCTGGGTCAATCGTAGAGCAACCATGGACCACATGTTTTCTATCGGCGAAAGATCCGGAGAGCGAGGCGGCCAGGGAAGCAATTCAATCTGGCGATTGACGAAGAACCGTTGGACAATGCGTGCCACGTGTGGTCGCTCATTATCCTGTTGAAATATGGCTGTGGGCAAGCCCTGAAGGTAAGGAAGGAGAACTGGCTCCAACACCTCGGAGATGTAGCGCTGGCTGTTTAAAGTACCGGCAATGCGTACTAGAGGTGTTTGAGAGTGATATCCAATACCGCCCCTTACCATAATACCCGGTGCAGGACCAGTGTGGCGGTGCATAACGCAGCTGTTCAGCATCCTCCCTTCACGGTGTCTCCAGACTCGAATGCGACCATCATGGTGTAGCAGACAGAACCGTGACTCGTCAGTAAAGACAATTTCATTCCATTCTGCCGTCCACATCCTTCTGTCATCGCACCATTGGCGGCGGAGACGTCTGTGGATTTGCGTCAAGGGTAGACAAAGCAATGGACGTCTTGCGGACAGTCCACTCTGCTGTAAACGGCGTCGAATGGTACGCGCAGACACTGGATGATGCGTTACAGACTGCATGTGCTGTGCTATGGTTCGTGATGTGACTGAGCGATCCGTCACTGCCATGCGCACAATTTTCCTGTCATCACGCGAAGTGGTGCGCTGAGGTGGATGCGATCGAACACGCCGGTCCGTCGTACCCTCCTGCATCCAACGATCACATATCCGCATTACAGTTGTTTGGTTTCGTCCAACACGACTACCGATTTCCCTGAAAGATAATCCACAATCTCGGTAGGCCACTATCCTTCCTCTGTCGAACTCGGATACTTGATCAAAAGATGATCGCTGTTTTCGACGAGGCATAATTGATCGTTTTTTTTAAAAACCACAAGAAAAACACAATTGCCGAACTTGAAATCGTCGAAATCTCCAAGCCTTAAATAGCGCTTTGAAGTGGCGCCACAGGCGAGCGTGAAGTGCGTCTGCGCTGAAATTCTAATCATTTGCATATCTCACTTCCGCTATTGCATGTTGTAAATTTCATGTTATTTGCATGTTTCCTTCAGGGTGTTGCATTTACAGTGGCCAGCAGTGTAATTGAAATACTCGATTATAAACATTCGAAATAGGACCGAGGTTTATCATGACAGGAAAACATAACCAGACGGGAGTAAGGGCCTGTTCACATAGCAGCCCGTTGCGTTGCGTTAAGGAAAAGATGACATTGAAACGAAAATAAAGCAATCATATGCCTCCAAACGATTAGCAATGAATTTTTTAACGCCTATGATTGGTTTATTTTCGTCTCAACGTCATCTTTTCCTTAACGTAACGCAACGGACTCCTATGTGAACAGGCCCTAATTCGTAGGTTTTCGTCGTTTTGTTCTAATATTCCGTAAGTTTGTCTTATGGAATATATTATTCGATTTAAGTTTGTCTTTGCGATTCATTGATGACAAAGTTTTTTCGTCATTTTGACCGGTTTTTAACTACTAGTGTAATCGCCAAATTATAACTCCATGAGCGGCATAGGTTTATTGTTGCGCTCTCGGATGGCAATGCAGGGAGTTTGTTCTAAAGAAATGAAATGTCGACCTTAGCTAGAGAGGCTGCGTTTTGAATGTAATGAAGTTTTCCTGTTGAATGAAAATGTGTTGTGGAAATAAACGACTGTTGTTTGAGAAACTAAAGTTCGGACATAGCGAAAGGGGATTTCGCTAATACTGGGTCATAACAAAACAAAGCACGTGATCCTAGTTGTTGTCACAGGCCCCGAATCCAAATGAACACTATCAAGTTCCTTTCTAGATTTCATCTATATATATAAAACAGTTCCGTAACTGACTGACTCACTGACATACAACGCACAGACCAAACCTCTGGACCTAAAGGGCTGAAAATTTACATGGCGATTCTTCTTATTGGGTAGGGGTGCACTAAGAAAGATTTTTGAAAAATTCTTCTTAGATTTTTTAAAATAAAATTTTTAAGCTGTTTTAGTAACTTTTTTTAAGTTTGCATTTAAAATAATAATTTGAGGGTTATAAAATTTATATGATAAGAAAGATCCTAAAACTTTCTTTAAAATGAAATCTTTTTTGAATGTTTGCCTCCATTTTCTGATTTTTTGGTGAATTCTTAAAGTTTAAATTTCAGAATTTAATTTATTAAATGCTGATCACGTGATTTCTTTTTTGTGGTACTTTAAATAAATTTATCGTCACGTCCATAACAATGAAATAGACAAAAAAATATTTCTTCCCTTGCTAATGCGGCAGACGATCGGACATTATCCAAACAAATATTAAAATACAGTAAAAGATATGTTCCTCAAACTGTACTATATTAAACGTACTATATTATTTAGTATGCCATATTAGATTTAATTTGAATATTTTCTTCTACATTATTTTGTCTATAAAAATATCTCTTACAATTTTTTTATAAATATATTTTTTTGGTTTTTTTTACATCAGTTGTATACATTGATCGTCGTATTTATTATACATATAGAGTGGCTCCCAAAAGTGTTCGTACACTTACGAATTTCAATGAAATAGGGGTCTATCCATTAATTAAAATGAATATTTCAGAATGGGTATTTAATAATAAGATCTATAATCTATTCTTAACAAAACTACATGAAATATTTTGAAAACATAGTAAAACTTTATTTTTAAGAAACCAGTCATCAAAAAGTAACAAAAACTTTATCTCACAAAAGTCATCGTACACTGAAATATTTTCGGATAAATTCATAATTAAAATTATTGTCTGGCGCTTTATTTTTATTTTTGAATTGTGGTGGCATTTAAAATATCGTTTGGCTTTCATTTTTGCTTGCCTACTCCGTAATATTCTATTTATTATTTAAAAATGGCTCGTAGTAGTAAAGAAACAACAAACAGCATTCGAAAATTGATTATTTTTCATCATAGTAGTGGTAAATCAGTTCGGAATATTGCTAAATTACTTAATTTATCCCATTCTACTGTGCAGTATGTGAAAAAACGCTTTAAAGAAGAAAATTGGATCGAAAACAAGGTAAGGAAAGGCCGTCCGGCAAAGTTAACAAAACGTGATCAGAGATTTATAATTAGAAAATTTGTGAAAAATTCACATTTCAGTGCTGTAAAAGTTTCTGCAGAATTTAATAAAACATTTTCTACTTCAATTTCACCTGAAATTTTTTCACGAGTTCTCAGAACAGCTGGATTACATGGGCGTTCTGCCCATAGAAAATTTTTTGTGAGTGAGAAAAACAGAAAGTTTAGGCTTCCCTTCGCACTATCAATGATAAATAAGCCCCAAACCTATTGGAATAATGTCTTATTTGCCGATGGATATTTTTGGTGTTGATGGGCGTATAATTGTATGGAGAAGAAAAAAATGAGGAACTTAATCCCAAGAACTTAGTAGGAACAGTTAAGCATGCCGGTGGAGGTATCCTTGTGTGGGGGTGCATGTCAGCATCAGGACTAGGAAATTTGGTATTTATTGATGGCATAATGAATCATGCTGATTTTATAAATATTTTAAGAGACAATTTAAAATTATCAGCTCAAAATTTGGGTATTGGAAACAACTTTGTTTTTTATCAAGATAACGATCCTAAGCACACGGCTCTCAACGTTCGCATCTGGTGTCTCTATAATTGTCCACAAGTTTTGAAAACACCTCCTCAATCGCCAGATTTAAACCCAATAGAACATATTTGGAGAGAACTGGAGGTTCGAGTACGAAAACACGACATTCACACGAAAAGCGAACTGTAAACAATTATGATGGAAGAATGGATGAACATTGATGCAAAAATTACAAAAGAACTAAAGCAATCTATTCCCAGACGTTTAAAAGCTGTTGTGGATGCTAAAGGATATCCTACTAAATTTTAATTTAACGAAAAATTAGAATATTTACTAATATGTAGAGATTTTTTACAAGTGTACGATGACTTTTGTGAGATAAAGTTTTTGTTACTTTTGGATTATTGGTTTCTTAAAAGTAAAGTTTTACTATGTTTTCAAAATATTGCATGTAGTTTTGTTAAGAATCCATCGTTTTTCCGTATGTGTCGTTCATTTTATCCAGTCCCAAAGATCATATTGCTTTGTTATGTTTCCGTATCTATCGTTTTCCGGCATTTATCGTTCATTTCAATCGGTCCCTTGAAAAACGATCGATCGAGATTCCACTGTATATATATATATATATATATATATGGGAACGCTTGCAACGCAGCGCTGAGGAAACGAGGCGACGACAGTGCCATCCCGCGGAGAGAGGTGTTACTCGGGAGTTGACCTCTGGATGCCGACGCTGACGGTCGTGCGAGTAAAGGGCAGACGGCCCTGTAACTGAAGATTGGGCAAGACGGCCCTATAACTATATTTGTATTTTTCAGTGACTGTTGTAAAGACGTTACCTTGATACTCAACTCAAGTCTTTATGTATATATTAATTTTTCCTACTTTTATATCTAATCAAGTTTAAATATAGAAAATTAAATTACATGTCATATTGTGAAGTTATTGATGACTTAAGAATTCGCTTCCCACATATATATATATATATATATATATATATATATATATATATATATATATATATATATATATATATATATATATATATATATATATATATTTGGTATTAATTGCATACATTTACCGTTGTATTTAATTTGAATGTACTCCATAGCGAAGTGCGGGCTTTCAGCTAGTTAGACAATAAAAGTACAAGCCTGTTTGGATGTAGTAGTATTCGCGCAATAAGCCATAATCGAATAACGGTACTGATAGGGTTCCGTCCAATAAATACACCAGCTCTGCCCCGTTCTGCCTCTTTTATAAGATGAAGTGAAGTGACACCAGATTACTCAAATTGTAAAAACTAACTTAAGCTGAGGTAGAATCTGTAGAAAATCAACGAATATGCAAATACATTTGGAAACGTCCGGCAGTATTCGAATTTGTTCACTTTAGGAAATTCTAGAGAGAGCCATTTTAAAGTGCTGGCCCTCAACACCTTTGGGATTGCAGGGTCCCGGACATTTTTTAAACTAGGTCACTTTTCATTACCACCCATATTAAGGACTGTCCACATTAGGAACATTCTTTTCAGTAACAGACAGTCCCATCATGCCCTAACTGTTATTCCCTGTCCCTATTTTGCTGTGTTTGGGGAGCGAACCTCTGTGAGAAACCTTAGGAGGTGTTGAATCAGATTCGCCCACGAGATCGGCCTGCATTTGTCTGACGACATGGAATAAGAAGAAACAAACAAAGATGAAAGATCTAGAGCAGGGGTTCTCAACCCGGCGGCGTAGAAAGGTTGAGAATCCGTGCTCGGTTGCAATGTTAGAATGCCACTCACGGAAGAGATCTTGTTCTGTTTGATGGGCGTGCCATTCGATTCCTGGTTGTTCAGGTCACCGTCCATCACTTTCATTCCGGACGCCATGTCGTTCGCCCTCGTGTCGCTGCCCCTGTCACATGGAATACAAATGAAAGCACTCACTCATTGCTACAATCAATAAATAACCCTAGAAAACACCGCTCTCTTTGTTAAAGATGTCTTTAACAAAGAGATGAGATAGACATAGATTTTACAGATTATATATATATATATATATATATATATATATATATATATATATATATATATATATATATATTTGGTCAGTTTCCCTCTACAATCAAAATTATAAATATTTTGAAAGCAATCACGGTAAACTTTGTTTTTCATTTTTAACCTTGTCTGTTTCCTGCCTCTCCTAAGCCACCGTGAGACACAATTAGGGTTTGACGGTTTTTCAAATTCGGTTTTAAAAAACCGGTTTTATAAATAAATGTGTCACATTTGAAAACCGGTTTTTAAATTAAGAAAACCGGTATAAAAGAATTCAAATTATTATGCAAAAATTAATTTTTAACTTCTTTGATTTCTTCAAGACCCTGAAGAAAAACTTACAAATCCAAAGACACTGAAAGCTGAATTTTTATTATTTGAGGCAACGAATAAAAGAACCAAAAACTTAGATTTGTTATTTGATGCCCTGAAAACTATAAAACCAAGCTGAGTAGCTAGTGAACGAGTATTTTCAATTTCATGCAATATTGTGTCCAAAATGAGAGCAAGACTTAGCCACCGTTCAGTGGATATTTTATGTTTTTTTTAAATTCTATTTGCTTAGGAGAAATTGAAATTAGTGAAATAAATATAAATATTATTTGAAATTTGAAATTTTTGTTTGAGTTTTCGTTATTTTGTGTAAGTAATGTGTAATCCTTAATATTTTTTTATATTTTGACTTTGATATTGATTTCGTTTTTTGTTATTTTATATAAATTAAATCAAATATTTTTCCCTATTTTTTTTTTTTGACAAAAATTCGAAAACCGGCTAAAACCGGTTTTTTGGAAATCTGGAATTCGGGAACCGGTTTTTCAAAAAGTAGGTTTTTGTATAAACCCTAGACACGATACAATAAATTTACCCATCCGTGCCTTTCAGAAGTTTTTACTTGAATGTTCGTCGAGCAAGGAGAATCAATAGATCCTCCAGCTATTATGCTATCTTTGGCCACCATGTAATGCAAAACTGGTTTTCTGATTGGCAGGAAGTTGACATGTCTGCAATTCATTATCTTCTTGTTTCGAAACGTTTTCTTTCACAGTTATTTTTACGCGGTAATTTTTAAAGCTCGTTGCAGGTAGAAATTTAAAATATTCTCTCTCTCTCTCAAAGTCGAATAATAAATGAACAAGAGAAGCTCTTCCACACTTCTAGTCCTCATCAACGTGTGTCTCGACGAGCTTTTCACACATTTCTTTTATAACACTGGATTCAATTCTAATAAAAGAATTTTTTTTTTCGAAATCTGCAAAATTTTACAAATTCCAACCAGAGAACTTTTTTGTGCAATAAACCTAATACTTGCGCTAGTAAAAAGTAACGTTCTGAGTACCTTTCTCTTAACGAGGCACCACTTGGCGAGGAACGGGAATGTTGGCTCAAAATCTGACTAGAGATATGAAAATTTTTGGCTTTCTCTCTATTCTAAAAAAAAGTACCTGGCACCGCCGCCGAAGCCACCGCTGTCAAAAGCTTGTCACGCTATCTCCTCCGAAACCGCTGGGGGTATGGGGTCAAGACCAATACCAATAGATACAGAAAAATGCGGGGAAGAAAGTAAGACATGTCTCATCTTCGGACTTTAAGTTTTTTATTTTTTATTTTATGTTTTGTGGAAAAATATTTACTTTTTCATGTTCAGATTACAATAACTCACCAAAAATTAATCGTAGAATTTTGATCTTTTTACAATCTAAGACTACAGACATTTCTCCTTCAAACAAGACCTCATTTGTTTAAACATAATTTAAAACAGGCTAATATTTTCATCAAAATATTAAACCCACTTTTTCGAGAGATATCGTCACATATGTGGATGCAATATCGATGCTCCTCGAGTTTTTACCTTACAAAGAAAATATTTACATCATCTGGAAGATGAAAGCTTTTTCATTCATATAAACCTCATTTCAAGTCTCTATCTTAAAATTTCGATTTTTAATTGAATTTTAAAGCTGAAACAGTGATTCCCCTCCGCAGTGATTCCCCTTCAACAGTAAATGGATGGAAGCTGTTGCATTGCCGAAGAATCACCCCTATGTATCTCGCTATTAGCAACTTATTCCTTCAACTTGCTGTGCCATGATTGGCGCTGTGCTTGAGCGCGCTGCTCGTATGCGATAGTCCCCGGTTCGATCCCGGTGGACGCTCATTTTTACTAATTATTCTAAATATTTGAATTTTATTCTTTTAATTCTTATTATATTTTTTATTTTACTTATCTGAAGAGGGCTTAATTTTTATTTTACTGCTGAGAACATATTTTCTGATGTACATATCTTGCTACTGGAGGTAAAGTCGTAAGACCATGGCATTCCAACAAACTCAATATACCTTGACCTTGACCCTAACAGAGGAGCGAGCGTAGCGAGCCTAGGGGCGAAGCCCCTAGTAATTAAAAAAAAAGACTGTGTTACTAAATCTCAAAGAGATGCAAGAAGAAAAAAAACAGAGAGAAATGCAGAAATTTACAAATAAGAAAAATACAGAACGGATTTTAATTTATTCACTTCAGATGTGAGGCAGCACAGGAGGCAAAAAGCTGCCGGTTTCGTTTAACACTGCCGAAAAGGTTTGGGTCTTCTCACGCGATCAATGCCACGTGAATCCAGATAGGTACGAATCGAGGGGATTCTTTCTTCGGAAGGAGGGGGGGGGGGGAAAGCAACCGAAAATTTGGGATGGAAAATGACTGCCTCGATGTTCACCCGCCTATGCTGAATAACGTCATTGAACACTAAACAGCCATGGAATAAACAGGTTGCCACATTTGGCGATTTGGCACACAATCACGACTGTCGTTCCGTTAACCTAGAAGTAGCACATTCTGTGACTCCCCGTTATGGTTCAAAAATATATACGCTTACGTTTCGAAGAAGAACTTGCAAGAACATGTGTACTTACTGAGTGGTTATGTCCCCGGGAACTTGTCTGCGCAATCTCCTACACATCACACCTGTAACAATAAAAGAGACCAGTTTTAAAATCCTCGTTGCTCTTAACGTTCTGTTGACCATCTGTTGACCAAAGATGAGATAGATATGTTTTTTACTGATTATATGTATGTAGATAATAATGAACGAATCTCTCTGGTCGGCACCTTCAACGATATGAGAAGAACGCGGATTTGCGATGGCGATGCTTTGATTAAATTTTGTCGTCAGGCTCGACCAGCAAGAAATCAAATCACACAATCCAATTCGGGAGAATAATACTTTTTTTTAACTGTACACTTTATTATTATTTAATAGTTAAACAGATAATAAAAAACATAAAAGACTGGAAGGTATTCACATATTTACAAATAACAGAGAGAACGGATAATGGCGACCATTCAATCCATGATCCAATCTCTAAGTGATACGCAATCAAGCTTTACACAAGCACAACAGAAATTTTAGTTTCGTTTGTCCAGGTGACTATCTGTGGTGTAATATGTCCCTCGAAATCTAGGTGCCAAACAGAAAAACTGAAGTTAGTTGTATAATGGGAAAGATAATATCAAAAACAGAGGATCAATGGAATAGAAATAAAACTTGTGTGGAGCTATTAATACCCACACACACACACGTATATATATATATATGTGTGTGTGTGTGTGTGTGTGTGTGTGTGCGCGCGCGCGCGTGTGTGTGCGTGTGTATGAACATATATTACGGCCAATGTCCGAAGTCTGGCGAATTCAAGAAATGGCTGGCCACTTCTAGCATTGGCCAAGTCACTTGGCCAAAGCCCGAAATAATCGGTCAATTTCCGAATTGCCTAAGAAAAATTGTCCTTTTCTCTATGATTTTCAAATTTTTTTTCTACTTTGACTAAACTAAAGAGATTTTCACAATGGTAATAAATATTAGTTACAACTGGTATTGTCAACTCCCGTCACTGCATGATCCAGCTCTTCAAAACTTCTAGCTTTGGTCACTTTTTCTTGGACAATTCCCGAACAGGCCAGTGATCGTCGGACTCATCACGAATGGGCCGACCAGAGTCCGAAGGAGTCGTAAATTCGCAATAATTTCGGATTTCGGCCAAGTAACTTGGCCAATGCAAGAAGTGGCCAGCCATTTCACGAATTGGCCAGACTTCGGACTTTGGCAGTAACTAACTAACTAACACACACATACACACACACATACACATATTTCTGTGTTTTCTGTGTAAAGGATGTCAAGTCCAAAATGGTAGTTCTGAGAGAAACTACCATTTTGGTATTCAAATTTGGTATATGTGAAATAAAACCAACATGTTTGTGTTTAATTTCACATATACCAAATTTTCCCTCATGAATAAAAAATATTTAGGAATGGAATTGGACTTAGCTTTCTGTACCCTGCAGTAGCCCTTGATTTTTCAAACATGCCTGGATTGATAACTCAGTTGAGCCCATTTTGGACTTAACAACCTTTACTCAGCAAACAAACAAACAAACAAACAAACACAAACACACACACACACACACACACACATATATATATATATATATATATATATATATATATGTCGGAATTTACTTTCCCGCACCTCACTAAATCGTCAGTTCACAAGGTTACAAACTCGTCCGACGAGTTTGTAACCAGTTGCGCCGTGTGCGTGGCTCCATTCAATTACATAGGTTACGACTCATCACGGACTGGTTTGTGACTGGAGTCAGTTATCAGTTTCTTTTGAGTTGCTCCGTGTGCAGACGGCCTTAGAGGAATACGCTTATAAACTTAAAGTGTTTGCAGTTGAAAATGATACAGGTTTAGAATACGACACTCTTAGCTTCTCGACATCCGAATTTTTAATACCGACTGTGATAGAAATACAGGAGTAAAACACAGACCAAACTCGAAAATATTAGCAACAATTAAAAAATGAAATTGGGACCTTTTTCATGGGGCAGCAAACAACGGTTTCCATAATTACGAGTTTCTTGTGACAACGAATAAGTTGAAAATAAAGCTTCTCAAATCCAGTGTAATCAATCATTAGGGGGTTTCTACAGGTGTAACATTTCATGAGGCGTGCATGTCTGAATGGACAAATCGGAATGCAACATGTAATATTTTCCTTGATTCCATGTGTAAAAGATAGAAAAGTCTTAAATGGATTATTTATCGCATTAGTGATCTGTCCGTTTCTCCCTTGTTTATTACTGTCCTTTCTTTCCTAACGATGTTTTTTAAATCTTTATTGAAGAAGAGGAAATTTGTAATTTTTCTGGTGCTCCCCTAAATGCATGGTGAAGGGGGATCCAAAACAAGCGGTCTCCCTCAATTATAACATTCCTCCCCCATGGCTCCATTGAAATCACAAATTATCAGGTCTTTTAAAATTTGCGTGGCGTGATCTTATTTATAAATAACACTTAGTAGAATCAGAGTATAAATAGCACAAAGATATCCTATTTTTGTACGTAGTATTGAAAAGACAGAAAATTTGGAACGAAATTGAGATAAAAAAGATGTTTTTACTGTTACTCCAAAACCTTCAATAAAAGTTATTCGATTTTGTTTTTCTGTTTACAATGGATAAATAAATATATGGTGATTCGTCAAATTTTCATACTAGTTGGGTGACCATTCACACCTCGCCGAGGCTATAAATAACAATTTTCGAAACAGGCGGCACTTTTGTTCAGTTATGAAAACACGAAATGGGTAAATCTACGACAGTGATTAACTTCTTAAATCGAGAAATCCGGAACTAAAGACTTTCCCAATTTCAAGATTAAATTTTTAAAGATATGTGCTAGTTTAAAAATGTTGCTCTGTAAGATAATTCTAATACTTTGGAGGAACCAAAAATCTAAAAATTTCAGTAATCCTAATGCGAGAATTTCCAGAGTAAAATTTTAAGGATACGTGTAAGTTCATGGCTAAAATGTTGCTTTATAAGATAACTAGCTGAAAACCCGCACTTCGCTACGGCGTACATTCAAATTAAATACAACGGTCAATGTATGCAATTAATGCCAAAAAAATAAATAAATATATTTATAATAAATACGACGATCAATGTATACAATTGATGTAAATAAATATATATATATATATATATATATATATATATATATATATATATATATATATATATATATATTAATAAAAAATCGTAAGGGATATTTACTTTTTTTTTGGATAATATCCAATCGTCTGCTGCATTAGAAAGAAAAAAATTTTTTTTGTCTATTTAGTTGTTATGCACGTGACGATAAATTTATTTAAAGTACCAGAAAAAGAAATCACGTGATCAGCATTTAATAAATTTAATTCTAAAAATTAATCTTTAAAAATTCACCAAAAATCAGAAAATCGAGGTAAAGGATCGAAAAAGATTTCATTTTAATGGAATTTTTATGATCTTTCTCGTAATATGAATTTTATAACACTCAAATTATTATTTTAAGTGCAAACTTTAAAAAAGTTTAAAAAAACAGCTTAAAAATTTAATTTTAAAAAATCTAAGAAGAATTTTTGAAAAATCCTTCTTAGTGCACTCTTACACTATAAGAAGAATCGCCATGCAAAATTTGAGCCCTTTAGGTCCAGCGGTTTGGTCCGTGCGTTGTATGTCAGTCAGTCAGTCAGTCAGTGAGTCAGTTACGGAATTGTTTTATATACGTATATAGATTATTATACTTTTTGATAACCAGAAAACTGAAAGGAGGATCCCCAACACTGTATTCGCGAGAATAAGTGAACCACTTACCAGTGCAGAGTGCCGAAAGAAAAATTAAAGCGACAAAAGATTTCATGTTGCAGCCAGGAAAAGAGCAGTCACTTACGAACGATTAATAGCGCCAATATTCCTGTGCTCCCAAATAGGGAGGATTTTTAAGGAACCAGTAATATACGTGCTCTTATCTATTTCGTTGACAAAGATCTTGTACAATTAAATTGTTTACAACCATAAACATTTCAGTTTCAAAGATATGACATCAAATTTTGCAAGATATTTTTCTTCATTTACACCTTTGCTATCTGTTGTTTTCTGTGACCTGTGGGGATTAGCTCACGGATGTAAAGAGTTTTGTGTTATGCAACTTATTCAAGTCTTGAACTCACGTTGCAGAAAAAAAAGAAAAGAATTGCTCTTGTTTTGGATAACACAACTTGTGACATTTGTGTATCTTTAGAAAAGACACCTGCGTGTGTGGCTAAATTAATACTTTGATCACATGGACAGATTCGAAAGACACTGCTTGGATTTCTAGATTTACCCATGGCGTAAAAATGTAGGACAATATATCTTCCTGATACCGATTCTAAATTTGAGGAATGATGTTTTCTTCCAGAAGTATTCAGGCTCTAATTCGAAAGGGGAAATTGTATCGATTTCATGAAATCAATATGCTGTCGAATTACCCTTGGCCGAAATAAATGCCGTCTGACTCTCTCAGGCATGACTTCTACCAATTTCTAGCTACGGGAACATGTCGCTTTTTGTTTATTAAATTCGCTGCCAGTGTAATCTTATAGAGTAGTGTTTTTCCGCTCGGAAACAGATGTCATCCCAATCTGAATAGGAAAATCTTTCTTTTTTTTTTCACCTTTTGCTGACCAAAGCATCAAGGAATTGTTGCATGATTTCTTCTAATGATTTTTTTTTCGGATTTCGTCTAGACCCTCGCATGGGATTCGAGAGCATTCTAATCCGCCGGAAAATCCTCGATGACATTTCTTTTGTAATTCACAGAGTCGGGTTTTGTTTTCGATGTCTTCACAATCGATCGCTGTTGTGGGGAGGCAATCGCACCCAAATGAGTGGCAGTTTCTGTCACTTCAAACTTCAATAACTCGGCTAAAAATAGACACAGCACCGCCATCTTGGTCTCCTTTTAAAGAGAAGAGGAAGGATGAAAGTTTGTGCCAGTGCCACTCAGACATTCGTCTGAGTTATTTTTATGATCTGCCGAACTGCGCGCTCAAAGCAAAGCCACGATTTTCGACTTTCTGGATTCGATGCGTGTCCATAAACGGGATTCATATATAAGAAACTGATTATCCGGTCCAAGTGTTGTTTTGAAGAGGAGTGAATGTTTTACAACTCATCCTAGGCTGTATCTCAAAAAGATAAAACACATTGAATTTGAAAATGTTTGAAAATTTTTTATTTATTTATTTATTTTCTTTTTTAAATGTCGCGATATATGTACAACCAGAATTACAAAAATCGGGTACGAATGCACAAAATTCCAAAGAGAGAATGACGCCGATCCCGAACCTCTAAACTACTGCCGCGACAATAGGCGACAGCTCAGGCGGCATCTGACGAGTCTGGCTTAAGTGTGGATGTGGCTGACGAGATGGAGACTTGTATAGATTTGACGTTTGCAAGAGGTACTGAAATAATTTCAAATCCATATGTATCCTGTATTCAATAAATGGTAAGTTGCAAATTAATTAAACGATTCAAAAAAATTTAATTTACTATACACCACTGACGTTTTCATGAAAATAACTGTAATAAGGTACCTTGTTTGTATGTGTGTTCCCCAACTCTTAGTTTCAAATTCTTTAATTCTACCTCTAAGCAGTGAGGGGTTTGTGTTTATGTTTGCGTATAAGTGTTTCTTTCTCCCTATTGTTCTTTGACTAATAAGGAGGAAGAGTCTTTTTAGCCGTACAGTGGACTAACCGTGAATCTCCAATAGGACATGACAGCCAAAAACAACATCTTGTTAAGAACAAAGATGGGAAAAAGGAAAGGTGGACGTTTGTCATGCCTACTGAAGTGTTGAATAAGAATTGGGAGGACAAAAGGAGCGGTCACCCCAGCCCTGTCTTCATTATCGGTTTAGTATATGTTTTCAGCACTTGAAGTGACTGGACTGGTGAAATTCAAAAAAGAAATTTTTTTAAAAAGAATTTTCTACTGGGGTGGGATGACTTCCAACGCGCTTGTAGGGGTGGGTGATAGGAAAGTGAATTCGAGAAATAGGAAATTTACTGAAAGATTAAAGAAGTAGAGTTGTCATAATCAGGGTTTAAATTGAGATCCAAAAAAATTCACATATAACAGTATTTGCGAGAAGAAAGTTTAGGTAAGACAGTTTTTTTATATATATATACTAGTTTTGTATCTTTAGTAGAACAATACACAATTATTTATATAAAAATTTAAGGATGTTAAGCATCTAAAATAAACAAAAAAAAGGAAAATGCATCTATAATGTCATTATTCGTGATAGTTTTAATTTATCTGGTGCATTATAATATCTTAATCTGCAAGCATGGACAATTTCAGAATCTCGTTTAGTGTGAAAATTTGGCCTATCAATTTCATAATTAACTTTTGACATTTGTCTTAATATGGTGTACGGTCCAGAACAAGGTGAGCTTAATTTTCTTGTATTAGGGTAGTTAAATTCTTCGAATAACACTAAATCTCCAACATTAAATGTAGATTCTACAAAACGTGCATCATATTTTACTTTATTCCTTTGATGGTATTTAATAGTCCTTTCTCTAGCTAATTTTCTTGCATCATCAACTTGAGGGTAAAACTCTTGTCTTTTAATATGGGGTTCATAAGGTAATATACCAAAAAGTAAGTAAGCTGGGGTCATTTGGGTAACTGAATGGGGCGTATGATTGTATTCATTAATTACTTCATTTAACAGGGTTGTCCAAGGAATTTTACTGGTCGAATTATGTACTTTGCACCTTAGTCTAGTAATTATGGTCTGATTTACTCTCTCCACCTTCCCGTTGGTTTGTGGATGATGACTCGTCGTAAGTAATTGTTTCACATTATTATGCTCTAAAAATCTTCTAAATTTTGAACAAGTAAAAGCTGCATTCCTGTCCGTTAATAATTTCTTTGGGGTTTGAATTTGGAATATCTGTTTTAAACAATTTGCATAAGTTTCTGTGGTTACACTTTTTGATGGAAAGGCCCAAATATAACGCGTTGCATGGTCAATTACTAAATGTAAGTACTTTTTGTGGAATTATAGTAATTAAATCCGCCTACTGTGTCTAAACTTAAGCACTCAAAAGGTTGGTCTGTCGGAGGAACTTCTTGCAGCAATCCGAACCTTTTTTGTCTTTTCTTTTTGTTTATTTGACAAGTGTAGCAATGTCTTATGTAATTACTAATGTCCTCGGTGATCTTTGGCCAATAATATTGGGGTGTAAGCAACTGCATTGTTTTATTTACTCCAGGGTGTCGAAATTCCGCATGAGCTCTTCACAGAATTTCAAGTCTCAATGAGAATGGTACTACAATTTTTAAAAATCCCTTTTTCCTAACATAAATTACATCATTTACCTTTTTATAATTAAGTCCCTGAACATTATCTTTGTTTTGAAATTCTACAATTTTTCTTAGTTCAATTAAATGATTTATTTGGGTTTTAGGTTCTAGAATAGGGTTTCTGGAAAGCATGTCAGCTTCAACATTTGCAGTTCCCTTCTGGTATTTAATTTCATAGTCGAACATACTTAGTTTTAATGACCAGCGAAAAAGTCGACCTCGAAGATTTTTCACATTTTTAAGCCAAACTAAGTCAGCATGGTCTGTGTGAATTGTGAAGTTTTTTCCGTGGAGATTATGATAGTACCTGTCTAAACTGTCCACAATTGCCAAACACTCAAGTTCAGTAATAGAATAGTTTGCCTCATAGTCCTTTAATACACGAGGGTGATATGCTATGGGATGCAACACCCCATCTTCACCTGGCTGTTTTAAAACAGCTCCAACTTGATGTTTACTAGCATCCACAAATAAATGACAGTCTTTGTTTACATCATACAGTTGTAATATGGGTTTACATATCAATAAATTCTTAAGAGTCTCAAAAGCTTCTTGGCACTTGTTTGACCATCCCCATTTTACTCCTTTCTTCAACAATGTGATTAAAGGATGTCTCACTTTTGCATAATTTGGAATAAATTTATTATAAACATTTATTATGCCCCAGAACCTTTGGAGTTCATTTACAGTAGTTGGTGGTTTCAAACATTTTACTTTTTCAATATTGACATTGTCGGGTGACATTCTTCCTTCCTTAACGTGATACCCCAAGAAATTAATTTGATTTTGCATGAAAGTACATTTGGACAATTTTAATTTAATGTTCTCTTTTTTGAAAATGCCAAATAGTTGATCTAGATGTGCTACATGTTGTTCCTTTAACATGTAGCACATCTAGATCAACTATTTGGCTAATTGTAGTTCGATGACATCATAATCTGAAAAAATTATGATGTCATCGAAATAGTGGCATGCAAAATTAATTTTATATTTGTCTAGAATTCTTCGAATGGTTCTATTAAATACTGCAGGGGCATTCTTTAAGCCAAATGGAAGCCTTAGCCATTCATATAAGCAAAAAGTTGTGGCAAATGCTAATTTCTCAGTATCTTTTGGGTGGATAGGTACATGCCAATACCCAGATGTAAGGTCTAAAGTTGAGAAATATCTAGCTTTAATTAATTTGTCTAGTATGTCATCTATCCGAGGCAGGGGCTCAGCATCTGTCCGAGTAATTGAATTCAACTTTCTAAAATCAATACAAAGTCTAGTCTTTCCTTCATTACGTTTTTTTGCTAAAGTGACGGGACTGGAATATGAACTATGTGATTCTTTAATGATTCCTGCTTCTAATAAGCTTTTAATTTGGGTTTTGATTTCTTTTTCCTCAATTGGTGAAGTTCTATACGCTCTCAGGCTAATTGGTAGGTCTGAATTTAATATTATTCGTTGTGGTTCCATTCTAATCTTTCCTATGTCATACTTGTTTGTTGAAAATAATTCTACATTATGATATAAAAGTTCTTTTAGGTGCTTATTCGCATCTAATTGTTTTATTTGCTCTTCAATATTTATGTCATTATGATTTTGTTCATTGTTCATTTTAATGTCATCAGAACTTGCATTGTATATGTCACATGCATTATAATCAATACTGAAAATGTCATTTTCCTGTGGTAACCCCTCAATACAATTTTCAAAAACATTATGATCATTATTCAAAAGATCACTTTCATTTTTATAATCACTGTTATCATTGTTCACATAAATATTATTAGACTTGATACACATAGAAGTTTCATTAGTACTGTTTAAATGCAAAGAAAATCCTCTGTTGTCATTACTGCCTTTAATCAATTTCAAATTAATTTCTCTTGAAATATACAGGAATTAACACAGTCAATAACCAATTTAAATTTTTTACACTCTGGAATTCCCAAAATAAGATAAGGCAAGTCATTGTCTAAAATATACACAGAAATATGTTTTGTTATTTTCCCTATTCTCATTTCAAATTTGCATTTATTTGTGATTAAAATTTCTCCCTCAGCTTGCCTGATCTTAATTGGAGAACTTGAAAAACATTTCAGTTTATTTTTATTCACCAGCTTTTGGGATATTAGACTGATTGTGGAGGCAGTATCCACAACACAATTCAAAGATTTATGCTTCTCATTTTTATACAGTCCTTTTTGTTTAGAAAATTTATTGTTCATACTAATGAATCCTTCCAGTGACAGTAATTGACATTCTGGCCCTTGACTTACTTCAAACTCAGGTTCATCATGTTGATGACCTTTTTGTGATACTGATATCCTGTCAAATTTTTCGCTTATGTCACAAGTTTGTTCCCAATGATACGCGTTGCTTATGCCAAAGTTGTTACATTTCCTACATGATCTGGACGGTAGATTTAAATATTGTTGATGATGATTAATTTGTTCATTGTGTCTACTTTCAAAACTCCTGTTCCCAAAGTTCTGGTCCCCTCTGAGTTGCCAGTGTCTGAATTGTTGTTGATGACCATAATTGGGTCTAAAATAAGTTTGTTGATTAAAATTTGGTCTTAACTGATGTTGGGAAGAATAATTTTGTCAAACTTGTTGAGATGGATTATAATTTGGCTTGGTCAGAGATTGATTAGGGTAATTTTGTCTAAATCGGGGTCTATTCTCAAATCTTGGATTAAAATTGTTTTCTCTATTCCTTTGGTTAAGCTCTTTCCCTTCAGTACTTATCTTAATTAGTTTAGTAGTCAACACAAGCCACTCTGTTGTCTTTTGAGGAGGGTTTGCTGCCAACGTTAATCTCATCTGAGAGTTCAACCCTTGTGTTAATCCTTCCAGTATTAATTTCTGTGTTAATCCTAATGTTTCCCTAACTCAATTTTCTTATGAAAATATCTGGTCAAGTCATTTCCTATTTCGTGTCGTAAATTAGCAAATTCAGAAAAATCTATGTTGTCTGTCTCAAAGAACAATTCCTGTAAAGTCCCCTTTAACTCATCCCATTCTTTTACCTCTAAATATGAATTTACA
The DNA here is from genome assembly GCA_907164885.2 of Dolomedes plantarius. Taxonomy (NCBI): domain Eukaryota; kingdom Metazoa; phylum Arthropoda; class Arachnida; order Araneae; family Dolomedidae; genus Dolomedes; species Dolomedes plantarius. The sequence goes on along the minus strand of OU015491.1, from coordinate 233,007,925 downwards.
AAAGCCGTTAATGCTTCTCCTTTTAAAAACTTCGGAATATTTTTTATTTTTTTCTCATCTGATATATTTAGTTGGGACATTTCATGTTCAAAATATGTTAACCATTTTTCTAATTTCATTCCACCTTGGGGATCGAAAGGGGTGATATTTTTAAGTTATCTCTCTAAAATCTCAGTGGATTGAGATTGTTTTTTACTATCATGACTGGGACATTCTGCGTCCTCATCACCGACTGAAAGTGATTGATCTAGTTTCTGTCTCTTTTCCTCATCATCCGCGCTCCCGCTAACGGTAAATGATTGATCTTTTTGTCTTTCGACTTTTCCACTTTTGCCCTCCATTATTTAAATTTTATCAAAATATCACAAACAATTCAAATACTCTATGAATATAATGACTTCAAATTTTATCCAACTATATAAAAATGCAGTTATATCAAAATACAGATCAATAATAACAAAGTCAAAGTTCTATTTTCATCTTAGTCATAAATTTAAATCGAAGTTAATCTTACCTTAAATCTTTCATTACATCACACAACAAAAAAAACAATTTTGGCGAGGATCCGTCACAAATTTTTTCCCCTTTCCGGCAGGATATGTTGAATCGTGAACACAGTGTTGACTTAGAAGCACCCACACACTTATTCCTTTTTTTCTTTTTAATTCGAAGACGTGACAGATACGATAAAAACACTTTCTTGAAATCTTCCAGCGAAGTAGCACACTATTCACTATTTATCGATGCACACAAAATAATAAAAAAGGGAAAAGAACTTGGAGTCACACGGAAAATCGAAAGCACATCGGCGCTGACCTTGGCTTGGCGCCGGCACTCCTTTAATATTATGTTGACCTCACTCGGGGGGAGACATCGGATTCGGCACGTCTGGCATGAAGGCGAATTGTTTGTGATGAAAACGCGAAAATTACGCTTTTAACTTCTTGTAGATCCATGGTGAAAGAACAAACATCGGAGACGGCAAATTCTCATCCGAATGGAAAGCCACACTCTGACCTTGGCTCAGCGCTGACCCACTTTTTTCACTCGCGCACACCGCATACGTTGAAACTTTCTCTGTTGACCGCAAACAACACTGGCAAGAACTATAGGCTGGAAATCCGCGGGATCAGACAGCATCAGGTTCCGTTCCTTCCGTCGGCATGTCACACCTCAGGAATCTGTAGTCGTGACCAAGAATTTAGGAATCTTTTCATTTAAACAATACGTTTATTATCTATTTCTTGACATCGATGACGGCGGTTTACTAGGCAACAGTGCCACGCCAAAAATCTGCTCTTCGAGGTATGATGGAACTTATATAAACTTCATTCCATCACGTGGCTAAAGGGCGTGATTTAATAGCTGATTGGTTAAGGCCTCTTTCAGACGAGGCACATTTCTTGATCCAACTGACTTGCATTGTTTATTTTCATGTAGTTGACTGCCGTGTGAGGTTCTTTTCACACGAGGCGCGGCGCTCAATTCAAGGCGAAACCTTCTCTTCTGGGGTTGTGGCAACGCTTCGTCAGCAGCTTCGTTCAGTCGCGTTTTCGCCTGCGTAACAGGCGAAAACGCGACTCAAAAATGATGTGGAAGACAGTTTACTACATTAAATTATGTGTATATATTCTATCCATAGGCCATACTTTAATCAACACCTAAAATAATTACAATTTTCCCCATAAAAATATTTTTCAGGCAAATGTATTGTAATCTACAAAAAATATCAAAGGAAAAAAAATTGCTGTAAAAAATTAGTGATATGTACTTAACTAAATCTAGATAGAATTTGTATAAACATAGAAGATATACATGTATACAAAATTTTAGCAATTTGGGACGATTAGTTTTGAAGAAATAGTGCGCACAAGTTTCAAAATAACAGTTTTTAGAAAAAACCATTTAAAGTTTAAATTTTCTATAAATTACTTTACTATTAGCTTTATACATTTGGCCATAAAATCGGTTGTAATATCGACTTCATTTTTGTCATAAGATTCCTTTTATTCCATTCTTCATAGTTAAATCATAATAAAAAATTGAGTTTTTTTAAGGTTTTAAGGTGATTTCCCTCCTTACATTTTTAAATTTCAAAAACTTTAACTTAAATATTATACTTTTCTTCTACCAATACCTTTCTTTTACACCAATTTTATAACACAATATTGGTCTTTGATTTATAATGATGTAGGGGAATATAGATTTAAGAAAGCATCATAACATGGCACTCAGGTTTTTACTTAGAAAAATACAAAATGTATTATTTTTATATTTGCTCTGCAAATTTTTTAAATCGCATTTCTTTTATTTGTAGGACCACTATACCTCATTCTTACTTTTAAAAAAAAAATTATAATAATTAAATTGCACACCTGAAAGGGTTAATGCAAAAACCTTCCTCATATGAAAACTATTCAAATTGTAGGCATAAGGCGACGTTCACATTTGCGAATCTAGATAAATTTAATAAATAATGGGTAAATTCGCGCAATTTGGTGCTCCCACATATATTTTTAAGTGTAACAGTCATAACCTGTACTAATCGATGTAATGCTGTTTGACAAGTAATGTAAAGAGAGTGACGTATGTCACCATAGAAACATCAAATAAACAACCAATGATAAAGAATATATTTCGTTGAAATGACCAAATAAATATTTCTGTTCATTTTTTTAATGATAATGCGACTTCTAAATAAATTTTTAAAAAAATTCTAAAAAAGTTAAAAATGTTCTTTTAATTTTGGAGTTTTTAACCACCATTAACAAAATAACAAATGAACTTTTAAATTTGAATGGTACCGACTACTTTATTGAGCAGGCATTTGTATTTATTTATATCGATATTTGCAAGGGGACTGGGACGTCTGCGACAACTAAGAAGTTGGAAATTTGGGCTATTCTTTTAAAGCCCATATCTTATACAAATATGCATGTATCATTATGATTTTTTATGTTAATTTAGTAAGACCTTTATGAATATTTTAAGATAAAAAAATTCTTTTTGGATTGAAAGGTAAATTTAAAATAACAATATAAACAAACATACTTTTCCCCCTGAAATTTTTGAGGTATTCACTTTGTAACACTTTTTCAAAAATTTAGTGAAAGTCTTACCTTGAAATCTTGTGTGATGATCAAACACAGTTTATTTTATATAGTTAACCCATTTAAATCTTTGTTAGACTATTTTAAATTTTTTAAAAAAAATTATAAATTTCACTTATCAGAAATCTACATATTTTTGTCATACATTTTCACTATTTACAAAAATATCTTAAGGTTTAAAAATAAAAATATAGGTTATATTGATACAAGAGCACTTATTCTATTGACGTTTAAAATTACAGAGATGTACTTGCAACAAATTTTGGAGAAAGTGTACCATTACATGAAAAAATCACATTTTGAGAAAAACGCAAAAAATACTTTCTCATTATATGGGATTTAAATGTATGTTTACATTTTTAAGTTGCTAATAATTGTTGTTAGAGTGTCAAAAAGTACATAAATTAAATATATTTGTAATCTGCAGAATCTGCTCTATTTTTTAAGCCACAAATTCAAAAATAAATTTTTTTGAAGTCGGAATAAAATTTGAGTGCCAATTCCCTCCAAGCTTCACCCCTTTTAATTTTATCGCTATATTCATCACACCTCATGTCCCATATCGCGGGAGTAATACGGATTTCTTCGATGAATTGTTCCACATTCAAACTTGCAATTGAAACGCTTTCAATACTGAACTGAGCTCACGCAGCTTGGCGGCTGGTGTGAAGAGCGTACCTTCAGTAATGTCTTTTGTGTTGAGTCTACTCATCGGGGTGAGAGCGCCAGCGGCACAAGTGCCAGATGTTGAAATGTCTGGGCACAGAATTCACTCCGTGTGAAAAGGTTTCGGCGATTTCCATACATTTGCATGGTGGCTACAATCCTTGACAGCCGCCCGGAAATCAGTTTGATCAACTATGTGCCTCGTCTGAAAAGGGCCTAAAAGTTTAGTGTTTATGTGCAAATCTGAATTTTTTAGACCCCACGCCGTGTCGCGTCTAATTTCGTCAAAAAGTCAGCCATCTTTGATGAGATTGCCAAAGACTGTAACAATGGAATTTAACACGAATGCCCAAGGGAAAATTAAGTACTTAAAAAGATTAAAAAGGGGTATGTAATTTTGAATAGTAGAGTGAGGAATTAATGGTTTTTAAAAATTAAGAGTGTTGACTTTAGAAATTACTAGTTTTTTAATATTATATATATATATATATATATATATATATATATATATATATATATATATATTTGATGGTAAATTCTATATGCATAACGAAGGGATATGATACAAATAAGGTTTTTTACTCTACCGCGGACCGATGGACCGTCGAGGTATTCCGATAAGGAAAGGTGGGTCGCCAGCTGAAAAAGGTTGGGAACCACTGGTGTAGAGTGTATACGTCCGATTTGATTTAAGTTTAAGAAAGTAAAATGACTCGAGATTCAGAATAAGCAGAGATTGAGAGCTGATTAAACGAAATTTTTTTAAGTAATAAACTGATTAAATATTTAGAAATATGGATGATCTTAAGGCAATACGAATGTCGTTAAGAATTTCATTCACGACTGCAGCGAATAAGTTAACACAATACTTGGCGACATCGGAAACTGACGCCAAGGATGTTGATCGGCTGTATACATTAAAGTCACAGTTGCAAGATAAATTTACTCGTTTGAATGAGGTTCAGAAGGAAATATCCTCATTACTTTTAGAAAAATCTGAGACCGTTGCCGAATTCGAAATAGATTTTGAAGCAGCTGAAAATTACAGAGACAATTATCTTGAACTTGAATCGAAAGTAGCAATATTTTTGAATAAGGATTCTAGATCCGTCGCCAAAGTTTCTTTAGAGGACAGTACTATGAAACTGAAACTACCAAAATTTGAATTGATGACGTTTTCGAGTGATCCTAAAGAACATCTCGGGAGAAGTCCCATATCCTGCGCCGGAAAATTTGGCGATTTTTTGGGGGCGATAAATATTTCAATATGGTGTATTGTCATTCGTTTCTGTTGCGATGTTTTTCACGTGGTATATCTAAAGGCCAATCAATTTAATTTTAATGACGTGGTAATTTCAAACGTTATGAATTCTATAGTTTTATTTTTGAATGGACATTGCGACCACGTATGGAGGGATTGCAAGTAAGTCTCTTTGTTTCTGCCAATTTCTGTTTTTTTATTTATTTATTTTTATTTTTTTTTGGGGGGGGGGGGGGTTCATCCCTTACTTTTTAATTTTTCCATATTTAAAAGTTTATCACAGTGATGTTATTACTTAAAAATAGGTAAATGGTTCTTGTGGATATTTTCTCTATAAGAAGTTTATGTATTGCATTTTTGGGGGATATCTTTTAAAAAATGGCAGATGCAATTCAGACTACTCAAAATCCCTTCCACAACTGTTTCTTCAAAACGTGGCTTTCTGGTAAGTTATAAAATTTTATTTGTTTTGTTTTAAGGTGTCTGAGTACCTTTAAAACGTTGATTTTGACGAACGTTCCGAAAGTGTTTTTAATCCTTTTCCTTAAAGATTGTAAATTTCTATTTTTAAATCTGCTTGTATTTTTTCTGTACGATCATTAGAAATGAAATGAGAGCGATTTAAAGGTCAGCAGCAGCTATAAATTTCAACACAAGTTGAAAACTTTCATTATGTTTTCTGACTAACTCATTTTTCATCAAAAATGCAAACAAATATTATGATATGTCTATGAAATTTTTTCCGTACGTTTTTCTTAGTATTTAGAATGTAATGAAATACAGATTTGGTTTTGGGTACTTTATTTGTTGATTTATAGCTGCATTTTTAGAAAATCTCATGAGAAATTACTCAAATTGGTACAAGTATGATATCTCCCCCCCCCCCAAGAGATTTCTCGCCAAATCTGGCACCCTTTGTTTTGGTTGTAGTGTTGCCAGTTTTTACTTTGGTGTTAGGGCCTGTTCACATAGGAGTCCGTTGCGTAGCGTTAAGGAAAAGATGACGTTGATACGAAAATAAACCAATCATATGCGTTAAAAATTTCATTGCTAATCGTTTGGAGGCCTATGATTGGTTTATTTTCGTCTCAACGTCACCTTTTCCTTAACGCAACGCAACGGACTCATATGTGAACAGGCCCTAATGCTCCATCAAAATATTAAATAACAGTTGCTATTTAATTTTTTGACGGAAGTTGGGTTGTTAAAGAGTGCGAATTGAAAAAAATGTGGGTCAGAGATGAGGATTAAAGTTAAAAGTTCTTATTCTGATGGCTTTACATTTGTTTGTAGGAAAGTTATTGGGGGAAAGCAATGTAACACTAAGAAATCTATTCGGCATGGTTCGTGGTTTTCTAATTCTAAATTAAAGTTATTTGAGGTTTTATATCTTGGAGAGTTGGTAAGGTGTGTCAAGACAGCTTCAAGGAGAAAGGTGATTTCTCCGGGAGAAATTGTCTTAGTTGAGTCAAAGAACCCAAATCGAATGAATTGGCCTTTGGCTCAGGTAATTGAACTGTTTCCCGGCAAGGACAATGTTGAGCGTGTGGCCAAACTACGAGTAGCCAGTGGTGAAATCATACGTCCAACGAATTTATCCTTTGGAGCTTAGTTCTATTGACAACCTCAGTGAAGATCATCAGGAAACCGGGCCGATGACAGAACCTGAACCTAGTGATGCCGATATTCCGGAAAAAGCAAAGACAATTCGATGTGGCCGTCAAATAGTGCCTACGAAACGAATGAACTCGTGAACTGTTCATGACTTTTAATTACTTGGAGTGTTGCAGTATCATGTCTATAACTTTGTTTCGATTTTTTTTTTATTGCTTGAGAGCAAATTTGCCCGTAATACAAAGGTGGGAGAATGTTGCCTCTCAACTTAAGCTTAAGGGCCTGTTCACATAGGAGTCCGTAGCGCTGCGTTAAAGTATTGAAATATATTTAACCAATGACAAACCTCCAAACGATTAGCAATGAAATTTTTAACGCCTATGATTGGTTTATTTTCGTCTCAACGTCATCTTTCCTTAACGCAACGCAACGGACTCCTATGTGAACAGGCCCTAACACTTCCTGTTTGCTTCTCGTTAATAACTGAACTGCATTTATATTTTGAGTTTTACGAATCTGGCAACAACAATAAGATTTTGTGTTTTATGTTTTTTTCTTTTTGGTTTTCGTTGATAAGTTTTAAGTTTACGTTTTAAGATAAAGGCTACGATATGAAATATTAAGTTTAAGAAATATATATAATTTTCATCTTTTCTGATATACGAATATATATTATAAAATAAATAGTAAGTTGAAACCAATCTCGAGTCAGGACAAATAGCATGCGATGGAAAACTGACCGAGAGAATATCATGGCTAATAAAATACATGATTAGCACCAAAGACTGATGTATGCACCATAAATAAATCATATGCTTCAAAAGAGGATTTGATTAAAAGAATTTCAGAATTAGAACAGCAAGTCGCAAAAATGACTGAATCAAAAGATCACGTTCTTTTCCCAGAAACTCAAACAATTTTCGGAACAGATTTCTCAGACGCACCGACCTTGGCGACAAGTTGGCGCCAAAAGTTTTTGACGCCAACTGGGTGCAAAAATTTGGCATTAAAAGTTTTAGGCGCCAACATAACGAAACATTGGCGTCAAAACTTTATGACGCCAACTTTTGCCTACTCCGCACACCTATTAGGCCTAAAATCCACAATGTAAACGAAACATCAATAACGACAAAAAAATAACAAATAAATTAAAAACAAACTTACCATTGATGGATTAAACTTCCAAAAACATAACAGGAATTCCAGGCGGTAATTAAAAGACGTCACTAATATATCTTCTGCTGACTGTGTCTAACTTCCAAAAACATTACAGACATTCCCAGCCGATAATTTATAAACGTCAACAATATATCTTCCACTGGCGGTATTAAACTTCCAAAAGCATGACACAAATCCCCCCCCGGTAGTTTATAGCAATAAACGCAAATTCTCCTTACACAAACAAATTACACACCTACTTCCCATAAATTGCAAATTAAAAAGCAGCCTAAATTCAATCATGTCACTCATATTACCTCAAACTACACTCTAGAAGACAAAAAAGAAACATACCCATCAGAAATATTATTCTTCTTCCTCAAATCCATTTTCACATCACATTTACTACAAAATACTTCAGGTTTTAAAAACCTCACTTCCCATAAAAATTCAAAAAACAACATACGATCAGCATGTATAAAACCATAAAGTGACGGATTCACCACCCCTTCCGTAAATCTATCGCAAGAGTAAGGGCCTGTTCACATAGGAGTCCGTTGCATTGCGTTAAGGAAAAGATGACGTTGAGACGAAAATAAACCAATCATAGGCGTTAAAAATTTCATTCCTAATCGTTTGGAGGCCTATGATTGGTTTATTTTCGTCTCAACGTCATCTTTTCCTTAACGCAACGCAACGGACTCCTAAGGGCCTGTTCACATAGGAGACCGTTGCGTTGCGTTAAGGAAAAGATGACGTTGAGACGAAAATAAACCAATCATAGGCGTTAAAAATTTCATTGCTAATCCTTTGGAGGCCTATGATTGGTTTATTTTCGTCTCAACGTCATCTTTTCCTTAACGCAACGCAACGGACTCATATGTGAACAGGCCCTAAATGAACAGGCCCTCACACATTGCCCAAAATCCTACCCTGATATTTGCTAACAACCTCCTTCACGCTCAACATAGCCGCTGTGATGGCTCCAAGGCGAAGACGCTTCACTGCTGTGCCCCGGGCGATCACCTGCTAACTGTCTTGGCTTTGACTGGCCGTGACTATCTCCACAACCCAAGAAAATGACTCGAGAAGCGGAGTTTAGTGTTTCAAAAACACTTTATTCTTTTCTGGAAAGGTTCACAGGGAAATGCACTGTACAGAAAAATCAACGTGCGCCAAGGCAAACTGCCTTTCGGTTTACACGGCCCACAGCCGAAAAAAACGCTCACGCTTCGACGGTCCTGTCGAACCACGTGGCCCGCTGACGAGATCACTTCAGTCCGCTGAAAACCCGGCGTCCAACGCCTCGCAGAATCTCCCAGCAAACAGCTCCCGTCGAGGGCACGCAGTCCCTTATATAGACCTTGTTTCTCCGCTGAAACTTGTCCCTGGTGACGTCAAACCTTCCGGGGGGGAGCATTCTTCCACAGCCCGGCGACATGCCTCAGACGCTGTCAAACCTGTTCGCCCAAAAGGGACTCGGCCAGAAAATGCTTATTCATCCTCACATACCGTTTGGGGGACAAAACCCTTTCTTCACCAGATTCACTTCTGGCACATTTTCGTAAGCGTTATTCCCCCCCTAAAAAACTTTTTTATACTTCAAAAAGTTCAGAAGTTAGTCCCTTAGATGCGTCCAGCTGAAACACACTTCTAGAGAGGTATCTATATTGTCGACTTCTCTGGTCGTTAATCTTAGCAATTATACCCGCCAGTTTGAAGAACTACGCGTCTGGGACACAGTACTCAGGTTAGGACAAACTGCCGTGGGTTCCTTTTCATTTTTTTTTTCGACCGGAATGCAGGACATCGTTTTGTTCCCGCAAAACCAAATAAGATTCACACTGAATCTATACACATACAATCATGACATAAGACATATGGATACATACACAAAAACAAAAAACATAAATAAATTTTGCACAAATCATATACATAACACAGAAACAAACATTTGCATAAAAGATAAGTACGCCCTCGACCATTACATGTCTTCTAGAGACGGCTCGAGGTGCCCTTCTTCATCTAGACCCTCTGTCCTACTCAAACCATCCGCGTTTCCATTCAACTTTCCGGCTTTGTGCTCTATCTCAAAGTTATATTGTTGTAGGCACAAAGCCCAACGGGTCAGCCTGGCGTTTGTTCCCATCATTTTCCTCAGAAAAACGAGAGGATTATGGTCCGTTTGTATTCGAAACTTTTGGCCGTCTAGATAATGATTTAGCTTTTTAAGTCCGAATACGATGGCTGCCAATTCCCGTTCTACGGTGCTATAGTTACGCTCCGCCTTTGAGAATTTCCTACTCAAAAACACCATGGGATGCTCCTCGCCTCCCTGAAATTGGGACAAGACCACTCCCGCCCCGAATGCACTTGCATCCGTTTGCACGATAAATTCCTTACCGAAATCCGGCGCATACAAAATCGGACTGGTGATTCGCCGGGATTTTAACTCTTCGTACGCCTCATTTCTCTCGGGGGTCCACTCGATCTTTTCTCTCTTAATTTTTCCTTTTAGCGCGTCCGTTAGAGGGACGGCTATGGCGGCATAATTTGGGACGTATCTCGAGTAATAACCTGTCAACTCTAAAAACGCTCTCAACTGGGTCTTTGTTCTAGGGGTGGGAAATTCCTTAATTGCCCGTATTTTCACCTCACTAGGCGACCTCCTCTCCGAGCCTACCTCGTGTCCTAAAAACTTCACATGATCTTGCGCGAACTTGCACTTCGTGGGTTTCACCTTTAGTTTCGCCTCCCCAAGTCTTTTCAGCACAATATCAATATCTCTCACGTGTGTCTCCCAGTTGGGGGAGAAAATTGCGATGTCGTCAATGTACGGCAGGGCAAAATGTTCCAGACCGGTTAAAACACTCGCCATTAATTTACAAAAATAGAACGGAGCGTTCACCAGCCCAAACATCATTACCTGAGGAATAAAAGTTCCGAACGGGGTGATAAATGCCGCATACCGTTGCGCCCGACTCGTGAGGGGTATCTGAAAATAACCCTTCGTTAAGTCCATCACGGTAATTAACGACGAGGCGCTGACCCTTTCAACCACTTCCTCGATGTTTGGAAGGGGGAAAAACTCTGTACGCGTCTTGGCATTTAAACGGCGATAGTCCACGCAGGGCCTAGGGTCTTTCCCGGGACATTCTACCAGTATCATCGGTGAGGTGTAATCCGATTGCCGCACTTCGATTACCCCCAAAGCTAACAGCCTCCGGATTTCCTCCCTCAGAATTTCAACCTGGCGCGGAGACATTCGGTAGGGTTTTGCCCTAACCGGGATCTCATCTTCCAAAATGATGTCCATTTCAGTCAAATGCGTCCTCCCTGGATCGGAAGAGAAAACCCTCCCCCGTTTTTCTATCATTTCTCTAAATTTGCCTATCTGATCAGCCGACGCACGGCTTTCTAAATCGCTTCCGCTGACGATTTCCCAGAAGTCGAGCTGGGTGGAGTCCGCGGAGGGATAAGGAATTTCGACTTCGTCCACTCCTTCCTCACTCCCCTGATCAATGATCATATTTATAAATTCGGGTCGGCGATGGTATGGTTTTAACAAGTTCACATGATATATAGTGTTTTTATCCCTTTTTCCAGGTACGTCTACCACATAATTAGTTTCGGATAAAACCCTGGTCACTCTCCCGGGTCCCACCCAATTAACCGCCATCTTATTCGGCTTTGACGTGGCCAACACCAGGACCGGGTCCCCTTCTTTAAACTTTCGTAGGACTGCGTTCCTATTGTACCACACTTTACACTTCGCCTGACTCTCTATCATACTTTTCCCCGCCAGTTCTTGACAGGTTTTCAGTCTTTCCATCAAGTTCAGCACATATTCGACCACGTTCTGATCTACCTCCTCCCGCTCTAACCAATTTTCATACACTAATGGATGAGGAGCCCTCAGATTCTTACCGTGTACTAGTTCAGCAGGACTAAATCCCGTGCTCTCGTGACTAACGGACCGTAAAGAAAATAAAGCCATGGGTAGCACCGCTTCCCATCCGCTTCCCGTTTCCAAACATAACGCCTTAAGGACCCTTTTTAAGGTAGAGTGCACCCTTTCCACGCTATTTGACTGAGGGTGACAGATGGTGCTATGTTTGACCCTTATTCCAAATTTGGAAAAGAATTCCGACGTTAACTCGCTCGTGAATGACCTCCCCAGGTCGCACTGAACCTCTTTCGGGAATCCGGTTCGGGAGAATATCTGTAACAAAGCTTCAATTACTGAGGTGGAGCTTATGTCCTCTACCGGGATCGCATCGGGATACTTAGATGCCACACAAATTGAGGTAATCAAGTATCGGTTGGTTTTCTCGCTAATTGGTAACGGCCCCACCGCATCCACATTAATTTTAGAGAATACTTCGGTGATTATCGGGACTAATTTTAACGGCGCCTTCCGTTTGTCTTTATGCTTACCCACCCGTTGACATACATCACATGATCGGACGTACTCCTCGATTTCTTTGTAACAATTGGGCTAATAATAGCATTGCAGAATCCTGTCTTTTGTTTTAATCGAGCGGAGATGTCCGGACACGAGATTATGACACAAGTCCAAGATCTCTCTGCGAAAATCAACTGGGACGCATAATTGAGTTCGTTCTTCTCCCTGCTTAGACTTCGTAACCCTCACGAGTCTCCCTTTTAACGTCACAAATTCTCCGGGCGGTTCTGCCTTCGCTTTTTCCCACAGGCTCGATAACGAGGGACACGCCTCTTGCGCTCTCACAAACCCCTCGGGGCTGATCGCCACCAACCGGGATTCCTGGAAGGACTCACCTGAGAAAACCTCCATTTCTTTGGCTTCCCCCACCGTTTTCCCCCCGTTCTCTGAAACCTCCTTTTCTCCTACTTTCCCCTTTATATCCGAAATCACGCTCCCTTCAGCTTCGTCCCGAGTCTTACTTCTCGTGAGAACAGCATTCACGGGGACACAATTTAATTTCTTCTCTATTAATTCCGCAGTTTTGTTACCTAACAGGTAATAACCCTGCTCTACTCCGACGGGCTTAATTGCGGCCTTCGTCACAACCCTTCCGAACTCGCCCTCAATTGACACCCATGCCAGAGGCAAACAAACACATTCGTTGTCTAGGGGTTGTCTTACCCAGGTGACTTCACCTATTAGGTCTTCGTTTTGTACCCAAGAATGATCGCATAAATCAACCCCTGCGCCTGTGTCTCTCAGGTATAGCCTGGGGACCCCATTTATTACCGCTTTCTTCAGGTAGGGCTCAAAACAACTGCTCAAATTCCCTGCTGTCCCTACGTGGTTCACAATTTCCCCTTTGGCGATACTTTTCTGGTACTCCGGACACTCATATTTGAAATGTCCAGCCTTTGAACAGAAATAACAGGTCAACTCCTTTTTTTTCAAAACCCTGCTCTTTGCGCCAATTTGAGCTAACGGAAACCTCCCTCTTATTTCCAATTTCTGGTCCCGGTTTAATTTCAGCTTTATCCTTTACGTACGACTGGCCTTTGTTTTTCTCCGGAAAAGGTTTTTTTCCCCTATTTTCTTCTCTGGCCTCCTAGTGCCCTGTCTTATGGTCTCGTACCGATCACACTTGTCCGTTAAGATAGAAACCACTTTCAGCTCATCCCACTCGTCTAGATATTTTTCCCTTATCTCCATCGGGACCCGTTTTTTTATTTGTTCGGTCACCATAAGCTCTTTAAGGAACTCGAAATTGGTCACCTCCACCGACTCCAACCAATTTTCTAGGTATCCCCTTAATTCATATGCCAGATCTGACCACAACGCCCCTGGTTTTCGCTGATGCGTCAAGAATTTCGTCCTCAAAGCGCCCGTGCCCAGTCTAAAGCGTTTTAACAGAAGACTTTTCATATAGGGATAGTCGTTGCCCTTTTCCCCTGGTTCCTTCACGATAATTTCGGCCATATCTGCCGGTAATAACGGGATCAATTGGCTAACCCAATCGTTTTCGGGTACCTTAGAATACTTTGCCTGTCTTTCAAAGATCATAAAAAACAAAGTGATGTCTCCCTCCTTAGGGTCAAATTTGGAGACTAGATCTTTTATGCTGTTCCTCGGACCCCTAGCCCCCTCTGTGTTAGAGCCGTTCGCAATTACCCTGCTCGTCTCCGCCGCACCCTGTATGCGTAATTTCTCTAATTCAAATTTCCTCCCTTCCTGAATTTCTCTCGCTTCTCTTTCTTTCTCTTCTTTAATTTATCTCGCTACCCTTTCCTTCTGTTCTAGAATTCCTTCTAGACACGCATTGGTCACTACCTCACTGTAATTTTCCGCTCCCATGATTCGTTGGGTAATTACTATTTTTTCTCATCTATCGACGCCTCAACGTCCAAATCATCGGCCAAAGCCGATGATTTGGATAATTTTAGTGTCGTTATATCTAGTACCTGTCCTATATTTCCGTGTTAGGTAGGGCAAGTGAAATTACATGTGTATTTCTGGGAGTGTATTCAGTGTACGGCATTAGGACGCCGCCAGGCCGCCGCCAAAGACGCCGCCAGGCCGCCCCCTGGTGCCGCCTGGCGGCGACTCGAGTTTTTCGAGCCTGCCGGCCGGAGAGGGCCCGCCGTCCTCCTACCGGACGTTTTGGCATTGGATTCCGCCTCGACGGCCGCTAGCTCCGGAGTCACCGGTCTCCCTCTCTGTAAAAACCCAGACTTTCCCAGACTTTAGTCTGTTTAATTAGAAGAGCTTCCATTTTCTGCAGCTAAAGACTACCCACACTATACCCAGAAATCACAATTTCTTATTCTTAACCTAATGCCGTACACTGAATACACTCCCAGAAATACACATGTAATTTCACTTGCCCTACCTAACACGGAAATATAGGACAGGTACTATATATAACGACACTAAAATTATTATCTTAGAATCTTCACTTATACACATAAACTGGTACAATTAATCACAAGCAATCCTATCAAATTACATAATAATAGCTAGAACATATATCAGAATATATTATCAAACATTTAAAAGAAACACACATGTATCACATTATATTATAGCATACAACATTCCAAACTGAAATTGCTTATTCACTTCTAGAATTATGACACTAATACAAATATACTATTTGAAATCAGCGTTTTGTCCCAAACTGAGTACATTTCCTATCAAACCTATGTTCTTCTAGAACCTAACCTGGGAGATTTATCCCAAAAGCAAACACTTTTCTTCTATTTTTGCACAACACGTGCCCGTGAGGTTCCTTGTGGATTTCCTCACCAAATTTTTGATTACTCGAATCACTTTTTTACACCTCCCCTCAGGGATTTATAACCCAATTACAAAAACCAGAAATACATTAAAACCTCTCTAGAAAAAGTTTCAAAATGAACTCACCTGTCCTTGAGTCACAAAAGGCTTCAGCCGCTGGTCAATTTCCACACTACGATGCCTCTGTCGAGTCACACTCGTCCGGCTCCTTTCACTGTAATCCTGTGGTATCACTCTCCTTGTGCTACAAACAGCTACAACCGCTGGTCAATTTCCACACTAGGATGCTTCTGTCGAGTCACACTCGTCCGGCTCCTTTCACTGTAATTCTGCCGTATCACTGGATCACACAAGTCCACCAAAATAATTCTTAGCACTAATACTTGAGTCCGTGTACCTTATCTTCCGGCACAATATTCCACGAGCTGCCACCAAGCTGTGATGGCTCCAAGGCGAAGACGCTTCACTGCTGTGCCCCGGGCGATCACCTGCTAACTGTCCCGGCTTGACTGGCCGTGACTATCTCCACAACCCAAGAAAATGACTCGAGAAACGGAGTTTAGTGTTTCAAAAACACTTTATTCTTTTCTGGAAAGGTTCACAGGGAAATGCACTGTACAGAAAAATCAACGTGCGCCAAGGCAAACTGCCTTTCGGTTTACACGGCCCACAGCCGAAAAAAACGCTCACGCTTCGACGGTCCTGTCGAACCACGTGGCCCGCTGACGAGATCACTTCAGTCCGCTGAAAACCCGGCGTCCAACGCCTCGCAGAATCTCCCAGCAAACAGCTCCCGTCGAGGGCACGCAGTCCCTTATATAGACCTTGTTTCTCCGCTGAAACTCGTCCCTGGTGACGTCAAACCTTCCCGGGGGGAAGCATTCTTCCACAGCCCGGCGACATGCCTCAGACGCTGTCAAACCTGTTCGCCCAAAAGGGACTCGGCCAGAAAATGCTTATTCATCCTCACATTCCGTTTGGGGAACAAAACCCTTTCTTCACCAGATTCACTTCTGGCACATTTTCGTAAGCGTTATTCCCACGCTATTACACCGCCATCATAAATCTCAAGAATTCGAAATCCGAAATCTATCAAACTATCAAACTAATCGAACCTTAGCAGAATTGGAGTTTAGTTGAGGAGTCCCTTGGCCTGTCGGCTTTATCTCCTGTAAGTAAGATAAATGTAATCACGGTGGGAGTGCTCAGTAGTTAAAATTTTAAGAGGAAGTAAGTATTAAGAAGAGAATTACGCGTGAGAGAAAACAACTAAAAAGTTAATTTTAAGAGAGAAAAATAATTATAAGTAAGTTACAAGGACGGCGCTTACACATGAGAGAAAAAAAAATAAAATAAAATTTAAGTAGAGAATTAAGATCCACGGAAATAAAAATAATAGTAAAACAAGAGTACGACCAACAACAGAACAACGATTAAATACCCATTCAAACTGGGTTGCCAGACAAAATCCATGGCCTCCATGCCAAAACACAAAATCGCCAAACTTGGCAGAAAATTGCGTCCACGCCAAAAAGACAAAATTGCCAAGCTTGGCAGAAAGTTACATCCATGCCAAAACACAAAATCGCCAAGCTTTCAACGCGGTGCGTCTGCGAAATCTGTACCCAATTTTCGCCGACGGTCTGTTAGTTCCACGCGTAAGCGCAGTAATCGAAACGGTCAATTTTTTTGTTATTACCACTTTAAATTTTGAGCCAAATGCCGCCAACAATCTTGTAAATGGGTGCAGAAAATACGGAAAACTTAATGCAGCAGCAGAATTAGCGGTGAATTGTGCTGTTGATTACCCTATGGATAGCCGCAAACATTTATTTGTGACAGACGTTTATTTGTGGCAGACAAAAATACGGGTTTGCCTTATCTTATAGTGGCGCAGACAAAAGTTCTATTCCAGCGACAAAATAAAGTATCTGTTGATTATAAACTGCATGCCGCTAATGGTACGGAAATTCCAACTTACGGTATTAAAGTTTTAACTATAAGACGAACATTTCAATGGCCATTTATCATTGCCAAAATCAATGAGGGAATTATTGGCGCTGACTTTTTAAATAATTTCAAACTAATAATAGACATAAATAAGAGGAAACTGATTGATGGTGTAACTAATCTTTGAGTTCAATGTGAAATCACATCCAACTCTAAGGAAAGCAATATAAGCACTATGACAAATTCTTCAAAATATAACGACTTGATAGCTAACTATTTTTCAATTTGTAGACTTTGCGCCTACCATGAAGCTACAGATATACATATATATATACCGGGTGGCCATAATTAAACTGACAGTGCTCACAGTGTTCTGTAGCGCGATCTATTTGCGAGAATGACACCACATTTTGTAGGAAGATTAAACAAGACGGGGGACGAAGGATTCCGCGAAAAAATAAATTAGTTCCAAAAGTCACTGCTAGGGGAATATTTGGCGCTGTGTAATAGAAAATAGAGTGTTAACAAATGCAAATTAAACAGGAATAAAATTACCTTTTATTATGCACATTTTCTTATTTAGTTCAAGTGCAATATGGCAACACTTTTAAAAAAGCGTAAAATCTACATAAACACCGATAAAGTCTCGTAATCTGCAATATCACGTACGCTGAGCAGAAGAAGAAGTTCTTTATTCAAATTTCACGTTACATCCATTGGCACAGTGCCAGCTGCTTGCGTTTTAAAAGGCAATGTGTTACGTTTCAAATCAATCGGATTGAAAGTTTATGTGCAATGTCTCCTTCTTTAGTCGAGCGTGCGTTACTGGTCAAATTCTTTTACCTCAACCAGTGCAACGCGTCAGCCGCTCTTCGTGATTTTAGAACGTACAAAAAAAATGCGTAAAGGTAACGGTCCTGTGTCAGTCAATGGGCTAAAAGCAATGGTTGCGACGTTTGAGAAAACAGGTTCTCTGAAGGTTCAGTCAGGCAGACGACGAAAACATGTACCACAGGATACAATCAAAGCAGTTGCCACGGAGATTGTCGACAGAGGACCAGACAATATTGCTGCCACTTCTAGCGCTCGTGGATTAGCTCGGAATATGGATATGCCTTACAGTACGGTATGGAAAATCTTACGAAAGATTATCAACTTCTATCCGTACAAGATCAGCCGTGTACAGGAGTTACTGTACCCCGACCATGATAAGCGATTGACTTTTGCTTTCACTTTTCTTGCCAGAATGGAGGTGGATGATGCTTGGCAGTGGAAAATCTTATGGGCAGACGAGGCCCACTTTTACCTGCATGGAACTGTGAATACCCGAATTTGGGATGACAAATCACCACATGCAGTCACAGAAATTCCCTTACATTCACCAAAGGTAACTGTTTGGTGTGGGTTCACAGCAGAATTTATCGTAGGTCCATTCTTCTATGAGAACATTACCCCGACAGGACCGGAAACCTGTTCTGTTACCGGAGAGAAATATCGCCATATGTTGAACAGCTTTGTCATTCCGGCACTTCAGCAAAGACAATGCCTGGAGGAAATCATTTTCATGCAAGATGGAGCCCCTCCACACGTTGCTGTACGGGTGCAACAGCTGCTACGACAGAAATTCACAACAGAAAGAGTCATTAGCCGCTACTTTCCAACTGCATGGCCACCTCGGTCGCCTGATCTTACCCCATGCGACTTCTGGCTACGGGGTTACCTTAAGTCCAAGGTCTATCAAGGAGTGGTCCAGGACCTGGCTACGTTGAAGGATAACATATCACGGACTGTACGGGAGATTCCTGCAGACATGTTACTTTCTGCTGTTGTGCATACTGTGCACAGAATGCAATATGTGGTCCACAACAACGGCAGCCACATTGAACCTCATTTGAATGCAAAATAAAAGGTAATTTTCGTATTGATTTGCATTTGTTAACACTCTATTTTCTATTACACCGCGCCAAATTTTCCCCTAGCGGTGACTTTTGGAACTAATTTATTTTTTCGCGGAATCCTTCGTCCCCCGTCTTGTTTAATCTTCCTACAAAATGTGGCGTCATTCTCGCAAATAGATCGCGCTACAGAACACTGTGAGCACTGTCACTTTAATTATGGCCACCCGGTATATATACAGTAGAATCTCGATCGATCGTTCCACGAACAATCGTTTTCCCGTATGTATCGTTTATTTCACCCAGTCCCGAATAAATTCTATAGAAAACAAGCAAAACCAGACCGCATAGATCGTTCCTCTATCCGTTGTTTTCCCACAATATTTGTTCAGAGTATCGCAGCGTTATATTAATATATCGGATTGATCATTTTTTATATAATAACTGAACCTAAAATACAAATATCTGGTTTGAGCTAGAATGACGCTCTAATTAAACAATGAGCAGAACATTTGAGATGCACGGTCTCGTATTTTTGTTCTCACTTGTTTAGCCTGGTTTCGCTTTATTATACCACTCCCATTATTTGTTCGTCGTTGATGTTCCTTAATTCTTTAGCCCCTGGAGTACCCTATATTCGGCAACTCATTCCAGATTCACCGACTATTCAACATTTCTGCCCTTATCAGCAATGGCTCACAGTCAGCTTTTTTGTTGGCCTTGGTATGGAGGCGCCCTGGTGTTTGGTCTAGTGTGTGAGAAGTTTCTGATTACTGCAGTTCTACACTGGCCGATGAGTGTTTCACCCGGAAGCAGAACTTCATGGTGGTCTTATGTCGGACCCCATCCAGTGCAATGGAATGGTTCTAGTTACAAACGATTCACGGCTGCCGCTTCTTTATACTCTCACACAATAACCGATACCGAAAAGAATGAAATTTGCAACACAGAAAAAAATTACTGCTTACTTGTGGAGAGAAAACCGCCAAAAAATAAAAGCACGATTAAGTACTTTTATTTGAATCGAAATTCCTGTGTATCTACGTGTATTTCTTTTTTTATTATTATTATTATCTTGGATTTCAGTACAACTTTGTAATTTTATATTCAGTTACACTACGGGTATGTATGCATTTATGTATGTGAGTAAATATATTGTAGGGGTATCAAACTTTAAGGTATGTCAAAACTTTTTTGTATGTTCCCGCATCTATCGTTTTCCCGCATCCATCGTTAAGTTCAGTCGGTCCCTTCGAAAACTATAGATCGAGATTCCACAGTATATATATATATATATATATATATATATATATATATATATATATATATATATATATATATATATATATATATATATATATATATATATATATATATATATATATATATATATATATGTATATATGTATATATATATATGTATATATGTATATATATATGTATATATATATATATATATGTATATATATATATATATATATATATATATATATATATATATATATATATATATATATATATATATATTTAAATTTTTTTTAATGATTTTAAAAACCGCACGGCCATACAACGCAATGAAAAATCCACCCTGTGTTCACATGTCGCGCCATCTGCTGGTGAGCGACTATAATTGGTCCATTTTTCGAAGAATTCCCCATTGAAGCTAACGTTCCTCCTTCAGCTTCATGGCGCTTACATAGTTTTGGAATTTAAAACTAGTTGTTTTGTTTGGTGGCAACGTTTAAGTGAGTGTATGTCAACTGTGGTGGGAAGGTTTATGCATCTCTGGGCATAAGTTGTTTGGGTCCTCTGTCTCTTCATGTAACTTCGTGCAAAACAATTCCGATTTCTTTGTAATGTTGGTGCATTACTTCTCTGTATTATTATGTTTAACTGTGTTCACATGCGCTATCCATATCTGTTTCATCTGTTTTGATGGTGAGAAAAGTAGATTTTTTTCTCTAATTTCTATGTTTGTTTAATCATTATAAAAAAAATATATTACTACTGTATCACATAGGCTGCCGCAGCATACCGGAACTCCAAACTTTACGAGAAATATTACAATATGTCAATTTCTGATTTTTTTTTCTCTTTTGACGGCTCACCTCACTACTTTGAGGGTGCAGAAATTGTGTTTTATTCTTATGTAGCCGAATTAAACCTTTTACATTAAATTTCGCTTAAAATGTTTTACAATTTCTTTAATTGTTTTTCTTCTTGGTGTGTGTGTGTCATTAACTTTTTAAAATCTTGTAAAAGCGCTTTTCAAAAATGTAAAACGAGTTACTAAGGTTGTTTTTAAAAGGAAGAGATTCATTTCAAGCTTTCACTTTGGAAAATATTTTAAATAATTATTTTTATTTATCTTGAGTGTAATATTTGAGGACTTGTTGCTCGCAAATTTGTTGGAAAACACTTTTTTGTAAACAAATTTGTGTAAACTTTTCCAATGGCTATCTTTTAAATGGAGTATAGGAAAAAATTATACATTTTAGAGGCCTGGAACATATTTAAAAAGTTAAGAGAATAAAAACCTTTACATGACAAAATAGATTTAATATGTATCTTTTAATAATTAAGGATAATTTTTTAAAATATGATATAAAAAACTTATTTTTATCAATACTGTATTGATCTTCAAAAAGCAAAGATGACACATAAATTATATTTTTAAGTATTTTCTAAGTTTTCACAGTGTGCTAATTATTAACTTTTTAAATTTATCTTGAGATTTGAAAATGTATATTCAGTATCATAGAATTTTAATGTTTTTAATATAAATATTTGGTGTAAAAATTTTAACAAAAAACATGCATTATAAAAAGAGAAATTATATTCATGTATTATTATTTTTTTTTTTAAGGAAAAATCATACATAGGAAATAATTAGAAACTACTCATTAAATGTGAAATTCATATACCAAAAGGATGTATTATGAAAGGAAGATAATTCCATAACGGTGTTTAAGTTAGAACATAACACCCATTCTACATACCAAAGAAATATTGGAACATTTGTAAAATTTGCAGAATTCAAATTCACTCAAAATATTGAATTTCTTTTAATGTAACAAGTGGTAATCCTTAGTTCATTTGCTGAAACACTCTTGGCTTCCATTATGAGAGCACTTAACAGTTAAACTAATATAGCAGTCTATGATCGGATAGGAAGATATCCTGTGCCATTCAGTGAAAAGTTTTTATCTTGCAAAAAATGGTATTTTCCTGCTGAGAAATTTAGGAAAACAACACTTAATGCACTTTTAAAACTTTTTGCCTGACTGTCAACTATTTATATCAGAATTCAGCAAACATTAGTAAGATAATTATCAAATTAACATCATTAGAATGTATTAATTTAAAAATTATTCATTAAAAGGTTTATATGAAATAATTGAATAAAATGTCTTAGATATTACAAATTATCCTATATTTATTAATCAGTTTCAAAAAGTAGATCAAATTATATTTAAGAAAAATGTAAGAAAATATGCATTTAAAATACAGGAATTGTATTTAAAAGAAAAAAAAATTAAAAACCTAGTGCAGCAGAGCATAAGAAAAGACAAATAAAAAAAACTGGCTTTTTATAATGTAATCACCAAATTTGGTACCATTAAAAAAAAACCAGCATGGAATAAGGGACAACACAGGAACAGGTATACCTAAGCTAGTATTTGTGATTTGTATAACTTTTTTTTTTCTAATGGCTGGGAGAACTGAGCCTAAGCTCTTCTCTGGGGGGGAGCTGGAAGCATGAGACCATTTCGCTGCATGCATTGCCCCAGGTGTAAACCAGGGATCCGCACCAGGTGTCCACACTGCACCCGTTTGATGGTCCACATATTTTGAACCGAGTCAAGTGGTGGGACCAGACCACCTGACCCAGCACCCCAGAGGTAAATTTGAGAACTTGGAGGACATTGCAGCCATGCTCTATTTTAAAACCCTGGCCACCATTAGTGAACACGGCGGTGGATTTTGTCAGCGACTGACCTCGAACCTGCAACCCTCAGATCACTGGTTCGACACATTTGCCAACCGGGTCACTGCGCCCTATTTGAATAACATAGAGTTATGATTAAATTATGCAGCAAATTTTAACTATATTGGTGGCTTGGTTTCAAAAGGGCCAATGTCAATTTTTTCAGATTTTGAGTTATTTATACCAAAAGTTTCCATTTTATTAAATCTTTAATTCTAAAAAGACCAGTGTCAAATAACAAACAGAAAGAGATATTTCCATTATAATATCAGCCAATGTCATTTAAGATGCAGTAACTTTAGATCCAAAAGGGGCCAAAGGCATATGTTTTATATAAAATAGTAACAGATGAAAATTTTTTATATGATAAAAATGTTTTTTGCACTAACAATGAACAAGTAAAAAAAACTGTGACACATAGTATAAGAAATAACATTCAGCTAAATGTTTAATATCTTTTAATGTCTTTTTCTCAAAATTAACAATTTTGACATTGGCCCTTTTAGAACCAAGCCATAGATACTTATTTAAAGGTTCTAAAATTATCCCCTCAATGTACATCTTAGATACTTCATTTGTTTATTATGTACTTGTAAATATTAATGTTTCTGTGATGACAAGTATGTTATGCTGATTAAATTTGCTTTTAGTGCACCTATAAAATAAATATTACAGAAATATTATATGTATTCAGTATTTAAATGGGAAGACAGTTTCTGGGTAAAACATATTTTCTTTTTAGATTATTAAAGTATTACATTCATTATTAATAAGTTTAATTTAAATGATAAATTAATCTTGTAATGCTTTAATTAGCAAACAGAAGTAAATGTTGTATATATGTATAGCATTTATAATAGCTGCAATATATGTATAAATACTATAAATATTATTTGTAAACACAAGACACTAGAAGTCTTTAAATCGATAAGTTTTTTTAAGAAGCTGTGACTCAAAGACATTTGGAAAGAAAATTAGTGATAAGGTTCCCTTAAGCTAGTCATGTTATGGGAATTACATCCTGGTAGTATAAAATTGTCTTTTTTTATTTATGAATGTTCAACTTGTTTTGCTAAAGGAAAAGTAATAATGTACTAATTATCCATATCTCTGCTATAATATTTATTGGTTGCTTAGTTTTTAATTGAGTCTTTAGTTGAAAGATTGATTTTATGTATATAATCAACCTAGGTTCTTGTCTGAGTGCAGCTAATTTGAAAAGATTTGTCATTTCTTCCTTGATTTCTCTACTTGTGGCTTTTTGGGGATTGAAGCGCAAGAGTCTTGATTGGACTGGTGCTGTTAGTGGTAAATATGAAATCAGTTCTCATTAATGAATTGTCTTTAACCTAGCATCACTTTAAATTTCTGATTATAACTCTTTATGATAGTGAATAAAATATTTTTACTCTCAAAAAATGGATGTATTCATTGCTTTGAAGATTAGTTCTAATTTTGCTGTTATATCTTCATTCTTCATCATATTTTATGATTTATAAAAATGTTTATATATTGTTATGGGTGATATGATTGTATTAAAGCTGATAACCTAACCAATAATGCTAATATACAGATGAATATGCAGTACATGGGGTGCTTTCAAGATGTGTAATAGTGTAATTCTTTGATTCAGTTCTGTTTGGTAATCATTCCCCAAAAATATATATTTTTTCATTTTAAGTGAAATATCCTTAATAACTTTTTATTTGCTAACATTGTTTATAAAATTAAATATTACTGATTTAAATTGTAGCCATTATTTGCACTTTGTCTGAAAGTGATTGCTAAGTATTTAGTGTACAAGACAGAAATAGCCACAGGAGGGTAGAGTGGAAACTATTGTAAACGACCACTGTATATAATGTATTAGGTACAATTGAATGTAGATTTTGTATGTTCTGAACACTTAAAATATTTCAGCTAACACAGAAAATTTTCCTATGATGTGAATAAATTAATCAAAAATTCAGGACACTGTTAAAAGCAATGGAGATGTTTTTCTTATACTCACTCAGTAAAGAATATCCAACTATACAATACCTTTAAGGTGGCACATTTAACTGATGGGGTGTATAAAACAAACAAAAAGTTATTTTATAATATCTCACATTGGGTGTCATGATTGTATTATATAGCATTTTGAAATCAAAGAATTTGATTATCACAAATTTAAATTAGCTTCTGACTAATATTACTTAATTGTATTAGATGTTAAAGATAGTTTTATAAATAAATAACAGAGAAGCAAGTCAAAACAGGCTATTAGTTATGATGTCATGACAAAAATTCATTCATTTATATTTCATAGTAGACAGTACATAGATATCAAGAATTTCCCAATAGAAGTATTAAGAGTTTCTGTTTTTAAAAAAAAATACATATATATATTTAACTTTGGAGACTAAACTAATTGTCATTGAGTAGGTGCCTCCAAGAGAAAAGGCAGGTAGCTAGTATGTGGTTAACGTATGTGTTGCATATAAATCTTAAATTATTTTAAGTATTTTAACTAATTTTCCTAGTTTATGCCTTTGAAAAGAAAAGGGGGTAGGAAATGGAAAAATTATACCTTGACTTCTTCATTTCTGAATTCTGAGAAGTTAAATTTTCTAAATTTTTCTACTAAATGTTCTGTGTTAATCAACTGGTATGCTGCAAACCGCTTTTATTGCAGTAAAATTCTTAATCCATATGTAGTATGATTATCTTCTTGAGTTGAAAATTCTCCCATGTACTTCAGCTGTTCACAAAGTCTAAAAACCCCATTATTCATCTATCTAGTTTAATTTTTTTTTTTTTTTTAAATCATGCCAAACACCAAATTAATATAATTTGACCATGCCACTAAAAGTCATGTACAACATTATTTAAAGAAATTGATCTTTTCATGTTTCCTTTTTAGGTTGACTAAAATGTCTCAAAAGTTAATAGGCATATTTTAAAAGGATTATAATGTCTTAAGTTGATAAATAGATGTCTGTAAATTAATAAGTTTTTGTTTAATTTTGTTATGAAATGTAAATCATACAATCACATTTGATTTTCTTGTAATTTAGTTATTTAAACTGCTACAAAGCTTCAGACTATCTTTAGAAAAGTTTCCCTTTATCAGATCGTTGTCTAATTTTAGCAAGTATGTGGGTCCATCTAAAAATAAAGTTATTTAAAGTGCGATATTTTCATGTAAGTGTTTCTGTTTCAGGTTTTTTTTGCTGGATTAATTGTCACTTTCAGCAGCTACTGTTTTCTAGCATGTCTATTGGCTTTTTTCTACACTTCATCGAAGGCCACACACTTTGGCTCAGGGAGGAAGAAAAAATTTGAGGCTGACTTTAAAGAAGGTTTGATAGTTATTTAGCTCAATTTTTTGTTGCTGTATTACGAAAATTTTCATTTCAAACCTTCCTCCGTCATTTTAAATTTTTATTTAAAAGAAGTTTCTTTGCATTATAATAATAAACTAAATCTGAGGGAGGTTTATAATGTTCATATCAGTAATGGTTTAAAATCTGAAGGTGGAAAGGACTTTGTAATGTGGTCAGGCCCTGATTTTTCATTAGGCCCGGTAGGCCCAGGCCTAGGGGCCCCCCAAAATTTTAAAAGTAAAAAAAGAAAAATTCTCAATTCAAATTTTTTTTATCTTACCTTTTTCAATAGCAATTTTTTTTATATATCCTTTCAAATATGATTGATTGGTTCATGATATGTATGTTATAGTGTTTATAAAGGATTAATAAGTTTTTCTGGTTGCATTGTATTGGTGTTTTAATGAAGTTAATATGTTGTATTGCTTTTTGTTATTTGATAATATTCTAGGCTTCTACGCTTCAAATACCCAATTCTTGGTTAAATGGTACTTTTACAACGATTCATGATTAATTTTTTTTGTGTGTCAATTTTGGAAATTTTACGCACACATCAGTGTTAGGGGGCTCTCATCCCGAGTTGTGCCTATAGTCAAGAATTTTGTAAATCGGGCCCTGAATGTGGTAGCACATATGTGTTGTCACTAAGTGTATAAATGCAGTTTTATGAAGAAAAAACTAAGCAGCTAATGAAATGGCAAAGTGAACTGGGAATTTTCACTGGCTTACTTTCATTCCTTAAAATGGTTGAAAACCTATTCCGAGAACTTAATTGCTTATCTTACTCATAGTTGTTGAGCCATCTAAAAGGAGTTATTTATAGTTATTAGTATTTTAAATCCTCTCAACATTAATGTTTGTACCCATTAGACCTTTAAACAACTTTTAAATGATCCTTTATACTCACAAAGCTCTTCAGTATTTAAAAAATAAACGTTTATAATGAACTATTAGTCCCCTAGCAAATGGTTATTTTTTTCTGTGAGTATAGATCTGAGAACAATGTTCTGTTTAGTTAATTGTTAACCTGATCTCTATGAGAGTAAAACATCCAGGTTGTCAGAAGCCTGGAGGCTATCTTAAAAGGTTGAGCCTGTTTCACCTCAAATGTATTTATATGTACAGTGGTGCCTTGACTTAAAAGTTTAATTTGTTCAGTGACGGAGCTCGTAATTCGAATTACTGATATGTCAAATTGATTTTCCCCATTGAAATGAATAGAAATTACATTAATTTGTTCCGGGTCGTCCCCCCCCCCCCCTAAAAAAAACTGCAAATTTTTGTCACATGTTTTTAAATAAGAAAAATGTGCTTATAAATAAAGAATATTGTATAAAAACACAATACAACAGAATGTACTGCAATACACTGGTTTTATTAAGTATAATGCACATTTACCTTGAGGATCAGATGACTTGAAGATGCTGACGACAGTGGAGGAGAAAGGCTGAACTGAATAATTTAATCTTATTCGCTTATTTTTGCCCTTTTCACCTCACTTTCAGCTATAGGGTTTTTCGATAAAAACTTGTCCATTGCGGGCTTTTTCATCCCCCTTTTCAGAATGTTTTTGAAGTGAGAGGTTGGACGCTGCTCAGATTTGCAGGGCGACTTAAGTATGGGCAGAGCAAGCTGCGCCATGTAATAATTATTGAGAGTTAATCTCTTGGTTTAAGACTGGAAAGTAGTCTTAGATCGATTATAATATGTATATAATTGTATAATAATTGTACATAAATTTGTAAACATTATATGTTTCTCATGTGCTCCTATGACAAAAACATTACATGGCATCCACTATGCAAACTAGTGGTGGGGTATCTGAAGCTGGCTCATAACCTGAATTTTAGCTCACAACTCAAAGCTAAAAATCGGTCAGAAGACAGCTCATAAGTAGAGATACCGTTGTATTTGTCTTTCCAGTGCCAAAGGGGGATTTACAATGACTTCCACACCATCAAGGTGCTAAACAAATGCCACAAAAAAGTTGTGCTAATTTATTCCTAACCACTTTTTATAAATGGAAAACTCCTGTACTGATTGTACTTTTGCCATTGGAGTATGTGTATTTGTACATATGCATTGTTGTGAATGTATTCATATCTATGAGCTTAAGTATGAGCATTTATATTTACATGCTTGCGGGATATTAATGGGTGTACTTGTATTTGTCAACATTGTTAAATCATAGATTGTTTGACTGCTGTAGTGAGTATTTTACTCAATATTTTCTAAAAAGACTTATTTTTTAAAAATTAATATTTCTTTGAGAACCTGTTTTATATCCTCCTTTTCAACCATTTTTTTACTCCTGAATATGCCTTAGCTTACATGGCAATGCAATTTTACTCATCTATCAATGAAGTGTGTGTGTAAAAATGCTATTTCTATCTCATTAAAAGAAGTATGTTTTCCCCAAAACTTCTTGAGTTTTTATAAACTTGTATTTTGCAGATAATCCAAGTGCTCTGAAATTCCAGAGAATAAAAATATGTTATTGCAGTTAATAAGTATAAAACACGGGGAAATCAACATTATGAGGGGGGAGGAAGTAAATATGCTATATCACTTTCACCCATGACAAGAAACAATTTATGTTGAACTGGTAAAATCTTACCATAGGCCTGAATTTTCAAATGCATCCACTATGCAAATGGTTCTAGTTACAAACTAGAATGGTTCTAGTTACAAACGATTCACGGCTGCCGCATCCCCTACCCACTTCGGAAAGTATTTGGATGTTGTTGAATGGTCAAACATAGCGGCGGATGTCTGAGATTATCACTTTAGTTTTTCGTAGCTTTTACTATAGATATTTTTTTTTACTTTCAAATGAATCGTTCAGCGAAAAAAGTATGCTCTCTTCAAAAAAGATTAAAAATTATTGAAGTGGGAAAAAAATTCTTCTGCAAAACGCGTTGATGTAGCCAGGCGTTTAAGAATCGCAGTGTCTACGTTGAATTCCGTTTATGTAAAGACAAATGAAGTTTGGGAGCAAATAGGTGGGTGTGGAAATCTTCGATAACAAGAAAGACTTTCGACGAATTTTATGGAACTGGAAAAAAAAATCCTCTTCACTTGGTACCAACAATCCCGTACCGCAAACATACCTGTTGATGGGAGCATTATTCGGGAGAAAGTAAAACAAATTGCAGAAAGACTTGACATTTTGACTTTGCAACATCAAGCGGGTGGATAACACGTTTCAAATATCATCACGGCCTTGTATACAAGAAGCTCACGGAAGAGAGTGCATCTGTGGATACAGCATTAACATCATTGTGGATAAATGAGCTTCCAAAGTCCATTACTCGTTTAAAAAGCTGTTGGAGGAGTACCAGCCTCAAGACATTTACAATACAGACTATTGTAACTGGACTATTTTATAATTGCCTCCCTAACAGCACACTGACATTAAAGGGTCATGCTTGGCATTTGAAAAATTGAAAAGTTTTTTATACTCTCACACAATAACCGACACCAAAAAGAATGCAATTTGGAACACTGAAAAAATATTGTTTCCTTGTGGAGAGATAACCACTAAAAAACAAACGAAAATTAAAGACTATTTTAGCTGAATCAAAATTCCTCTGTATCTACGTGTATTTCTTTTTTTATTACTATTATCTTCAATTTCAGTACAACTTTGTAATTTTATCTCCAATTACACTACAGGTATGTATGCATTTATGTATGTGAGTAAATATATTTTAGGGATATCAAACTTTTAGGTATGTTAATACTTTTTTGTATGTTCCCGCATCTATCATTTAGTTCAGTCAGTCCCTTCGAAAATGATAGATTGAGATTTCACTGTACTTTATTGATAACTAGCCGGGCTTCGCCCGTCTAGCTGGTCGGTTTAGGGACCCGCTCCCTTCAGCAATCATCATCAGAGAATGGAAACACTAAGAAACAACGAATAAAGGTATTTCGACCGTTTTTGTTTTAAATAAGAGATATATAATCCTGTATATCGCTGGTAATATTCTTTCACTTTAGTCTTCTTTCACTTTTCTTGCTTGAAATATCAATTTAGAGAGCTTCAGGATATACTATATTTACTGTTCTTCCATTTGGAGCTAGGATGTAGAGATTTTCAGCTTTTCCAACTCTAGAACAACCCACATACAGCTAACCATAGGAGAAACAGGGTTTAAGAATATCGAGTCAACTTACTTTTAGCGATTGCCCTTGGGACTTGTTAATGCTCATGGCAAAACTCAAACGGACAGGGAACTGAAGAAAAATATAAAAAAAAAACAAATAAATTACTGAAAAAGTTTGCCTTAAAACTGAGATTAAAATCAAAAGTACAAAATTACAGAAAATGAAATCAAGAGTATGTTTTAAAATTATAGGGTCAATTCCCAATACATGGTACCATTGCCAATTTGGTGAAAAGTTGTTGCCAAAATCCTGTTCGGAGACCTGTTAGGCTTAAACTGTGAAATATAAATAAATGTGGCGACCAAGAAAGAACAAATAAATTGGAAAACAAACTTGCTGCTGGCTTTATGAAACTCGTAGGTGCACATGGGATCTTTGCTTCGCTCAGATACCCTTGCTTCACTCCGCTACGCTCACAAAAATTCAAAAAATATCATCCGATCTTAAAATCCTCCCCTGATATTTAGAAACAACATCTATAACCAACATAGCAATAAATGGCTAACTGAAAAGCAATTAACAAACACAACCCATATTTGGCATTTTATTGCCAATTTGACAAAAATCTAAAAAATATGCGGCACTATGTATTGGGATTGAGCCCAATTAAATAAAGTAATAATATAAAATAAGAAATAATATTAATAATCTATACTAATAATAGGAACAGCTTCGATATAGGACCCCATTAGCGATATTTTGTACTGGTGACTTTTTTTGTTGCCTAGCCAAACATGGCATTGTAAATATCGTATGAATTACTTAGAAATTTAATTTTGAAAAATATAAATTAAAAAATAATACAATAAGGAAAATAGCATAAACTTTGTAAATGAATTCTGTGTATACCAAATTACCAATATACAAATTCTACTATACCAAAGCTGTTCCAACGGGGTACGATGTTGAAAAGGGTGTATTCCATCTTGTTACAATCTGGAAAATGGTTTATTTCAGTTATAACACCAAATAACTACAAAATAACAATATGTGTAAAGATATTTAAAGAAATTGAAATCCATGGATTCACTTACTTTCCAACATCCGATATTAACCCAATTATTATCCAGAATTAACATCCAATATATGCACATGCGCAGATTCAATCATCGCATGATTGATTCCAATGCCTGAAGATGAAATATTATTAAAAAACTGTATTTATTTATAATTATTTAAAAGCTTCTAAACTTATCTTAGAATTATCCTAAGGCTTCAAAACATAAGTATACGAAGTTTCAGCCAGATTCGTCAAGAAATGTAGATTTGTATACGATACATACATAGAGACACTTTGCTTTATTTGTATATATAGGTAAATTTTAATTGTAATAGAGTTGTATAAGCAATGAGCTTTTTCTGTTTTGAAAAGTATATTACTGCTAAACATGCATCTGGCAATTTATTAGACTGACTTGCAATGCTTGCAAATTCATTAATGTAGCTTGTGTAAGTTTACAAATTTGTTGCTTTGTCCCCTTACTCTAAGAAATTCAAGATCTGCCTAGAAATTTATCTTTTCTATATGAAATATAATGGACTTCAATCAATTATGTTTAGGTGGTCAAAGGAACTGGATCCAGGTGATCTGCAATGGTGGAATGGCTGTGGAGGTAGCTCTACTGTATAGTCTTGAAGGGGGTGTGGGAGAATCTCCTCTTGACTTTCACAGCCAGTGGATGCGCTCCTGGCTAGCAGCAGCTGTTCTTTCTGCACTAGCTGGAGTCAACGGAGATACCTGGGCTTCCGAACTGGGAACTGTTCTGTCCAAGTCAGAACCCAGACTCATTACTTCCTTCAAGAAGGTTCCTGTAGGTTTGTAATCGTCTTACACTAGAAGTTAAAAACACTACTACTGAAGCATTCTCTCTGTTTTAATCAATTATGTATCCATTTATATTTATACAGTGGACGCTCGTTAATTCGAACTCAAAGGTTCTCAGAAAAAAGTTTGAATTATTCGAAGTTCGAATTATCCGATGTTAAGAGAAAATATATAACTTTTAAAGTGTGTCACTGAAGAAGAAAAATTTCCAAGTATGTATAACCCCAGAAAATATATTATCCTATATTATCTAAAATTTAAATATTAAAAAGGAATACAGACTTACCTTAATCATAAAATGAAGCAGAAGATATGAATTAGAAAGTAAATTTTAATTAAAAATATGAATTATACTTTTGGGAAGAACTGTAAAATGGATGATTGATTTTGTTTATGATGCCTGCATTTTTCAGCCAGCTTCTCGATTTGAAGTAAACATTTCAATTCATTTTCAGAGGAAGGTTCCATCTGAATAAATGTTTTCAGAGTTTTAATAGAGTCCATTATGGCTTGATCATTAGGACGCTTAACAGTCTCTGAATTCTCTTCTGATTTCGGTAAGGTCTCTTCTATTTCATCTTCTCGGATAGTTTTTATTATATCATCGTCGCTCAGTTTTCCACAGACTTCCACGTCTTCATCTACCCTTACATAATCAGAAAAAGTAACGTTATCACAGTTAAATTGTTTAAATTCAGGAAAATCTGTATCAATATCGTCATATTCTTCGATATGATTGTTCTCTTCGGCTTGTATGAATTTACCATGACGAAAGCAATTACTAATTGTGCTTTCTGTAACATCATCCCATGCGGCGTATAGATCATTTATAGCTGTCAGCAGAGTAATGTCGTAATTATCACCACAGTCTAAAGAAAACAGGATTTGTTTTAAGAGTCTCTTACGATAATTTGATTTAAGATTCTGGATGATTCCTTGATCCATTGGTTGTAGCTTCGCAGTTGTGTTTGGCGGCAAATATTCAACCTGTATGGAACTCAGTTCTGGAAGGTTATTGTGGCAGGTTGCGTTATCTACAAATAAGAGAATTTTACGCTTTTGCCTCGAAAACTGCTTATCTATTCCTTTTAACCAGTTACTGAAGATGTCTTGTGTCATCCATGCTTTTGTATTGGATACATAATCAACTGGCAGTGTTTTAATTCCTTTAAGACATCGTGGATTCTTGGACTTTCCAATCACTAATAATTTAAGCTTTTCGCTCCCATCCATATTAGCACAAACTAAAGCTGTAATCCTCTCTTTACTGCTTTTACCTCCTACGCAACCATCCCCTTTAAAATGTAATGTCTTGTTTGGCAAGAGTTTATAAAAAAATGCAGTTTCGTCCGCATTAAAAATATCTTTCGGCAGGTAAGTAGAGAAAAGCCCTGGCAGTTTCCTACCGAAATTAGTGCATACGTCTTCGTTTACATCAGAGCTTTGGCCACATACAGTTTGATAAGAAATATTGTGCCTTGACTTAAATCGTGAAAGCCATCCATCACTGCATTTAAAATCTTCAATACCCATTCGACTTGCCAATTCATCAGCCTTCGTCTGCACTAGGGGTCCATTTATCGGAAAATTTCGAGATCTAACATCCTGGAACCATAGTAGTAGAGCGTTTTCTAGATCTTCTTGGGACGCATTTCTCATGCGTTTCCTTCCGCTAGCAAATTTTGATTTTTTCCATGAATCTAAAATTGACTTCTTGTTTTTCAAATAAGTTGACAAAGTATTTTTTTTAATTCCGTAGTCAGCTACCAACTTTGTTTTACATTCGCCATTCTCTACTTTCCTTAAAATTTCTACCTTTGTCTCCAAAGTTAGGGTTTTGTACTTTCCACGTGTAGATCTCCTGAATATTTTCACGTTCACACCACAAACGGAGGAAAAAAACCAGATGTCAGCGCTAGCGAACGTCGGCGTATTGATACATGCGCTGACGTCTGCTCCGCGAACACTGCGCATAGGCAGATACGCGCGAAGAAACGAATGTAGAAAATGGACTTTGGCAACAGTAGTCCGAAGAGTTAAAGCGAGTTCAAGCAATAGCCAGTCAGGACAGCACTCTGACACCTGTTGGTCGGATTTCGCTCGCGACCTGTGAATTGTATGATTGTATAATTGTATGATTGTATAATATGATTGTATAATTGTATAATTGCATGTGCCTCTTTACACAGAAAATAAATACAAATGATTTTGACACACAAAATAATAAATACAGCGAGTATTTTCTCCGTTAAACGAGAAAAAAGAAATTTTTTTGTCAAATTTTTAGTTCGAATTAACCGAAGTGATAAAAATTTAGTTCGAATTAACGAGATTTTTTTAACATTAATTCCAATACAAGTTTTTTTGTTCCTTTGGATTAGTTCGAATTAACCGAAAGTTCGAATTAACCGAGTTCGAATTAACGAGCGTCCACTGTATATTTGTGTCTATATTAAGGTATAGATATCATTGCATATAATATATATGCCACTTGAATATACTCAAATATATATATATATATATATATATATATATATATATATATATATATATATAATCAAGTATATAAACATGTGTATATATGAGGTTATGTATCATGCATAAAAATAATGGAAGACCTGAAAGTGTTGTGAAATTTCAAATTTTAGTTATGTAAGAAAAGAGTTCATGGGATTTCTCCTTTGTTTGAAGCACAAATCTCTTATTCATTATATTGACACCTCTTGTATACCAATTCTACATTAATTTGTTTATTTCAGAGGGGGAGGGATTTCCTTCCTTTCTTTTGTAAATTGTAAAATGTATTACATATTGAATATAATGTACAGTAAAACTTGATTAGTTCCAATTTATAGGGATTACAAAAGCTTCACACGCATTTCTTTTAATTGATATATAATCAATTACATAATATGGAAATATGCAAGATATTCTTGTATTAAATGTTTTGAGATTTATTCAAGTAAAAGTTACTGAAAGAGAAGCTCTAAAGTGGTTGAGCAATTTAAAATTTTTAAAGTAAAACAATTTTTATGTAACTGAGCTTTCTCTTCATCTGATAATCTATGTGCCACATTGATTCTTTATTATTAAAATTCAGTCATATTTTCCAAAATGCAAATCAGTTTTGAGAATTATGGTTCAGTGTTAAATGTTTTTACAAGTTCACAACTTTAAGCTCCTTCCAATTATATTTATAATTTGCAAACCGTTTTATTATAATTCTATTTTATCTAGTTTATTTGAAGTAAATATTGTTTGTCTTCTACCCTTTTGTAAACTGTGAAATGGGTAACATGCTGAATATATTTACCCCAAAACTTCATTTTGTCCAAAGTTATGTAGAATAGCACAACAAAAAAAAAACTTGAAGTGATATTAGTGGATGTGTTATCAACTACATAATTTTATTTTATTTTTCCAATGCTGAGGCACTTGTCATGAGACTTCACCTTTTGTTATTCACTGCTGTTTTTGCTGGCTACTTTATTATGGGAGCACCAATTGTTTTAGATTAGTCAGCATTTCTCCCTCAACTACATAATATTCAATATAAAAACAGATATGATTAACTTGAATGAAAGTACAGGTAGCCCTCCTACAACACTGTTTTGCTCTAACACGATCGGATCAATTGCGGACACCCTCGTATAACACTGCAACCTGTAACACGGTTTCGCTCTAACACGATAAAAAAAATTGAGAAAACCTTTCTACAACACTGTACTTGTACAGCATTAGGTAATATGATTTTTTAACACATTTAAAAACTAAATTACCTTAAAATAATGAAGGAAGGAATAAGGAACTATAGTGGCTTTACATGAAAATGTATAAACAAATTATAATTTATGCATTTATAACTCTATTCCGATGTCATACGGAAAGCATCATGCACAGTTTACACGTGTGAGTTAATACCCCCACGTGGACGAAAGCTGCGTTGTTCGAATTAGTGCGATTTTGCTTAGATTAGATTTACATTTTAATCTCTTTATGAGATTTGATTTGATCCTGTCATGCCGGAGTAAAGCCAGAAGTTGCTTATATGGAATTTTTTTTTAAAGTTTGTTTTTAATAAGTTTTCGGAATGTAACCCCTTTTTTCTACCGCCTCTGGGTCTCATATATCACGGTTTCACACAACACGGCATTTTCTAGGAACTTATCTACCGTGTTATAAGAGGGTTACCTGTACTTGAGTTGAAAGTAATTCTCTGAGATTTTCATCTAATTTGTTAAAAATTTCTCGCTCCAGTCAATATGAATGAGATTGTTGTGTCTGCCGTGCCAACCCTGTTGTCTTGCCCCTGCTACTTTCCTCTCAAAGAGGCAGGCGGAGTAGGGCAATGACCCCATCTCGATAAGGGATTCGTGAGAATGGGGGTTCTAAGACGAGGCCCCGAGCAGAAGGCATGGGAAATTAGATGCTGATTGTTGCCCACGCAAGCAAGGCATGGGGTGTTTTGAGGGCAGTCTACTGCTGGTGTTGGCTCATGGGAGTTGTGCAGACCAGATAGCATGTGTGGGAGTGTGACTCCAAAGACACACTAGGTTTTTGTTTGATAGAAGTCATAGTGAGAAGACTGAAGTAGTTAATTGTAAATATTAATATAAATAAGTTATGTAGATAGTTGAGTGTAGTGCTTATGTGTTAGCGAAACTAAAATATTGTGAATATTTACTCATGTGGTGCTAAATCTACTACCATTAACGTCCTGAACAATTGACCAATGAAGTTGAGGTCACACTGTCGCAGACGACAGGATCTGGAAACTGGGATTGGTGGATTTTTCATCAAGTCACCAGTACAGTTGAGAAGCTTTGAATATTCTGTTTTGGGGTTAGCTGGTATTGCCTTACGAAAGAAGTAAAGTGTTGCGTTTAACACATAAATCAAGCATGGATGCTGAAAATGCTCAGCAGGCAATTTGCCAAGATGTGAAAGATAACAAATTAGTGTTTGCAGAAACGCTTTCTATTAAGCGCAAAGTAGAATCCAAAAGCAGGTCTCAAAGGTGAATGAGTACCCGAGAACAGCATGGTTGTCTTGAAGAAATAAGCATAAAGAAGGCTGGTGAAATCAGTTATGGTACTGAACATCCCAAAGCAAAGACACAGTTACGAAGTCTTTTAGATTTGTGTAATTATGATAGCGATTACATCAAGAACTATTCCGAGTTAGTACATCTCTTAACTGACCAAGAAACGAGTGTCTAAGAACATTCCTTTGTCTGAGGTTTACGAAGCTACCTTTGAAAAGCTTAAAGAGACAATGTGCAATGCTCCAAAACTTTGTGAGCTATCTATTGCTCATCGACCAGGAGCAAAACAGGCAAATGCAGATGTTGTGTCGTGTGTTCCAGACGAGGACTAACTATTGGAAGTTACGAACTGTTATGATGGAATTATTGTGGAACACTTTAAATATCTTTTCTTTATATATAGTGTTTTAACAATGTTTTTTTTTCTTTCTTAGTTGCAGTATTTTAACGGGTGTCAATATTATGTAATTTATGTGATATATCTTTTATGTGGTGTCCAGTATTGTAAGATGTCCATTACTTTATTTCTAATTGATGTTATTTTGTTATCTTTCATTATTTCATGATTATGAAGATGTGCATTTTGATTATTCGTATTTCATTTTATTTTACCTGTGTATCTTTAGCTGTTGATGATTTTGGAGATGTAGCTCCAAATAAGTGGATTATGATTGTGTTTAATGCTATGAGTGTTTATTTTGTTTGCTATTATTGGGATTCATGTCATTTGTATTAATTTTTGTTATTGTGAATTTTTGGTAAATTCAATATTGTGTGTAAAGGGGGGCAGGCAGGTAATTGTTAGATGTGTGTTTGCAGACTACAGCTGCAACCACCATCTTGGGGGGAAGGTGTCATGTCTGCTGTGCCAACCCCATTGTTTTGCCCCTGCTACTTTCCTCTCAAGGAGGCAGGGGGAGTAGGGCAATGACCCCGTCTTGATAAGGGATTCGAGAGAGTGGAGGTTCTAAGGCAAGGCCCGGTGCAGAAGGCAGGGCAGTTAAGATGCTGCTTGTTGCCCACACGAACAAGACATGGGGTGTTTTAAGAGCAGTCGGTTGGTGTTGGCTCGAAAGAGCTGTGCAGACCAGATAGTGTGCGTGGGAGTGTGACTCTGAAGATGCACTAGGTTTTTGTTTGATAGCAGTCATAGTGAGATGACTGAAGTAGTTAATTACAAATATTAATGTAAATAAGTTATGTAGATAG
The DNA here is from genome assembly GCA_907164885.2 of Dolomedes plantarius. Lineage (NCBI taxonomy): Eukaryota > Metazoa > Arthropoda > Arachnida > Araneae > Dolomedidae > Dolomedes > Dolomedes plantarius. Next base: position 232,969,430 of record OU015491.1, on the reverse strand, counting down.
TTGAGTGTAGTGCTGCTTATGTGTTAGCGAAAGTAAAATATTGTGAATATTTACTCATATGGGGCTAAATCTACTACCGTTAACATCCTGAACAATCGAACCAAAAAAAGTGAGGTTCACAGAAATCAGACCTTTAAAGTACTTGGATGATTTCAGTCTTGTGTAATTCAGTGTTTACATTAACATTTTTACCACATTTCTTTGTATGACATTTCTGAAACTCTGAATGTACTCACTGTTTTTGCATCTGTTGCAAACCATGGTGTCTCAATTCATATTCAGTGTCTCTGTAGGGTTTTAATTAAAGTAAGGTTATAGTTTTGTGTATAATTCCTCTGAATTGGATCTGTAACTGTGCATTTTCCACTCTACTCCACGTGATCATCATAGAAGTCATCTTCTAACTTGTGATTTATTTGTTCTAACTTGTGATTTATTATTAAGTTGGGGGGGGGACAGTATATTTGTTTTAAGCATTATAATCTGTATCTTAAAGATCAAACTTTTCCAAAACATACCTTATAGTTAAGTTTTGCTCTAACACTTTAAAAAAAATTGCGAAAACCTTTGTACAACACTGTACTTCTGTAGCACTTGATAACATGATTTTTGTTGAACACATTTAAAAACTAAATTAACCTTAAAATAATGACTGGAAGGAATAATGAACTATAGTGGCTTTACATGAAAATGTATAAAAAAATTATAATTTATTCAAATATAACTCTATAAAATTGCAATAAGGCCTAAGCTTAGCTGAAAATCTTGAATCATTTTTCCTAAATGCAGACCCTTCCACCGAAAGAAGCCAAAAACTCAAAAGGGAGCTGCAAAATTGTCTATCTCCATACCGTGAATCTACAATGACCTTGTAAAAACCAGCAAGTAAACCAAAATTACAGATTTTTTAAAGAGGATAGAAGGAGCAAAAAATCTAAATGAAGAAAAAGGTTCCGAAAGTGAAGGTGATATTGTTCAATCAAAAAACATTATCGCTTGATTGTACTGAGCAGTGATGAGGAAGAAATTTATTAAATAAGGTCGCATTAAATGAAAATAATATTTTTTGCTTCTTTTCATTTTATGTTATACATACATTTATATTTTTAATAAAAACTAAGTTGTTTATATGGAATTTTAAAAAAATGTTTGTTTTTAATAAGTTTTCAGAATGTAACTCCCTCTTTTGGACTGTCTCTGGGTCTCATATAACACGGTTTCACGCAATATGGCATTTTCTAGGAACCTATCTACCATGTTATAGGAGGGTTACCTGTATAGGCAAAATTTGCTTACACATATATTAGTGAATAATCATTAATTAATCAAAAACAGTATTGCACCAAATAACAATTTTATAGTTAAGAATCATTAGTGTAGATAAGAATTATGTTATTGATATGCAGTTACATGACCAGTTATTTAATTGTGTTGTAAAAGAAAAAAGTAATGTACAAACTGTAAAATAAAAACATCAATTTCCTAGTCAGGCAGCATAGTATTTTTATTTGTAAAGGGAAAGATGGGTACATTTGTGCTCATGTGACAAAAAGAATGTCAACATGGTGCATAAACTAATGAATATAACAAACTTTTTCAGTTGGAATAACTAAAAGTTCCTTGTGACTTTTTTTCAACTATACATAATTTAAATAAAATGTGTGTTTATCAGTCACTGTATTTAGAACCTTTGTATTAGTTATTTTGAATGGTATTGTCCTTTTTTTAATTATTTGTTTTTTCCAATTTTCTGTGCATTCGCATAGGCATTAATTAGCATAAATAATTAGAAACTGAATTTAAACAAGTAGGATAGTTGCTCTATGTATACATGTGTTACGGAATTGAGCCGCTAGAACCTGGCGGCTCTTCCAACCAAAGTTAGTTAAGATTTGGGGGCAGGAATGCCCCAAACTTTACTGATAGCTAATAGTGCAGAGTCGTACTGGCTAGCAGGGAAGGTTGGACTCTTAATCTTTAGATATAGTCAGAGCAACGCTAGCTAGCTTTGTTGTGTGATATGCAAGATGTTAAAAAGACGTACGAAGGTTTAGGTAAAATAACAAATACATTTATTTAGTAAAACGACATTAAAGGGTCTTGTTTACAGACGCACTACACAGCTCGTAGTGTTATCCTAAAAAGTTGGCTTTGTCGTGTTCTTACCGAGGTGTAGAAAAATAAAAGAAAAATAACTCACAGGTGGTCGAGGCAAAGCTTTGCTATCGTGGTAAGAAAACACTTAAGGTAGATAGCGCCTTCCTGGCACAAAAACTATCCCGTGGCTACCTGCGGGCATGCAAGGTCGAGACGACTAGAGCATCAGTGCACTGCTGGCAAGTTGGTCGCCGCTTCCTAATACGGGTCCTCGGTAGAGCCTGGCTCGATAAAATCGCTTCTCAGCAACTATCACTCAACCACACCGTCTAATACCACAGCGAATACTACATCGAATACACCGTCTAAGTGAACGGGCTGGGTATTTATACCGGCGTCGACCGCCGCGCTCCCTCGTGGCAGGAGAATAGCAAAGTTAATTATGCTAATTTTACGTGATGTGCGTTGACGTCATTCTTAACTGATGGTATGGCGTCATCGTTGGATGAATGACGTCGTTCGGCTGACATATCGCTGGTCATGACGCAACTGGCGTCTGACGATGCTTACACATTGCTGTGGAGGTGGGAAATGATGTAAATACATCGCTCCTGCTACGTGGCTGGAAGGTTAGGGGAAGAAGAGGAAAGCTAATCGGGATTTTCCCTAACAACTGCCCCCCCTTTACAGAAATGAGCACCAACACATGCACGTGGTTAAGTTACATGTTTTGCAAAACAATAAGGGTAAGTCGCTTGTATAAACATACAATAAATATTCTGTTGACATGTTTCTATAAAAATAGCTTATAATCCTGAACAATTATGCAATACAATTCAAAATGCAATATTCAATAGGCAAATAATATGCAATACAATTCATCAACAGGTAGGGCAAAGTATACACACGCAGTATTTTTTTTTCAGACAAAAATTCAAAACATTCGTGGGCCCACTTTCATACACACAATCATGCGGAAAAAAAAACATTTGCGTATAACATACCCTCCGATGTTTAAATAGCATAAAGCTTTAAGAATATATTAAAATTGATTACAATTTGCTTGTCACAAACAACGTACTAGTAAATATATTAAAGTATAGACACAGTACGGAAAAAATAGAAACAGTTATTGCTAGTATGTAGATATAAACACAATGCTAGATAGAGACATAAACGTGCATATATAAACACAGTACAGAATATATGCAATGGTAACGTTAGTATTAAATACACATGCGACAAAAATGCAGAATGTATAAACACATTGCAACTGTAAAACACTTAAGCGAACCCCTCCCAAATTATGTGGGAGAAAGAAGGTTCTCATAGAACTAACCCGAAACAATGGCCGCTAGTTCCGTAAACAGAAAATAATGGAAAGTAATATAACTCATAAATTAATAACCGTCCTAGTCTCAAGGATAAGGTTTATTTTAAGGAAATTCGGTTTATTAGAGTTAGGAATTTACTTTAAGTTTATAGCTTTCAAGTTTCTGATTTAAAAATTATTTGTTTAAAGGCTGAAAAGTCTGTTTTTGTTTTTGGTTTTGTGAACGGATCTGCTAGATTCTTTTTGCTAGGCACGAATTTTATCTCGAAAACTTCTTTTAGAAGGAGATCACGCACAAATAGAAGCTTTATATGAATATGCTTAGTGCGACTATTTTCAATCGGCGATTTTAAGAAGTCTATTGCAGATAAGTTATCCGTTCTGATAAGGGGTTTGGATCTAGTTAGCTTGATTATCTTCAATTTTTCGCATTCTTGCATTATACGGTTGATCCACAGTATTTCCTTGCAGGTTTCTGTTATGGCCATGAATTCAGCTTCCATAGTTGACAGCGCTATGGCCTTTTGCTTGCCAGTTCGCCAGAATATAGGCGATTTATCTAGTAAAATGAGTTGACCGGAAATTGAAACTCGGTCGTCTCGATTGGCGGCAAAATCGCTATCACTGTAAGCTGTTAATTCATTAGAGGTAGAGGAAATATTTAGCTTTAAATTTTTTGTACCTATTACATACCCTAATAGCTTCAATAGACCGTACCAGTGAGCAAATCCTGGGTTAGACTGAAACTGACTGAAGATATTTACCGCATACGCAATGTCGGGTCTAGTTCGACTTGCGATAAATGCTAAACACCCTAGGATATTTCGATACGGTAGTTTTGATATTTCCGTTAATTCAGGTTCAGATGTAGGGCTTTGTAATTTGGTATATATTGTTCCTTTAGCTATGGGTAAGGATACAATTGGGATATTGAAGGTTTTGAAGCGTTTAGCAACTTGATCTATGTATTGGGTTTGATGAATGAAAACTTGTTTTCGATTGAATTCAAATTCAACCCCCAATAACTTAGAAGTTTGGCCAAGTATTTTAATGTCGAAACACTTCTGCAGAATTTTAACTGCTGCTTCAATATGGGTTTTAGTTTTTCCAAAAAGAACTATATCGTCTACGTATAAAAGTAAAATTAGATTATTAGATAAATGGTAAACACAGTTAGCCCAGTTAATTTTCTTAAAATTATTTTCAAGTAATATATTCTCGATTTCATAAAACCATACCCTTCCGCTCTGGTGTAAGCCATAAAGGGCTTTCTTTAGTAGACAGAGGTAGCTTTCTTTTCCTTTTTCTACGAAACCGGGTGGTTGGGTAATCGTAATGGTTTCAGATAAGGGTGCGTATAAATACGCGCATTTGATGTCTAACTGGAGGTGATACCACTTTAGGTTGGAAACTAGCATGGAGAAAAATAGGCGTATAAGGGTGAAATTGACTACAGGTGAAAAGGTTTCATCATAGGATTCTCCCTTTACCTGTTTGTAGCCTTGTGCTACGAGCCTCGCTTTGTATCTTACCACATTTCCATGCTCATCAGTTTTGGTTGTAAAAACCCACCGACAACCGAGAGGCTTGTACTTTGAGTGTGGCGGCACTAGGCTCCATGCACCCCTTTCACTTAACACTTTTAATTCTTCTTCCATCGCTTTCTTCCATAGCTTAGATTCTTTACTTTTGAATGCTTGTTTAAAGGTTTTCGGGATGACTACAGTTTCTAGTCATGCTGTGTCAATCTCACTTTCGGAAGTGTCATAGGCGGAAAAGTAGTTGATTTCTTCATTTTCCGTCTGACTTTCAGATTCCAGATCGCTATCATCGTCAATCACCTGTCGCTGAGGGGTTGGAACAGGGCCCGTCCTACCATTCTTACCGCTAAAGTTGAAGTATTCAGGCTGGTACTCAATTTTATGCTTTTTACAGTATTGCTTGAGTTCTTTGAGGCTTCGCAATATGTGGCTCTTGCCCCCTTGCCTTTTAACTTCTCGATAATATATATCGGTCCGCTTTCCATCTGGTCTCGGAACGGCTTCCCTTGTCCACTTAGCGACTCGGAGTCTAGGTGTTTGGACGTATAGTTCTCTGTCTGATTCGTCTTCACTTGCTTCATCAGTTTGAACTGCATAACTAGGGCCTGGTCTGGGATCCTGCTGGTAACTCCGGGTATGTACTCGGCGCGAATCCATATGTGGGATTACCACCGTCTCAAGCTCCGGGTTGTGAAGTGAGTATATGGTAGTTTCTGGATGGTCGCCCAGCACTGCTCCATTGTTAGTCTGCTTAGCTTTCAATTGATAAAAATTTAGTTCATCTTCAGCAAAGCTAACATTCCGGGTTTCGACTATTCGCCCAGTTTCTGGGAACAACACTCTGTACCCTTTAATCCTACATGCGTAGCCTACAAGAACTCCCTTATTAGCTCTGGGATCAAATTTGGTTCGGTGTTGCTTCGGCACACCCACAAAACAAACTGACCCGAATGGTTTAAGGTGACTAATGGAGGGTTTGAACTTTCCGTATTTCTCAAACGGTGTTTTCGTCTGGTTTCTACGGCACACTCTATTCCAATTGTAGGCCGCATAGCGGACGGCTTCTGGCCAAAATTTTACTGGAACCTTACTTGAATTTAGGATCGTGCGGAGGGTATTCCCTATTGTCTGGTTCAACCTCTCTGCTACTCCATTCATTTCAGGCGAATAAATATCGGTAAATTCGTGGGCCACACCATTCGTACGGCAATACTCTTGGAATTGTGAGTTGTCAAACTCCTTACCATTGTCAGTTCTGATAGCTTTGAGCTTAGTTGAAAGGAATCTTTCGGCGCGTTTCACATGATTTAAAAAGGTGGGAAAAGTAGCTGTTTTATCTTTAATCGGATACAGGGCGATTTTCCTTGAGTGATCATCGGTGATACTCAAAAAATACCTCTCTCCTGCATATCCCGTCGTTGAAGCAGGTCCCCACAAATCTAGATGTAAAAGTTCTAGTGGTTTTGTTGACCTAGTTTGGCCGATTGGTTTAAATGTCACCCGTTTAGCTTTATTTAACCTGCAATCCTCGCAAAAAAGTTTGGATGATTTTACCTCCTGAGCACCCCTGACACTTTTATTTGTAAAAGACTGGCTGATTAGTTCAGGGTTCATATGGCCCATTCTGCGGTGCCATCTGCTCAATGCACTGGCAGGTTTTTGATTACTTTTGCTTAGGGTATTTCGTTTCTTTCTAGCTGTAGTTTCATAAGCCTTACCTTTCTTCGATCGAGTTTCTTTCTCGTGTTGGTAAGCTTTCTTTCTCGCAGCTTGTTCTGGGGTTAGCTGCTGTTTTGCATAAAAAATTCCCCCCTGTTTGCGAGCTGTGAAATAACCTTTTCCATCTTTATCGTAAACGTGGAGTTGTCCATTTCCCCCTTCAAAAGTAAATCCATCTTCGTCAAGTAAAGGTAATGAAACTATGTTGCGCCTTAGAGATGGTACATACAATGCACGCATAAGCGTAATGGCGCGTTTCTCGCCCTTACAGAGTAGGTCGACTGGCCCTCTTTGCTTGATAGGGATAGGCTTTCCCCTAGTAGCAACTGCTAGGCTCCTGTCATTTACATCCTCAAGGGGTCCATCAAATAGGAATTTATCCTTACAAAAATGATGGGTTGCCGCTGAGTCGACGACCCAGTCACCTGGATTACTGTGAGATGTAAATAGGGCTTCTACAGTATAATGGCTCTGGGGTTTTTCATTATTTGGTGAGTTTCGCCGGAACGAGCGTTTAGATTTTCTACGCCCCGGTGATTTCCCACTTGGGTATTTCCCAAAATGGACTTGTTTGTTGGGAGAAGGGCTTCTTGATGGAGTTTTCGGTCGGAAATTGTCTTTATTCCAACTTCGAGAATTATGCCGACCCGAAAAGGTGTTCTGCGTTTCGCAAGTAGCGTTTTCACGCTTATCCTGTCTCTGCACGCTAATTCGGGTTTCTTCGGCGACTAGTTCAGTTAGAATGGCTTCAAATTTAAATTCCGCATCTTTCCAACGAAGTATAGTTTGCACTAAGTGATCAAACTCCGATGGTAAGTACCGGATTAGCTGGAAACAGAGGTAAGTCTCCTTTATTTCTTGGTTTATTCCCTTTAGGCTTTCGTTTAACTTGCGGATTCGTGCCGCAAACATGTTAATTTTCTCGCTAGCGTAGGGCTTACAATTAACCAGTTCGGTAAATAACTGCATGTGCCGGCTACGACTGTCAGGCTGAAAATGCCTATTTAGGGTTGACCATGTGTCCTGGGGGGTGGTACAATGTTCCACGACCGACTTAAACGCAGGGGATAGGTGTAAAAAGATTGTGGATAAAGCGAGTCGGGTTCTTCTTTCAAAGTCCCTTACCTCAGCTAAATTTTCCGCACTTGCTATCGGTTTAGTTTCGCGGTTATTCACAATGTCCCACGCATTAAGGGATATTAGTACAAATTTAATATCTGCTACCCAGGTATGGAAATTTTCCTCGGTCAATTTATCTATAGCCATATGGGGTTGTAAAGAGGCCATGTTTTAAGTTACAAGTACAGTATGTAAATCTATATATATATATAAGCATATAAAAAAATGCAAGACAGTATTTAAAACACTAAATATTATATATATATACAAATAGGCCCCCCCCAAATATAGAATTTCATAAATTCAGGGCCTTTACCTTTTGTTTATACCTTCGACGCTTAGCTTCTCACATATCACAAAGCTTTCGCGTTGTGCTCTGCTATTTTAGATCAAAGTCACCCTTAAGTAAAAAGTAGTTGTTTACAACTTAACTTTAGGGCCTGGGCCCATAACCAAAATGTTACGGAATTGAGCCGCTAGAACCTGGCGGCTCTTCCAACCAAAGTTAGTTAAGATTTGGGGGCAGGAATGCCCCAAACTTTACTGATAGCTAATAGTGCAGAGTCGTACTGGCTAGCAGGGAAGGTTGGACTCTTAATCTTTAGATATAGTCAGAGCAACGCTAGCTAGCTTTGTTGTGTGATATGCAAGATGTTAAAAAGACGTACGAAGGTTTAGGTAAAATAACAAATACATTTATTTAGTAAAACGACATTAAAGGGTCTTGTTTACAGACGCACTACACAGCTCGTAGTGTTATCCTAAAAAGTTGGCTTTGTCGTGTTCTTACCGAGGTGTAGAAAAATAAAAGAAAAATAACTCACAGGTGGTCGAGGCAAAGCTTTGCTATCGTGGTAAGAAAACACTTAAGGTAGATAGCGCCTTCCTGGCACAAAAACTATCCCGTGGCTACCTGCGGGCATGCAAGGTCGAGACGACTAGAGCATCAGTGCACTGCTGGCAAGTTGGTCGCCGCTTCCTAATACGGGTCCTCGGTAGAGCCTGGCTCGATAAAATCGCTTCTCAGCAACTATCACTCAACCACACCGTCTAATACCACAGCGAATACTACATCGAATACACCGTCTAAGTGAACGGGCTGGGTATTTATACCGGCGTCGACCGCCGCGCTCCCTCGTGGCAGGAGAATAGCAAAGTTAATTATGCTAATTTTACGTGATGTGCGTTGACGTCATTCTTAACTGATGGTATGGCGTCATCGTTGGATGAATGACGTCGTTCGGCTGGCATATCGCTGGTCATGACGCAACTGGCGTCTGACGATGCTTACACATTGCTGTGGAGGTGGGAAATGATGTAAATACATCGCTCCTGCTACGTGGCTGGAAGGTTAGGGGAAGAAGAGGAAAGCTAATCGGGATTTTCCCTAACAACATGCACACAGGGTAACTCAAAAATTCTCTGTGATCACAGTGCAATGGATATCAATTATTCTAAAGATATGTTATTTGCTATTTACTATGCATGTACCCTCTGTCCTTTGATGCATAGGTATTGTATGGATTTGCTATGATGTTAATGTTATGCACACAACTACATGCAAGCAGTTATGTGTTTTCAGGGTCTAATTCTTGAGCAATGTTGACTTTGTGGGGCTTTTTTGCTATGCTTGTATAATGCAGAGTTTCATTTGGACATTGTGTTCTATTACACTGGTTTGCCATGTCTGTTGGTTCCTGAACTGATCTTGATCCTTTTGAACTCACTGATAAAGAACTCTTGAACTATTAAAGAACTTCTTTCCTCAGTAAAGAACTCTTTGTTATACAATGCATTGTGACCCTCAAACATGTTAAAATAAACAACAGGTAAAGAAATCAGGAATGTTTCTTACCATTTCGTATATCATTTCTTAAGTGGAATATATAAATGGAGTAGGGAATTTTTGGCTCAACCAAATATGCAGGTGTGTAAATTCAGTTATTCAAAATCTATTAAGTTTTCCTCTGTTTTTATAATAGCATATTTATTTCAATATATCTCAGTGAAAAATAATCATATTTAAATACTTAAAGAAGTAATTTAGTGTCATGTTGCTATTTAAAATTTAAAGCTTTAAAAAAAAACTGTTTACCTTTCAATTTTTATGTGTTGTCCTTTTTAAGTACCTTGAGCAGTGGTGCACCCAGGGGATGGTCCAAGGGGCCTTGCTCCCCCCCAAGATTAAATCTTGGGTGTGCCACTGACCTTGAGGATCATTGTGATTACTCTGTTCTAAACCTTTTCTCTGTTTTTGTGTAAATATCTATATTTATTATTTTAAATGTATGACAATATATGTGATGTAAAATTTTAATCCTTTGTTTATGTGTACTTACTAAAATGTTTGAAAAAGTTATTTTATAAAATAATACATCACTGTGGCTGGGTATTGATTTTTTATTGAAGTTATTCTGCTGTTATCCCAGTTATATACCTCAGTATTTATTATTTTATTATGAAAAATGCTTTTAAAAATATTCTGTGTGTTTTTGAAGCATGATGTACTTTTTAATGGCCATCTATCAAATAGGGTTTTTACCTAATTTTTTAAGACAGTAGTTATCAGATTTATCCCTTGGTCATGACTAAAAATCTAATGCATCTCTATAATACAATTTCCCCCAGTTACAGGTTTTAGGAGCTTTTTAGAACTTTCCACTAACCTATTAAAATAGTTTTTAATGTGTAAAAATTTTGTGATTAATATTTATGAATGAATTTAAAGAGAAATAGATAGGGATGATTTAGGCATGCATTCAATCAGGCTGTTCTCATTACCTTTTTTTATATTGGAGAAAAGTAAATTTTTATGTCTGTATTTTTATAACTCAAATTTGAAAGCCCTAACAACAACAAAATTACTTTGAAATGCTTTTGTGTCAGGTTTTACAATAGAAGGGGGGAAATTGAGTGTCATATTCTCTCCTGATTGCATACTCTCTAAGAGTCTCATGTGTACCATAGTTGGAGAACCATTGATTTAATGCATAGAACCAGCATCAAGAAAATCCTATTTGATGTATGAGAAATCAAATTATTAGAATTGAATAAAATTCCTCACTAATCATACCAAAATGTGACATATTTCCATTTTTTTTTATTTTTTATTTAAAGCCCTCTTTAAAAGTAAACATTGATTAGCCATTGTATATTTCATAGTTTTGGTCCCTGACTGCAGAAAAGTGTTTGATGTAAGATTTTGACTGAGCTCTCTTTTACCCAGGAACCAACGGTGGCTTCACACTAAGTGGGCTTCTGTTCAGTGCCTTGGGTGGCATGGTGATTGGGGCAGCCTATTTTCTGGCCTTGCTGCTCTCAGGTGTTGTCATCGAAAAAGCTCATCAGGCATTGCTGTTGATCGGCATTGGATTATTGGCTGGTATTCTGGGATCGCTGTTTGATTCCGTCATTGGAGCTACTTTGCAATTCTCAGGTATATTTTGTCAACTGATTTTTATACTTTTGAATTATCCTTTTTTTTCTTAGTTTTAAATAGTATATCAAATCGAATTTTTTTTTTTTTTTTTTTTCTGCCTGGGCAAGGAAACTGGTCATTGTTGTTTTAATGTTACCTGACACTTCTTAAGTCATTTTTTTCTCTTTTTTTTTTCATATTGAATATTTTCGTTACATTAACATAGAAAATAGCGTAACAAGTTGTTAGCAAAAAGCTTTAATCTTTTGGCAAGTTTTGGTGAATATTGCAAAATTAAATTCATTTTTGTTGACTTCTCTTATGTCAGTGTTCTAAGACAGTGGTGTACAAGCTTTTTTCGACTGCAACCCATTTTTTTAAAATAAGAAATCACACAACACCAATGAAAATTTATTGGTAATAGCAATTTTGTTTAAAGATTAGGAAAATGTTAACAAAGAATAATAATAAAAAAGAAATAAGCCAATTTTGAGACACTATTTCAAAAATCAGTGAACTGGAGATTTTAGGTATATATTTGATTTTCATAATAACAATTAAAAAATAAGTGTGGATGATAAATCTACACTTGTTTTTTGCCACATCTTATGTGACTAAAACTTCATATTTAAATATGAACTGGTATTTGTATTTCATTTAGTTAAAAATGAACATAAATTAAAATTTAAAAAGAGCATGATTTTAAAATGATAAGCTTCATTTATCTAAATAAAATTAAACTGCAATAAAATGAAGGAGAAGGGTAAACATAGACATCAGATAGTATTTATTCAATATTTGGTGAAATATTAGAGAATGCTACTCTCATATCATCATTGTTAGATTTTTATAACTACTAATTTTGAAAACCAGTCTTGCACATATAGGTAAAAGCAAATCAAAAAAACGTAGCTTATAAGACTGTTTTATACTATATTTAACAATATCATATATTTTAGCGTATAAAAATATTAATAATATGCAGATATAGGAAGTTTAAAGCATATTTTTGATTGAATAATTGAGTATGATATAAATTTACTTCAAACTATCCACAGCAGCTCAAATTTTCTTCATGACCCACAGTTTGTGCACATTGCTCTAAAACCCCTACAGCTTACTACTGTTATTCTATGTAGAATAACAGTATGAATTCTATGTAGTTGAAAACAATCACAATTTTCCTGAGTTTCATTACAGTGCCTCAATCTTCTGAAAACTATTTGAAATGCCCAGATTTATTCAGAAAACAACCAATTTTTATGTACATTATGAAGCATTAAATCATAAAATTGTTGCAGAATTTCTTGTGAATACCATTATTGTCAAAGGAAAAGAGCTCACTGCAGAAAAATAATATATAGATGTGGGTTTGAAAGTGCAATGGGAGGACATCAGACAGGACATAACCCATTACTGGAAAAAAGTTAATTGATTAAACCCCTGGTAAACAGCTAAAACAATAGCCATCAATGTAGTTGTGAAAATTTCAAATACACCTAAAGAAACTGCTAATATGAAATAACAATATTTTTCTTAATGTTAAATGTAGATTCTCAAAACATAAATGTAATTTCATAATCTAGAAACTAGTATATAAATTCTTTCACTGTTATGTGGCAAACTTATGTACATAGTCTTCAACGTGATTAGAAATTCCCATACATAAATTTTCTCTTCATTCCAAAGTTTGGCGTTTAGATTTTTTTTTTTCCTAGAAATAGTGAATACGAGTATGGCTAATGACCATCAAATCTTCCCTCAGGCTATTCATCCTTATTATCACAAAAATCCATATTCTCTTTAACTAAAATTTTTTTTTTTTTAAACTTCTTAAAATTAAGAACTTTTTTCTATAAATAGCGAATGAAAAGGGGCAGAAATTGTTAAAATGAAGCAAATTATGATGGGAAAGTTAATTTAAATATATATTTAGTTTGATGCATTCAGTGTGTTTTATACAGAAATGATTTTCAGGGACATCACTGCATTTGAAATTTATAATAAAAGGGATTCACTTCATCAAGCAGGAAATAGGGTTAACAAATTGAACTAACAATAAATAAATATCTGAATGGACAAAACAAATTTCCTTCTTTATACCAAGAGGGTGTATAGTACTGCAAAGTCACTGCAATGCTGTATTCTCACTAATTCCTTTCTTATTGCATCTTTCTAATGCAGAATTATACTAATATCTCTAAACTTTGGCATGTAAACAAATGAAAAGTTCTAAAGTTAGTAAATGAACATGGCAGATTCTATATGGCCACAAAAGAGTTAAAAGCAGTTCTTTGTTGGAGCACGGTTGTTAAGTTTGCACATTTTAGGCCACATAGACTGTAAAATCTCATGTCAATATATATGGAGTAATATCTTTTAGAAATGCATATTTTAGAATTCTGTAGCTACATTTGAAAATAACATTTCGAAAGAAATTTTCAGAATTTTAAAATCGGTGACATCACTTGTCACTTGTTAAAATGCTCTTTAAAATATTACCTAATAATGATTTTCGAATTTGGAATGGATTTCCTAAATCTTGAAACTTCAGGCTTTATTGTTTAAGATTTTTTTGTTTGCCTTTTTTGTGTTAATTAGAAATTACTAGTCTAAGTATGAATATTATGTTATAAATAAATGCACTTTTGGCTTTATTTCTGCCTCATATCAATTGGGGGGGGGGAGTAGTTGTAAAAAAGACCATAAGTGTTCCCTTGATTTTATTTAATAATTAGGAAAATGTTAACAAAGAATAGAAAAAGGAAATGCAGTGGTACCTTGACATATGAGTTTAATTCGTTCCATGACGCAGCTCGTAACTCGAAATACTCATATCTCAAATCAATTTTCCCCATTGAAATGAATGGAAATGCCATTAATTCATTCCGGGCTCCCCCAAAACACCGCAATTTTTTGTTACATGTTTTTAAATAAGAAAAATGTGCTTATAAATGACGAACATTGTATAAAAATGCAATACAATAGAATGTACTGCAATAAATTTGTTTTATTAAGTTTAATGTACAACATTTACCTTGGAGATCAGACTTGAAGATGCTGATGGAAGAGGATGAGAAAGGCTAAACTGAAAAATTAAATCTTATTCGTTGATTTTTGACCTTTTAACCCCGCTTTCCTCACTTTCGCTTTTATTACCACGTACTCTCTTAGAGTGAACGAGTGTGACACGGAAGCTGGGCGATTGTTGCATCGTTCACTGTGGCTGTTATGTCCAGATTCTTCTTTCTGAGAATCCGATGAACGTTTTCTCAGAATCCGTAGAAGGGGCAGAGCTTGCGATCCTAGGACCAAGGTCATCCCATCCCTTAGACCCCATGGGAAGTTCCAGTGTGGGGGGAGGGAGTTGAAGCTATCTCTCTGCAAGAGAGGTTGGCGCTGTTCGATTTCAAAGGGCAACTCAAGTTTGGGTAGAGCAAGCTGCCCCGGATGGTAATTGTTCAGTGTTAATCTCTCAGTTTAAGACTGGATAGTAGTCTCAGAATAATATGTATACAATTGTATAATAACTGTACATAAAGGAAGTAAATATTATAGGCTTCTTGTGTTCTCATTTGATGAGCACATAACATGGCATTCGATGCTCAAACTAGCGGTGGGATATCTGAAGCTTGCTCGTAACGTGAAGCAAAAAATCTACCGAAAGAATGCTCGTATCTCGAAAAACTCGTAAATCGAGGTACCACTGTAAGCCAATTTTGAGACACTATTTCAAAAATCAATGAACTGGAGATTTTAGTTATATATTTGCTTTGCATAATAACAATAAAAAAGTGTCTTTCAAGTTAAAAATGAGTGCAGATGGTAAATCTGCACTTGTTTTTTGCCACATCTTATGTGACTAAAACTTCATATTTAAATATTAATTGGTATTTGTATTTCATTTAGGTAAAAATGAACATAAATTTAAATTTAAAACAGTGGACAGACAGTGGCCGAGAGGCTAAGGTTCTGGCATTTGTTACCAGAGTAAGCAAATGTCAATCACATTATTGGCATGGGTGTTTTGAGTCAATTAGAATCCTTTGAACTGTCGGTCTTTATCTGTTAAGCTTTCTTGCTATAGCATTTGATTATAATGCTCCAAAACCAACAAACTGTCCCTTTGAATTTAGTATATTACTCATTGTATTTCAACTTGCTTGACATCTGAAAAAATATATACTTTTGAACTACTGTTTAACCCTTTGACTGCTCAATTTTTGGAACAAAACTGCTTCAAAAATTGTGTTTTTTTAATTGTGTATATATATATATATATATATATATATATATATATATATATATATATATATATATATATATATATATATATATATGAGAATAAAATATACCTTTTTTTTCTTTCTTTTTTTTACATACAGATTTACACCATGAGAAATGATAATTTCAGACATTATCACATAAAAACCAATTTTTGAAAATAACTCTCAATTAATTTGTGGTTACATTGCTATTTATTACATAAAATACAAAAGTAAAATGTAGCTACTAAAGAAAATATACTTTACTAACACAAATTACCATACTTGGTTCAAGAAAAAATTTAACTTGACATTCTTTGCACCAAATTCGCTTTTATCTGCAAATTTTTTTGCCAGTTGCAGTTTTTTGGAGTAACAAACAGCACATTGTCTGGAAGGCTCTTTCTTTATGGGATTAGGAGGTATTTGGCTTGCCAAATAACGTGCTGTCAATCTCAAAGAACTTGGTCGTTCAGGCATACCAATCATATCTACGGAGATTGATTGGTCGTTCAGGCATACTCATATCTACATGAGAATTATTTTGGATACTTTGCTTAATCATTTGCAAAAGAAACTCTAGAAGGTTTACTTTTTGTGTTGAATTTTGTTTTTTATAAAGAATATAAGAATTCCACATTGCCTGATCCAAGAACTATCTGAAAAATTTTATATAATACTTTTCTTGTTAATTTGTAAGCGTAGGGTACTATGACATTTCTTGGTCGCATAAATCAACACAACCCATTGTGTTGTTATAGTCACGAATGACAACTATCACTAGCTTCAAGATAACTAATATCACTTTCAGAATCTGACAAATCATCTGGAATAAGTGTTTTCTCTCTCGCTAAACGCTTTCCGCCCAGCATCTCTGATGTGTAAATGGCGAACAAACAAGAATGGGTGCTTGTAAATACCGCCAATGAACTGACTGAAATAAAAATTAAAAGTCAATGAACAACTATTGTCATCTGTTGGCCAAAATCTGGATCAAAGGCTAAATATTGTAGTTAAAACATAAGCAGTGAAAACACAGGATGCGCTAGTAAATTAAGGACAAAAGACTGTGCCCACAGAAATCACAGGATAAGCAAATTTTGCTACATTTGCGTTGCATGTTGAAATCGCGAGATAAGCAGTCAGAGTGTTAATCTCTTATTACTTCTCTCTCCTTACCCTCTCACACATATATATATATATATATATATATATATGTATGTATGTATGTATGTATGTATATAGTGAAAGAATGAGTCAGATATATATTCTTAAACCATGGGACTTTACAAAAAAAACTTTGCCTTCAATGAAGGCTTTTCTATTGGTGTATGTGGCTTTTCTTAAAATTTCACTGGCTTTGTAGAAAAACATTAAGATTGATTTTTTTTAATGATAGTTTAAATAAGTGCAGTATAAAATATAAAAGATGTTTTTAAGATGAAATTCTTGATTGAAAGCAAATTTTACTGTTATGAAGGCGATGATCTCAAGCATAAAGCCTGGACAGAAGAATGACTATTAAATAACTGTATTTACAACATAGAAATGCCATACCAGTATCCAATACCTTAATGTCATCAAAATATATGGAATAATTCTGAACAAAAGTTTTACATGTTAGGGTTTGGGGAGGGGGAGGGAGAAGGTTGAACTTTATTTAAACGCAAATTTCTGCAAGTAGCAAAACTTCTAATGCTTTACTGATATATGTATGCATGGTGAGGATGGAATGCTCATATCCCTCCTTTGATATATAAAAATGTTTTATTGGAATCCAACGTTCCCAGTGTGAAAAATTAGTTGAATAAAGGACTCAAAAAAGTAAAATAATGCACACTAAGCCCTAATAATGAAATTTATCCTTTGGTACTGAAAAATTCTTTAATTTTTCTCTCTCCATATCCATTTTTAGATGTTATTGATTTTCATTTTTTTTAAAAAAGGGGGAAATATTAGCATTTAAATGTGTGATAAGGTAACCCTTAATTTAGTATGAAGTAAATTTTATTGAATTACTTCTAAGTTTACCAACTTTATTTATCAATTTCTCTAAGGTGTCCAGTTTTAAATTTGACTCTCTGTATGTGTCACTCATAAGTATCATTCAATTTTTTTACTATTTTAGTTTTCTGTCACAATCAATGCATTATTTTTAAGAAGGATTTTCTGTATTTCTGTTTTTCTTACAAACAATTGTCTTTAGATGATCTAACAAAAAAAAAGTATTTAACACCTATATCCTATATAAGTTTACCCTGTTTGAACTGAAATGATGTGCATATATTGAGTATTTCTATTTGATGCATTCAATAGCTGTGTGGACATCAGAATATCCTTTCCTTTAAATTTCATATAAGTCTTAGATTGAAAGAATTGATTATTATTGATGTGATCTGCACTAGTTTTCTTTCGTTTGTACTAATATACTAAACCAGTTTTCAGGGTAATATAAATTCATGTAACCAAAACATTCGCATGGTGCATTGTTAAATATTAAAGTCAATCATACTTGAATTACTATAAAGGTATGGGAAAAACTGTCATTTTATGAACAATTATTGACGATGTGTTTCTCTAAGAGTGCAATAGTGCAATAGTTCTCTAAGAGTGTTAGAGCTTTCCAATGCGCAGAATTACTGACTCTAATATTTTTGTTTTAAAGTGATCATAAAGGAAGAGGATATCATCTTAACTGTTGTCAATCAGTATTTTTTTTCTATCAAAATTAGTTATATCTTTCTTTTAAAAAGATTTACTTGATGAAGATTTTGACTTTTGTTGATAAGGGAAATTGTAAAATACAATATTGTAGGGCCAAAAGCCTACGATGCATGTATATTTTACTTGTGTTTCTGTGAAAAATAAAGTTTTGCTTATTAAAAATTTCAGCCTACATTACTCTTTGTATTGAATTCTTTTTACTGAACAAAGCATTTCTTTTTCAAATACCATGTTGAAGTAACGATCTCAAAAGACTATAGTTCAGTCATTACGTACCTGTAGTATTCCTGTGAAAAGGGTTGATATGACATCGTGCTTAATTTCTCTGTAGATGTCCATAAGTTGGAGGCCACCTACTTAAATGACTCATGCTATGTTGTTTCTTATTCTATTGAGTGGTGCATTTCTATTTCTTTAAATGGCATCCAAAATGGGTAAAATTAGAAATGCAGTGTAAACTTTGCCTTAATTAAGGGAATGATTGTATTTTTATCCCTTTCATCCTTTTATGTTTATCTAAAATAAATAAATCTTTTGTTGTAGTAAAGCGATCACAGTCTTCTTTCTAGACGTGTTTGTTGCATTTGTAGGGAGAATGTTTGTGTTGCAACACATATTTTGCTCTTTTAAATAGCATTTTCTTTGCTGCAATATGAATAGAAACAATGTTGTGTTTTTACAATTCTTTTCATTTTTAACTCCTGGATTCAGTTATAAAATAACTGTCATTTATAGTTACCATATTATAGAAAGGGTTAAATTTTCTAAAGTTTTATCCCAGCAAGGTTATGGTATAAGGAACTGCTATGTTTCTATCAAGTATATACTATTCATTTTTTAAAGTGTTATACAGACAACATGTGCATATTTAAAAAAGAGAGAGAGAGAGAAGGAGGAAAATATGCCTGGAAGAATAAACTTGAAAGATACATTATACTGTTCTCCCTAGGAATGAGTGAAAGAAAATCCTACATGTATGTTGTGACAAAAACACACCACCTGGGGTGTGCAGGGGCACAGTGGCGTAGCGAGGGGGGTTCAAGGGTCTATCATGACTCGGGTGCCAGTTATGCTTGCTACGGCATTGAGGGAGCATCCCAACTAGGCGCTGAAAAACATTTTTTAAATTATTAATAAGTATGTGATAATTTTATTATACAACACATTGATTATTCTATCATATTGCTGAAAGATGGCTAAATGGCTAGGGCACTGGCATTTGGTACCAGAGTCTGTGGGTTAGAGTCCCCTTCTTGCCATGTATGTTTGTAGCCCTTTGGAATCAGCTTTAAGCAGTAGGTCCCAGTCTAATGAACCTTCATGTAGCTAAAATTGACTGTAGCACTCCACACCAAAATCTGATTATAAATAAAGGCATAATTTTTCATTGGAGGCCAGAATAGTTTTTGCACCCCAAGAACCATGATTTGAGGTAGCTACAGTTTTCTATTGGGTATTTATAACACAAGTTCTACTGACACCTGCAAAATCACTCGGGAGTTTCACTACACAGTTTAAAATTTTGCTTTTTCCCATTGTTCTTTTATTTTTATTGTTTGCTTGTAAATGATGTTTACGTATTGTATAATTTTTTAATCCTTTTACACTTGGATCTGTACAACATTTTATATATTATCTTCTACATCTTTTTTACTTATATACTATAGATCAGTTTGTTTGTTGTAGTATGTGCCCTTAGCAGACTTTGCACTCGCAAAACCCAACCAATAATCCAAATAAAATGATTTGGAAATTCCTTCACTGTTATCTCTTTCTTTGAGTGGTGGGTTTTCATCTTGAAATCTAGTTTTATCATTGTAGCATTTAATTACTGAAAACATTTCTCCTTAATGGAATTAGAGGATATCCTGAGTTCTAGTCAGATGTATCTGACACAGCTTGTCAGGTGATGACCTTGCACCAAAGATCCCACATCAACTGAGTTCCAACTCACACAAAGAACCTTCGAAAGTTAGCTCAGTGGCTGGCATAAATGTTGACGAAAATAGTTACAACTAGAAACTAAATTTGAAATAACATAACTTAAATATTTAGATTTTCTTCACAAGAGATGAGGTTTATGACCTTTCAGCAAGAATGAGCTATTTGTATATTTCTCAACTTTTTGAGAATTAAAAAAGTTCTAAAAATTAGCAGTTCATCCAATTTTTTCTGTCATCAGTGCTTCACTATTCGGTCTTATTGTAAGGCCTTTATGGTATTTTCTTTGAAGTGCATATTTTTGGTATAATTGTTTTCATAGCCCCAAATAGCCCATTCTTGCAATAAAGTGTGAAAATAGTTTTTTTTTTAAATGATTGTTTTTTAAACAGAAAAGGAATATTTTAAAAACTTGTTTCCTGTCCAGTACACTGAATGTTTCACTACCAATTTATTTTCAAAAAAGGGAACAAATACAGAGAAACACTATAGTAAGTAAAAATGTAATGAATGTGAGCTGTTTTATATCAAAGACCCTTTTATTAGGCTTACATTATGAAAGACAAAATGCTATTTTATAAAAAGAAAAACATTGACTACATTAATGAATTAAAAATAAATCAGAAATCTCTACTAAAATCAGCAAACTCCAGTAAAATAATAATTGGGAAACATTATTTCTCTTGGTTGAGTTGATGTTACATTAAGGGGGAGAGAGAGGTATGTGCATATTTTGTACATTCCAGTAATTCACTGCTGCACCAATTCAATTCAGACACCTGGTTTTCGTCAAAATTTGAGATAGCCAATTTTTATTTCAATGACTTCAATAATAATTCACTCTTAAGTTCAATGGTGTAAATCTGGGGGGGGAAATTCTATAGCGAACACTGAAAGAGAATGTCAATTGCACATAGATTGATTATATTCAGCAACTTTACAGTTTGACTAATCATTTTCTATTAGCCATCCCTTCGAAAGTACCTAACTTATATTTTCTAGTTGTTTTTTAAATACTTAATGATATGGCCATGGAGTAAAGAAACTAAAAATTTACAGTTAATTGTTTAATAATTTTGAAACGAAATTAAATATTTCATTTGTAATTACTTTCCCCCCCCCCTTTTTTTTAAATTATATATATATTTAAAGGGCAATTTGTTGAAGCATTTACAGATTATTGACAGAGAAAATAAACTTTGTGGCACAGCATATCAAAACAGGAAATTAGAAACATCAGAGTATAAATCACTACTTCAGTTTTACAAATAAATGAGCCAACATATACAAAACTTGAGCTACATAGCGGTTGCAGTTAGACTACAATGATTTCTTCATCGATGACTCAATCGGCAATAATAAAACATCGCTAAAAATCTGGCAAAAAATCGTCTTTAGGCAAATCGCAGTTTATTGAAGAAGTTTCATCAAATGTTTAATGTCTGAAGCCAAACAGCAACCCACTCGGAATTCGACCAGAGTAAAGATGGTCCGATTCTGTTGACAGGAACTTTCACCTTTTGAAGTGTAAGAATTGAAAAGCTATTGCTGGATATTTGCAACTGGAGAAGGCCGGTGATGATGATGTCAAATGCATGACAGGGACCCTCTCTCATTTGACCAGTGAATGTTTTGAAAATGATCCAGGGTTATGGCCTAAAATATTGACCAACAGTACTAGAATGTTCTGGGGGGAACACATCGAGAACTGTATTATAACTTTCCTTTATATGATTAGATTGGGTCATTTTCTTCAGAATATTATTTTTAAAATTTGGGGGGAGGACGGAATACTTAGAAGTTGGCTATAATATTCAAAGTCAAATAAACGTCACTTTTGCTGCCATAAAACTACCAAATTGATAGTGTTAGTAGGACACAGAGAAAACAAATCCCAAATCAGCAATTCTAGATTTGTCTAAAAAAATTTCTAAAACAAGGTTAGTGAGTTCATTGAGATTTTGATACTTCCACATTTCAGTTTTTGGCTAGGTGGTAATGGGACCTTAAGAATTATTTATATGAGAAAATAAACCAATTTTCTGACATCTGCCCAGTTTGTATTGACGATCCATAAATATGAATGGCAGGAAGTGATTTGTGATTTCGTGAATTGACAGGTCTCGAGATGCGTACCGGCAAGGTGGTGGAGTGTCCAGGCATCGGCGTCCAGCACATCTCGGGCCGGCCCTTGCTCAACAACCATTCCGTCAACCTCGTCATGTCCGTCTTCAGCGCCATCCTTGTGCCAACTCTTCTCGCCCGCATCGCCTGACACAGATGTATATATTTTGGAGGATTAAAGTATTTTTCTACCAACTCTGTTTATCATTTTTGCTTTGAGGTTATCTGTTTTGCCACTTTTCGAGTGAGCGATTTCCCATGCAGGAATGATTAATCGGGAAACAAACATACAGTCCAATTTTTGGGACGTTACTATCTTCCCCTCCCACGAAAAGAAACCTGACAGTTTTCGTCACACAAGAGGGGTGTTGCCCTTCCGGTACTTAAGGTTGAACGGCCAGTTTGTTTCAATTCTTTATGTTGGTGGAGTCATGGACATTGGGATCGGAGTCTACGAGAAAAGAAATTGATCTCTGGGTCCATTTCTCCCCCCTCAAAAGTTGAAAGCCTCAAGTCTCTTGAGACACAATTTTAATTTTTGAATGCATCATAATATTCCGATGTTTTTGCTCATTTACTACTAGTCTGCTCGATATTTGCGCAAACTTGGGAATTACAAAGACGAATCCATTATCTCTCACAAAATTCTCCCGTTTCTCTCTCTCCCTATCATATCTCTGTATCTCTACCACTCTATCGCTTTTTCTTAGTGGTATCAGTGCCTTTAAAAACTGCTGCATTATGTTTGTGTCCATCAAAATTTCACCTGTAGTTACTGAAATGGCAAATTTCTCAAGAACCACTACAGAGAGTGTAGCGAAGGCTTCTTTCCTGGTCTTCATATTTTATGAAAGATTATGGCAACGCTACTGGCGACAATAGCTTTCCTTTTCAATTCATAAATGCGTTAAAACCACATAGGACTTACAGATTTTAGGCTTTTACCTAGGAAAATACAACTGTACGTTGTTCCATATACTGTGATATCTTCGGTGAAGAATATTATTTCAATCGTATGTACTAATTTATTTTTCAATTGCGTTCTGATGCATACTTTCAAAATTTTTGTTCACTTATGTGCTTCACGGTTTGTTTTCTTAACGTTGCGTTTTTCTCGAAAGTTGTGTTATTTCTGGCCTCGTCCCTTACAGTAGGAATAATCTTGATCTATTTTTTGACGTTCGTTTGGATCCACAACCTCAAGAGACTGTATTTATGCTTTCATGAACTCTCCTAGGATGCTCGTCTATCAGACTCCTCATTAGTTTCTACTTTACCGAAAGTTAGATTCCTGACAAGGTCATTCTCTCGATATCCGACTCTCTGCATTAACTTGAAATGGCTCCAGCAGCAAACAATTTTAAGTTGATACCAAAGGGCAAAATCGCAGCAGATCTGAATTCCCCCCCCCCCCCAGACCTTTATGCAATAAGAATAGATAAAAAACCTTTAAAAATTGTTGTCTCTGTACATATCACGACTCTTTAGTGGAGTAATTTCTTAGCGCCAACAGAACACTGCGTTATGCCGTGGTGTGTGTCAATGTGTCTTCGCTTCTAAAACTCGACAGCTTGTCATTCGCAACCCAATCAGAAATACGCAAAAGCAATACAGTAAAGAAAATTACAGGGTTCCTAAAAAAAATAGTTATGGTGGTCTTAAGACCCTGATCACATTACTCGTACTCCTGGAGCGTAGTGCTCCTCCAATGGTCGTGGACATAAACTGTGAGGGATTTCTCGTATCGCGTTGACCTCTGTGATGGCTTAAATTTTTTATCGCTGCGCACCGCTCCTGAAGCAATAATGTGAACTGGTCTGAAAGTTTGTTCTTTCATTTAGTCTTTAATTTTTGAACCGGAACAATAAATATCTACAATTTGTTAAACGGTTTCCAAATATTCCACTGAAATTGTACATCGACCTTGGGTTTGTTTGTAAGCATTCTTGGGGCAACTGCATCAGTGTTCGAAATTACAAGTAGCGACACACCAAAGGTTGCAGGTTTCTTTTCCCTAATGGCCACAAATTTGCCGGGATAGCATATCTGCTCTAACATTACATTTCCCTGAAATGTAATTCATCTTCACGTTGTAATTGCAGAGCTCATCTGGACAATCTACCAGACGGTGATTTAAGACTCCGAAGCCACTTTAAAGGTTGATGATCAGAAGCTATGGTCACTTCTATATATCCACGAAATTTACACTCATGTCCATAAATTAAGGATAATGCCAGTTCCGGCAAATAAAGGTTCAGAAACAAAACAAACGTAACTTATTCATAAAGCCCATTTATTAAACAAAAGATAAGGAAGAAAAAAGATGGTGTATGTATGATACCATTCATAAAAACTACGATTTTTGCTCCCTGCAGCAATTGTAAAAAATATCTCCTGTACAAAAACTTAATATTACATGGTTGGTATGATGGTTAATACATTGTATGTCTCCCATGCGATGAAATACAGTCCGTACAACGCCTAGGCATGCTGAGTATCAAATTACCGAGCTGATCTTGGGGAAGATTACTCCACTCAGCAAGCAATGCTCAACCAAGTTCCGATACACATGTAGGAGGTAGTTGACGGGCTGCAACTCGTCGGTCAAGCATGTCCCACACATGCTCTATCGGATTCAAATCAGGTGAGAATGCTGGCCATTCCTTACGGGTGATATCCTCAGATTAAAGGCATTCGTTTACGATGTTTACTCGGTGAGGACGGGCGTTGTCATTCATAAACACAAATTCTGCGCCCATGGCACCCCTAAACAAACGCACATGTTGTTCCAGAATGATGTCTCGATAAATGTGGCCGTTCATGGTTCCAATTTGAACATGCAGATCTGTTCTGGAGCCCAGTATAATTCCGCCCCAAACGAGCAATCCTGCGCCACCGTAACGGTGTCGTTAAATGATGTCTTGGTGGTAACGGGTACCTGGCATTCTCCATATGAAAATCCGACGTGAATCAGACTGCAAGCTAAACCTGGACTCGTCGGAAAACATCAAGCCCACTGTGACGATGGCCACATTGCATGTTCTCTACTCCAGGCTAATCGCTGCAGACAGTGAGTTGCCGTGAGCGGAACACATATGACAGGCCTGCGAGCATATAGACCAATATTTCCCAAACGTCTGTACACGGTTTGCCTTGAAACTGTGGTACCCGTGGCTGCAGATAGCTGACGAGACAGGTCGGATGCTGTGTTCCGTCTGATTCTTTTGGCAGTTACTGCCAAATACCGGTCTTCATTCGGCGTTGTAACTCGGGGGAGACCTGTATTGTAACGTCTACTGACATGTCCATCGTTTTGGAATCGTTGCCAAAACCTAGAGATGACACTTTGGGCAATTCCAAGTTCCTCGGATACTTCCATCTGAGTACGCCCACATTCCAGGCGGCCGATAATTCTACCACGTAAAAAATCATCCACATGCGTCCTCTGTGTCATAACTATTCGATTATGGCACTGAACGCTTGTGAACAATTTTACATCTTTGCCACCATTACTTATATAACCCTCTCTTAAACTCTCGTCATTGTGACGTACTATCGGCGTCATCTGGTAGCTTCCTGTAATTTGCATATTATTCTTGAAGATGTGTGTGATAATTCTACAAGTGAAATTTTTACTTTAGAGATCGAGTTCCGTGTGATTCTGAATTATCCTTAATTTATGGACATGAGTGTGTTTAAAGCTCAGATCACGGCAAGAGCTTCGCTTTCAGTAGTAATTTCTCTGTGTAGGCAGGAGAAGTCGACTAATATATTCAATAGGGTGTTCATTAGGACTTCCTTCTTGTAACAATACAGCATCGAGCCCAAAGTTACTAGCATCTGTTCGCATTACAAAAGGCTGATTTAGATAGATCAGCTTGCTTCAAAATCGGGGAGGAAACCAGCTTGGCCTACAGTTATGAGAAAGCTGCTTGTTCTGGCTCACCCCATTTCCACATTGCCTTCTTCTTAGTGAGATCTGATAATGAACGCGAGATATTGCTAAAGTTCTCGATAAATGTATGATACCATGAACAGGTTTGCGAAAAGGACTTAGACTGCTTCACATTTTTAGGGATGGCATCCTCACAATAGCTTCAACCTTTCCAGTATCAACCTCGAACCCTTTGCTGGTGATCCAGTGTCTTAAATATTTTACTTTGGAGCAAGCAAACATTTTGCTCGGTTGGCATGCAGCTTGAATTGTAAAAGTCTTTGAAAAACTAACTTTAAGTCATTTAGATGGTTCTCAAATGTGGAAGACATAACGATGATGTCGTTCAAATAAATTAAACCCAGGCACACCTAGTTGCCCACTTTTAAAACGATCCTTGAGCCTCTGGAAAGTGGCTGGTGCTTTCTTCAAACCGAAAGGCATTCTGTTGAAACGAAAGTTCCAAAAGGTGTGACAGAGGCTGTTTTATCCTTATCCGCTGAATGAACATTCTCTTGATAGCCGATCGAATATCGATTGTGGACATAAATCCAATATGTTTTATTTCGTGGATGAGGTTATCCATCCTGGGCAATGGATATTTGTATGCCTGTGACAGCATTTGACCCACGATAATCCGCACAAAGACGCACATTACCGTTAGTCTGGCTCCAGTTGTACTGGCTTAGGACGACTGGAGCTACGTATGGAGATTCACACTCTTCGATAACATTCTTTTCAAGCAAGTCATCCAACTCCTTCTTCAAAATTTCCTTTCTCACAGGAAACAGTCTATAAGGTGGAGTTGACACTGGAGGCTGGTTTCCCGTATTGATACAGAAGGTCGTCCGCACTTTATGGAAACGATTTAATAATTTATTTTTGGCGTTTGCATTTTAAGATATAAGTTTGGCAACTTCAGAATAATCGTCTGCTACTGTTTTATTTTGATTAGAATGTAAAATAAGAGATTTGTTTTGAAAATGGACCCTAAAATGGATAGATGACTCGAAGGTTACGTAACTGCGCTTTCCGAGGAGAAATATTCGTATAAACAAATTATAAAGCGGTGTAAAAATCCCGGTTATGGCATTTCAAAAAAAAGGTATTTATAATATATTGAATTTGAAAGGGAAAAAACGTCTAACTGAAAAATAAAATAAAAACATGACTGCGAAACCTGATCCTAAGTCTGTTCGAAAACAGGTAAATATCAAGAAAGTGAAGTCTCTGAAGCTAAAATAAAATCCGCCGACTCAAAGCTCCATTGCATCGAAATTAGGAATATCTTCTGGTACAGTAAGTAAAATCATTGATTAAGATTTGAAGTTAAAAATGATGTTTAAAATTAAAGTTCATCTGCTTTTGCCAAAGCATATTGCTGAAAGAAAAATAAACTGTAGAAAATTAAAT
This sequence comes from Dolomedes plantarius, assembly GCA_907164885.2. NCBI lineage: Eukaryota > Metazoa > Arthropoda > Arachnida > Araneae > Dolomedidae > Dolomedes > Dolomedes plantarius. Next base: position 232,941,802 of record OU015491.1, on the reverse strand, counting down.
GAAAAACACCTAGCTGCTGAAAAATGGAAATTTGTGGTAACACTCGATGAGGCATGGGTGTATTTAAGTGACTGTAATAAAAAAAGATCCATTTTCTATTGCTCAACTGACGGGAAAGAACGTACATAATGTCTTCGTCAGTGTACAGAAAAGTTCCCAAAGGGATTCCTGATACGTGCAGGATTTTGTTACAACGGTAAATTAAAAATCAAAAAAGTCTCAAGTAAAGCCAAAATTAATTCCCTCTACTATCAGCAGAATATTTTAGAACCAATTTTTGAAGAAGAAATTCCAGCCTTATATGGAAAGGACATTGATAAAGTTGAGCTTCATATGGACAAAGCCTCTAGTCACACGTCTAAATCAACTGTCGCTTATTTAGCAAAAAAAATAATCAGAAAAAAGGAATAAAGTGTATCCCATTTAATGAAATACCTGTAAAATACCCTGACGCTTCTCCAATAGATTTTTCCGCTTTCGGTTTATTGAAACGATCCTTAGGAAAATGGCATCCAAGAACATTGAACGGACTTTGGAAAACAGTCCAAGATAAATGGGATAAAATTGACATGACAGTACTAAGAAAAAGTTTACTTTCATGGAAAATTCGAGCTAGAGCTATTGTCAAGAACCATGACTATCAGATAGAAGCAAATAGCTGCAAAAAATACGGCATTTATACATAAAACTTAACTATCAAAATCGTTTCCATAAAGTGCGAACGACCTTCTGTATGATGCTTAATATAAGGGGTGACGTCTTCCCCTGGCTGAGATTTCTCTAAACTCAAAAAGCAAGGAGTTTAGCAACTTCTGTTGCTCTTCGGACAAATGTTCACCTTCACAGAAACTACAGCTGTTAACATTAGCATTTACTACACGTTGTAGATTACTTACATCAAGGTCTTCCTTGAAATATACTTTACGACGAGGGTTTCACAGAAGAACTATAGTTTGTTTCTGACATCGTGTACAATCCTAGATTTCTCCAAAAAGTCATTCCCTTGGAGGGTACAATTACCTTTAGCATCTTTTAATGCAAGAAGATCGATCGGTACAGTTCTTCCTTCATTATCAATCGACACCATGGCGGTGTAAGCGCTTACGGGGGATCGGCATTCATCCGCCAGTGGCATCCCTACTGTAATCTTCTGCAATTCAACTCCTCTTTCTCGGAGAAAGTTGAACATCATTTCTCCAGCAACAGAACGACAATCGCCTGTGCCTGCACAAACTCTTTCTTTAATACCACAAACAGTGATATGCAATATCGCTATTGGAGTGGAATTAGAATGGCAAGTATACATACTGATGGAATTAACTGTAAAATATTCCTTTTTAGCTCCTGGGAAACATGATGGGCACTTCGTTTTTATATATCCTGGCTTACCACAGCAATAACATATTAAAGCTGATGATGTTCAGTTTTCCCTTTTTCGGCTCTGTTACCAAAGAAAGGTTTTTGATACGGAATAACTTTCTTGCTCGGTCCAGAATGCATCTTAGATTGACTACCTTTCCTCATTGTAATGCTGTTTGGATCCCTCTTTACTCTGACTCCTTCGTAGTCATCGAGTTTGGTTACCAATTGTTCAACAGTGTTCATCTGGGTTCAGTCATCGATGAAGTGCTCTCATATCCAGCGAGACACGATGTTTAATTTCATCCGTAACTATCAGCTGAGATAGTTGCTCGAAAGTCCTTTTATCCAAGCCAGATATCCAACCATGGAAGTAGTTCCTTAGCTCGTAAGCATAATCTTTCCATTCCATACGGTTTCCAGGCATTTCGAGTGTTTGGTAAACAGCTGGCGAAACTTTTCAGGAGTTATCTTGTATCCCTTTAACAATAAATTTTTCACTTGTTCATAATCTTGAGCTATCAGGTCTAATAAACCTCTGGAGCTAGTGCAATGCCAGAGTGCCCCTGGAGCTAGTGCAATGACAGAGTGCCCCTGGAGCTAGTGCAATGCCAGAGTGCCTCTGTGTAATGCTAAGTGAGGACATAAGTACTTTCTTAGTATTATAGTAGATGACCATTCGCGTAAGGTAACGGTTTTTCCTTTCAGAGAAAAACAGAAGTCTTCGATGCTTTTAAGAAATGGCAAAAGAGGGCCGGGGGTTCACCTGACAAAAGGTGTTTAACGTAAGAACCGATCAAGGGTTGGAATTTTGTCACCAACAGTTCGAAGATTACCTAGAAGACCAAGGTATCCGAGCAGAAAGGACCAATATTTACTCCCCTGAACAGAATGGGGTGAGTGAGAGGTTCAATTTCACAGCCGTAGACGGAGGAAGAGCCCTCCTAGAGGATAGTTCGTTGAAAAAGTCTTTTTGGGACGAGGCAGTTTTATGGTTCACATACACCTGGAACAGAGTTTGCCATCACATCCAGGTAAAAAAAAAACTTTTGACATTTTTGGAGGTAAAACTCCCTCAGTGAAGCATCTGAAATGTTTTGGAAGGACTGCTTATGTTGGAACCCCCAAACAACTTCGGAAAAAGTTAGATTCGCGGACTAAGAAGGGCGTCATGGTTGGATATGCACTGCGTAACAAAGGGTACCGTATCTGGATACCGAAGGAACATAGGGTCGTTGAGACCATTAATGTTAGGTTTGAGGAGCCCAGTGGTCGCGTACTGGACCGTATTGTACCGAACCCTGATTTCAATGACGTCGAAAGCGACACTGAGTCAGAAATCGACGAATCAGATGTTGAGCAGGTTGTTTGGGATAGAGGGGCTTCCAGTCAAAATCATAATACGGTTTACACAGTAGGAAATTAGACATTTCAAATTTAATTAAACATATTTCTGAAAACAAAACTTTAAAATTTTTTTAATTTAACGGAACATTCAGTGGCGCACCCAGGAGGGGCCAAAGGGCCCTGCCCACCCAAAGAAATAGAAATTGCATTATGAATATTGATTTTGCATTATAAATATTTTTATCCGTTTATCTCGCCCCTCCTCCCCCCAAGAAAAAATCCTGGGTGCGCCACTGGGAACATTCAAGCTCGGTTCTAGCCCACGCAACTTCCAAAAGCCTTGAAACAGACTCCATTTTGCCGACTTGAAAACGAACCTTTGTTCTAGGTCCATCGTTGGGACGCCAATTTTTAGGACAACTGTCCTAATTTAACAACTTCTGGCTAGCTGGACATCATAGGCGTTACTTTTTGCTTCTAACTTTTTGGGGGAGCACGAATCGAATTCAGTTAGGACCCTCCTCAGCGCATTGACTGCCGGGACGGTCCTTAAAATATGAAATACTATGATTTTTTGAAATTGAATAACAGAAGAATTGATGTTTGAGTAGTATTCAAAGGTTATACAATGAGAAAAATAAATATAATATAAATAAGATGAGAAAAAAAAAATATAGCATCGAATTTTTGTTATGGATCATATCATTGTTAAAATCTATGTTAAGGCTAAAGACATAATCGGAATCTTCCGTTTCACAGTTTGAAAAGGAGGAAAAGAACCAACTTTCTTAAAAGTTTTCTACAATTTTCTGATTTTAACTGAACTTCTATTACCATTTCAATTTATTTCAAGTTAAGTTCGTGGGGGGTGGGAGGGCACGTGCCCGCGTATGCTGGACATGGCCATTATTACACAGGACATCTTGACATAAAATAATTACAAGATAAAAAGAACTTTTTATATACCATGTTTTTAAATGCGTTTAACTTTTCGTTCCCGTCCCGGCCAATAGATGGCTGCACCTGTCTACAAAACAAAATGAACTGAAAAAGAATTCAAATCTGCTTAAAGATAGCTAAAAGTATTAAAATAATGCATTTTCCTCGTGTTCTGAGCTATTCTAAAAGTTTCAAATGTCTAGCTAGTCGGGAAGTTAGTAAAAAATCGATTGTAAGATTCGTACTGGACAAACACACACACAAACAAACAAGAAAGCGAGTTAATAAAAACATGGTAATAAACATACTAAACGGACGATCACATATTTTAGAACGCACACAAGGAACACACACTCGATTAGATTGTTAACACCAATTACTTCGACACTGACATCTACACTCATTGGCTCGTCCGGGACTCTCCTTTCTCCCTACATTCCGAAGAATCTATTATCAATAATCGGGGGAAGAAAGGTTAGGGTTAGCGGGGACTAAAATTTTATTTGTTACAATATACATATGTGTGTGTGTGTGTGTAAGTAAGTAAGTAATAACAAGCCCATCATTATTAATTATCTTATAAATTTAGCGGTGCACCAGTTTAATTCTAGTCCATTTATTCGCAGCTATTGAACTTGTCTTTCCAGTTATATAATTAACTTCCGCGTTCCTTCTCTATGACGCCTGGGCATATAGCACAACAGGGGGTCACGTGGTAATACGAAACTAAATTTCATATATATGCTGGTGTGAATTTTTGTCTCAGAACTTTTTCTACTTTCTGAACATTTCCAGCTCTTCGTTGTTATAATTATGAAATATCTGAGTTTGAAGGCGTTGGCCTAGGCAACTCAGTTAAAACACTTGTCCTATGGTCCTATGGTCCTATGGAACTGCGCACTTCGAGATTGATTGATGGATGGATATGTTGTTACAATCCATTCTCTCATTTTGTACATATTGTAAATAGCTTGTTCGCAGTTAATTTCGTATTAATATGATAAATTGTTAATAGCCATAACGTGTTTAAGTAATAGAGTATTATTCCGTTTAAGTGAAGTATTTAATTTGGAGTTGAAGTTGCACAAGGCAAGACTACCAGGCCGAATGCCCGTTCTCCTATTTTCCGAGTACCGCCCAAGTATCGACCCAGTGGATTTCATTATCTATCTATCTATCTACACACACACACACACACACACACACGCATACATATATATATATATACACTCATGGACAAAAAAATTAGCGCACCAAGAAATAATTGCGGGATCGTAACGAAACTTGCAATCAAGGTACATGTCGGGGAGATATGCAAATGATTAGAAATGCAGCGTGATTGCGCATTACGTATAGCCGGTAGAGGGCGTTGAACATCGTACTCTGTGGAGTATAAAACAGGTAACCAAACCTTGTTTGAGTGTGCTGAATCATTTACAAAGGAAGAGCTGACATAAACATGCCATTACGCCGTGTTCGAAGACAATATAAGCAGTTGTCGCAGTTTGAGAGGGGGAGAATCGTCGGGATGATGGAAGCTGGGTGGTCAGCTAGGCGAGTAGCTCGTCAATTAGGCCGCTCTGATTGTGTTGTGAGGAGGTGTTGGGACCAGTGGACCCGAGAGATGTCATGTACACGAAGACCAGGCTCAGGACGCCCTCGACAGACCAGTCGTCGAGAAGACCGCCACATCGTAAGAAATGCACGAGTACAGCCAACTGCTTCATCGGCCGCCATCCAGGCACAGGTAGCACCTTCACTAGTGGCCTCTGTGTCTTCTCGAACCATACGAAGGCGCCTGGCTGAAGGACAGTTGGTATCGCGGCGCCCATTACGTGTGCTGCCCTTGACGCCCACCCATCGACGCCTCCGTTTGGAGTTTTGCCGCGCACGAGGAAACTGGACTGCAGCGGAATGGAACCAGGTCGTCTTTAGCGACGAATCCAGATTCAATCTCGGCAGTGATGACAATCGTGTTCGTGTGTGGAGAGCCCGTGGTGAACGCTTCAATCCTGCCTTTGCTGTACAGCGACACATCGCTCCCACAGCTGGTGTGATGGTATGGGGTGCCATTGCCTACAATACACGGTCACCCCTAGTATTGTTCCGTGGCACCATGACAGCCCAGCGGTATGTTCATGAAATCCTGCAACCACATGTGTTGCCACTCATGCAACGGCTCCCAGGAGCCATTTTTCAACAAGACAATGCTCGGCCTCATACGGTAAGGGTGTCACAAGACTGTCTCCGCACTGTTACTACCCTTCCTTGGCCTGCCCGATCCCCAGATTTGTCTCTAATCGAGCATATCTGGGATCATTTGGGACGACGAGTTGGGCATCCCACGAGTTTGAACGAACTAGAGGCAAGGTTACAGCAAATATGGAACGAAATGTCTCAAGACATCATACAGAACTTGTATGACTCAATGCCCGATCGTATCGCATCGTGCATTCGCGCTAGAGGGGGTGCAACGGAGTATTAACTCCTCCGTTCTTTTGCCTTTTTCTCTGAAATAAATTATCCTTTTTCTTTCATTTTCTTATCATTTACTTATATCAAAGTAGTCATTACGTATGTAAAATTTCGTTTCATTTTGACGACTCCTTGGTGCGCTAATTTTTTTGTCCATGAGTGTATATACATACACACACACAAGGTGTCTCAAAAAACTTTGACACAATTTAAAAATTTATACAAAAAAAGTACACAATGTAGGAACTAGAAATTCACATATGTGTTACCTTATATATATATATATATATATATATATATATATTATAAGTATAGTCAATGAATTTCAATATGTGCAATTTTTCTGGCGCGGAGAACATATGTTTGGTAATCAATCTAAGACTATGTTCGTTCCAAATTTAATCCCGTAACACATGAAACTGCAGCAGTTATGTATCGTTTGGGTTCTTCAACACTACAACGGATTATCAAGGACACTTCCATAGGACCATAGGACCATAGGACTAGATGTTTAACTGAGTTTCCTAAGCCAACGCCTTCAAACTCAGATATTTCATAAATTATCATCGAATAACTGGATTTCCTCGGGAAATAGAAAAAGTTCGTTGTGAAACGTCAAAAGTTCAGGATATACAACACAAAAAGTGTCAAGGACACTTCCCGTTTCCAGAAACTTTTTATACCAAGCTAAGATGTTGTTACTATTGTATTTTGATAACCATATATATATATGTGTGTGTGTGTGTGTGTGTAGGAATTGACCTACCGAGCAACTCACGGAGCATCACGTCATCGTGTGACGTCACGGAGGCGGAAGAGACACTTTTCCTTTTTAAGCCCCCTTTAAATATTAAATACCCCTAGATCCTCTTCAGTAAATACTTTATAATTTAAACATCAATTTGTTAACATTACTTCACCCAAGCTCCCACAAAATTGGCGGATTCCGCCCGGAATATGAGCTCAGGACTTTCGCTTTAAGTCCTTTTTGTTCAAATTAAGTTGTTGGGACTTTTGGTCGAAGTAAGTGTTGATACTGGAACAGGAGGCCAGCAGTTACATCAGCTTCCATCAGCCAGCTAGTCGAATTCCTGAGCAACGCCGTTCACCGTCGTAGATCATCAACATCGAAATCATCAACATTAAAGATAAGCCATATTTTTGTTCTTTAAAAGTTGAGTCACGAATTTTGTAAAGTGTGTTAATTGAAACCAGAAGTAGTATAATTCAGATACACTGTTAATGAAACTGTTTTGTTTCGTTTTTTAACTGTAACTGTTTTCCTTCTAATTGGCTATAATTCCATAAATGTTGATTGTCATTTAATAAATATTTTGTTAATTAGTGTCGGTATTGAATATTTAAATTGTATTCTGATTGTTTATAGTTCTAACTTAAGCAATTTTGATACCATTCGTATGTGTTTATAGTCAGATGAGAATCAGATATTTTAGTCTTTTAAAGCATGCAATTTTCCTAAAACAGTAATTAAATATCTGTACCTAGTAAAAGTGAATTATCATAACGATTAAACTGTGTTCGAAAAATGATCATTTAGTTCCGTTTCTGAATCAATTCTGATTCAGACGGAAAAAGAAATCTGTCTTGAAGGGGGAAAGGAAAAGTTTGAAGTGTTTACTTTTACTTGTTTTAACGATTCTTGCATATTCTAAGGTTGTGAATATAGTATTGCGAGTATTCGTGTTCTGTACGAAGTCGTCTCATAGGAATTTTTTTTTGTTTAGAGTTTTTTTATGATAAAAAAAAATCTTCCATTAATCGTTTGTAAGAGATCGTTCCAGAGGATTTTTTTTGTTTTTGTTTAGAGTTTTTTTGATGAAAAAATTCTTCTATTTGATAATTTGAGAATTATAAGTTGTGAACCATCATAATTCATGTTTTGAAATTTGTAGTAAATGAAACTTAGATATGGTATTATTCAATTTTAAGCGACGTTTCCAATGAGAACAGCGAAAGTAGAATTGCTCGAGATTGCAAATGATTTTGGCGTGTCAGCAACAGAATTTATGAATAAGGCTGAAATTGTAGGACTAATTAAAAGTATACAAAAGGAAATACTATGAGGAAGAAATGGTGAAGGCTTCTTTAGAATTAGTACGGGGAGAACGGGAGATGAAAGAAAGGGAAAGGCTAAAGAAAAAGAAAGGGAACGGAAATTTGAATTGGGGGAAAAAAAGAAAGGGAACGGAATTTTGAATTGGGAAAATAACGTATAGAAGCCGAAACACAACACCAAGTAAATTCGAGTACAATTTTAAATAGAGAAGTTTCTGAGAACAAAACAGAGAGAACCCGAAAAATCCAGCTTTCGCATATTACTCCCAAATTTGACGAAAAAAAGGGATGAAATGGGTTTATACCTTATAAATTTTGAACGAAAAGCAGATATGGCACGAGTGCCAAAGGAAGAGTGGGTGGCTTACCTGTTAGTAGTTTTGCCTGCAGATTTATGCAACATGCTTGCCGGAGAAGCACCCGCGAACGCGAACAATCATGATTATGTTAAAGATCGTATTTTAAAGCGGTATAAAATGAATGCTACTTCAAGGCGCCTGAGAAAACGTGGAGTCTCAAGTCGTCTGAGAAAACGTGGGAAACTTATGCACATGAGTTGTGTAGTTACTTTACAGAATGGATTACTGCCATGGGAGTTAAAACATTTGAGCAGCTTAATAGTGGCCGAGCAATTAAAGAGGAGGACACCAGACTCTATCAAGGAGCACTTTCTTGATGGATGCAGATGAAAACGTCTTTCGAGATGATTGAAGAGTATGAAACTATCAAAGAAAGTTTTAAGAAGAGATATTTTCCTAAAATAATTTGAAAATCCTGTACCCAGGCGATATTTTGGTGGACTTCCAAACAGAGAAGCCTCAGGCCATGAGGTAAGAAACATCAAACAAGAACCGATAGAAAACAGACCAACAACAGCACACTCTAAGAGTCATGGTGAGAAGAAACCTCTATGTTATGACTTTGGTTCTCCAGACCATTTGAGTTATACGTTCTCAAAACGAGGTTAACGAATGGGCAGAGTATCGACAAAATACGAACAATCCTCGGACAGTCATCTGAGTCATGTAATAGAAGTCTCGCCAGATGTTTATTTGGATACAGAGCTAGAAGAGTTCTTGAGAGAAGTGAAGCTCGGAGACATTAAGGTGGTAGCTCTCCTCGACACAGGAAGCAAGCGCAACCTACAAAGAGAGGACGTGTACAGGAAGATGAAGGACCCTCTTACACTTTCGTATAATACCTCTGTTCTGTCGGGGATTGGCAGAACAATGGTAAGAACAAAGAGATCCTTCCGACATGTCGTTAATATTGAGGATCATATGTGTCAACTAGACTTCCATGTCACCCCAACCAGAGATATGGATTATTAAGCCATTATCGGAACTGCATTTCTGAGTAGAGTTCCTATTATATTACACAGTTCTGAGACTAAGAGGAGATGTTCAAGAAGGAACCAGTCGATTGGATTCTGCAGGTGGCAGAACGCACAGTGCAAGATGAGTTGGAACTTAGTCACATACAGGACCCCAGGGGACAGAAGAATGATGACAGAAATAGGTTTAAACCTAAAAATCTTCATCTGCGACTTGGTGTTTGGGTGTACTGCATTTCAATCAGTTAAAGGCTCATCTCAGAGAACTGATTAAAAAAAAAAATTATTGTAATTTTAGAAAAAAATTATCATTTTTTAAGTAAAAAGGTAGGTCAGAAATAATTAAAAATAATAAAAATTATTTAGTTGATTATATTTTGCATACTACAGTAGAGGAGAAGGTGGGATTATGGACCCCTCTTTTGTTTTTGGCTCACTGTGGTCGTACCAAAGACTGATTTTCATATTTTGGGGCTCTAACCTCTTCCATAACTCATCATCTAAACATCCTTAAGTGGATTTGCCGTTAAATCAAAATTTAAGATGTATACAATCACATAAGTGAAAAAAGTCAAAACCTGCATGTGATCCAAAGTGGAGGGTAATATGGACACCCACCTTTTTTACCAAAAAAATCATTTATCTATTTATTAAACAGCTGAAAACGAAAAAGATAAAAGTTTTCAAATGAAAAAGGGAAAGAAAGATAGTATATTATTAAATAGCCGGATCATCAAATATTATCTATATATAAAAAAACTTCAATTTTGGTTACAAAAGTCGCAAATATAAAACTCAGCTTCAGCTCCGGTGCACACAGAATGAGTCCAGTGTAGGTTCATCACACAACGAATCCAAAGTTCTCCTCATGTGTCATATTTGAATGCACCTTCACAGAAGATGCACGATGCTTCATGCTGGTCTGGGCCATCTCTGTAAACATATGGGCTTGTATCCACCCAGAGGGATGAGCTCGTCCAATTGCTCCGGATGGGGCTTCATTCATAAGCTGATCCGTTAAGATTTTACGAGGAAATATCATCATTGGTGGGAAATATGTTCCCCCAGCACTCATGCAGCAAACCACAGTTACCAGAGAACCACGTTCAGCTGTAGTCAGAGCTCTCACCTGACGTTGTCTCTTCAACCCGATGACTTGGGAAACTTTTGACTGAACCACACTTAAACCAGTCTCATCTACTTTGAAGATTCTGGAAATGATTCCAAGAACACAAGCCTTCCAACAAATAATAATAACCCAGCCACCTGCTCACGTGTGAATCCTCCTGCACGTGCATATGACGTCCCTGTAGGTTTTCTGATCGAAATTTGTCTGACGAGTGAGGAATCGGTTTAGCCAGTCTCTCCCTGCTGCTTCGTTTATGAAAGTGTGGGAGATATTATTGCGTTCACCCAATTAGAACACCAATTTCCTCACATCTTTTCGAGTGAGACCGTGAAATACCGACTCCATCTCTAGCAAATAGGCCACTAACTCTTTTTCAGTGTAATCTGGTAAAACAGGCTTCCTCCCAAGTTTTTGTTCCAGGCGATGGCCGAATGGCTAGGGCACTGGCATTTGGTTCAGATCCTATGGGTTCGAGTCCCCCTGATGGCATGAATGTTTGTAGCCGTTCGGAATCGGCTTTAAACTGTTGGTTCCGGCCTAATTAGCCCTTGTATAACAAAAGTTGACCGTAGCGCTCCAAACCAAAACCAAGCCCTAGTTTTTGTATACCAAATCTGCTGCTGGCTTATCCACTTGTGAAGACAATAATCTCAAAGTTATTCTTGATACACCAAACACTCTGGCTGCCTCCTTTAGTCCCATTTATCCGCATCTTAGCTTCTGGATAGCTTCAACCATCTTCACCCTATCCCAACTTCTGCGCACTACAGTCCTTGCTAGAGGGAGATTTCTTCTAAACTTGCATTCTTAGTATGAAAACATGAAAATAAAATGTATCGCAATGAAATCATCTGTGGAATCGCATTTTCTCACGGAAAAATTATTATTACATCATCGAAACCGGTTGTTGGTAATATGGACCCGGGACCATAATACCAGCACCCACGGGGTCCATATTTCAAACAACGCCATTTTGGAAACAAACTCGTTTTTCACATTATGAGTTACATCGAATTTAATGTCGAACTAGCGCAAATGGAACTTCTTGTCGTGTAGAGTAAGGCACAGGAATAAGTTTTTACAAAACATAGTAGTAGATATGTAAAATATTCACTTTTACTTTCCTCAGAAAAAGTATGAAAACTCGAAAAACAAACAATTGGCCACAGGACGTCATTTGCGAGTGAACTGGGGTTAGTGACCGTAACTATCCATTGCAGCCACCTAGGGGCTCTAGATCAAAGCTATAATTAGCGGCTGCACCTGCGCATAGGGCAGATATTTAGGGGATCCATAATCCCACCTTCTCCTGTAGAGTCCCGATAATCCGAATTGATTGGGACCAGACCCTTTTCGGATGAACGAATTTTTCGGATTAAACGAAATCATTCTTAAAATATACTTGAAATGCATAATAAAACGTGATTACATAAATATTACATATTACGTGTGATTGCACAGTTTATTTTATAAGGTTTGTCTAAACATTACCAAATCTCCGGACGAAATGGGTGATAAGAGCTGCCTAGTACAGTACAGTAGAGTGTAAGTTGTTCGTTTAGTAGAGTGTAAGATTTTAGACTATGAGTAGATTGTTGAAATGGATTTGAAAGAACCCCTCTACGTCTCAGAGAGTGAAGGTGAAGCAGACGGTGACAGCGAGCAGAGGGTATCCGACTCAGACGACGCGGCTGCATTGGATGTAGTGCAAGGCTACGTAGAGCAACACTCCACGACCAGAACGGACACCATTTTTTTAACGAGTTGGCGTAATTTGGCTTCAAGGGAGAAGTAGTATTCTCTTCGATAAAAAAAATTAACAGATTTTTTCAAACCAATGTAGTTCAGTAATAATTAGTTCAGTAGATTGTCTAACTTTCATTTTTCTTGTGATTTTCAGAAACATACTTTATATTACTTAGTATCACTGTGGTTTTATTTTAACCTTTGCTCTTTTTGACTTTTGGTTTCGGATTAAGCGGACTTTCGGATTATCGGGACTCTACTGTATTTGCATATTAAATTGATTTATAGTGATGATATTATTTTTTGCACAGTATTTGATTGATATTTATATTATTGAAAGTTTTTTTTGTTTCTCTTTTATGAAATATAAATTTCACGTTTTTGCCTGGTATTGAAAAAATTAGCTAAATCAATTAGAAATGGAAAGTTAATCATGTTTTTGTTCAGAAATTTAATATTAGTTTTATCCCTTTCTAACCAAGAGCAGATCATTATTTTAAGTATGTTTTTTTCCGCTCGCGGAGTAGATCATCGCTACTATGAACACATGGTTGAAGTTCATTATTCAGAGCAATAAATGTGCTTAGTCATAGCTACGGTAAACATGCAGTTTAATTTGCTTTCATTTATTACCATGTTTTTATTAACTCGCTATCTTGTTTGTTTGTTTGTTTGTGTGTGTGTGTTTGTCCAGTACAAATCTTGCAATTGATTTTTAACTAACTTCCCGACTAGTTAGACATTTGAAACTTTTAGAATAGCTCAGAACACGATAACAATGCATTTTTTAAATACTTTTAGCCATCTTTAAGCAGGATTGAATTCATTTTCAGTTCATTTTGTTTTGTAGAATGGTGCAGCCATCTATCGATCGGGACGGGAATGAAAAGTTAAACGCAATTTATTACGCATTTGATTCTTCTTTATTACGCATTTGATCATTTTCTTTCATGTTGATGGGATAATTCACCAAAAAAAATTTTTAAAAGTATTGATTAATACATAAAATTGTCAAGTTTATATGATTCAACAGAAAATTTAAAAACATGGTGTATAAAAAGTTCCTTTTATCTTGTAATTATTTTATTATGATATATTTTTGTTTTCTTGTTTCTTTGCCATGTTTTAATCAAGGTTATGTTTTCTAAATTTTCGCGTAGGATATGAGTGCACATGGAGAAATAAAAATTATAGTAATGAGTAATTATAATTTCAAAACTCTCCACATAAATATTTGTTATCTTTGAAATATACAGAGGCTGTTCACACATTTTTTAGACGATGTATATTATATTCACAAAACTAAATTACATAAAATTCTTGTGTTTTAAATGTTCTATTTGACATCCCTTATTCTGAACTACCTTTCGACACCGCAATTTCCAGGATAATAATGCCTTTTGAAGTGTCAGAAGAGGTATTCTATCCCATTCCTCCTGAACAGCTTTCCAGAGTCCTGTAAGGGTTTTGGGACGACGTTTGGATAATGCAGATTTTAAAAGTCCGAAAGCACAAAAATCCATAGGTGATACATCGGGAGATTTAGTAGGGATATCAGTGAAGGGTATGGCCTTGATACCAGTTTTTTGTTCCATTTCTTTTAGGAAATTTACAGTGGATTTTGATGTGTGACTGCTAGCTTTGTTCTGATGGAGTCTCACAGATTGATGGCACTGTGGGTAAAGCGATGGTATTTCCTTCAGAAAAAATGGCGATAAAATATGTTCCTGATAGTATTTGGAGTTAGTCTTGACACTTTTTTCCACTCTCTTTATTTTTAACTTGCCATTATAAGAAAAGCCAGCAACAATCATGAATCCCTTAGAAAAACTTTCTTTCGATTCTTTGAACCATGTACTTAAATTTTTTTCTCCCCTTTTATGATAATAAATGGCTCTTTTTTTGTTGCAATCATTTAAATACACCCATGATTCATCTATTGTGACAATTGTTTTCCATTTTTCTTTGGATAAGTGTTTCTCATATAGAATTCTGCAGCGTGCCTTGCGTTCAGCGATATGATTTGGAAGAAGACGATGCACATTGCGTTTTTTCGCTTTTTTAAGATTTAAATCAACGTTTATCATTTTGTTTACAGTGGACACCGAGCATTTTAATGATTTTGCAACTGAACTTTGACTAGGGGGGATTTTCTTTTAACATTAAACAACGTACCTTTGCAATAGTCGAAGATGTCCGTTTTTTCCTTGGATACTTGTTTGGAATTTTTGTCCCACTTGAGGCTCCAATTTGACGTTTTTTTCCTTTCTTGTTGACGATATTACCTATCAACGCTTTAGATATCACAAAACAATGACTCTCACATCGTTTTTGGATAACGGAGTATGCATATTTCTCTTCGGAAAGAGCATAAATGTAGCCTTCGAACCACTGCTTTGTTAAAAACGCCATTTTGAAGAAATACAAAACTTTCAAGCCGCAGACGATAATTTTGACTTTTAAAAACATAGTACAATTGCAATTATTTCTTTTGCAGCAAACGATTTTTTATTACCGCTTACCAAAATCGTCTAAAAAATGTGCGAACATCCTCTGTATTTTCGAAATTATAAGGGTTTTACGAAATTGTTTTCTATTGAAATATTAAAGTATGGTTTTGAATCCTCGTGAATATATTATGTTGAAAGTTAATTAAGTTAAGAATTTAAGTGCTATAAGAGATTTCTGGTGTAAACAGTAATAATTACAAGATAAAAAGAACTTTTTATATACCATGTTTTTAAATTTTCTGTTGAATCATATAAACTTGACAATTCTATGTATTAATAAATACTTTTTTAAAATTTTTTTGATGAATTATCCCATCAACTTGAAAGAAAAGGAAGTTAATTGGAAGTTAACTTGCGTTTAACTTTTCGTTCCCGTTCCGGTCGATAGATGGCTGCACCAGTCTACAAAACAAAATGAACTGAAAAAAAATTTCAATTCTGCTTAAAGATGGCTAAAAGTATTAAAATAATGCTTTGTCATCGTGTTCTGATCTATTCTAAAAGTTTCAAATGTCTAGCTTGTCGGGAAGTTAGTTAAAAATCTATTACAAGATTTGTACAGCACAAACACACACACGAACAAGAAAGCGAGTTAGTAAAAACATGGAAAAAAATTAAAATTGTAATTTTAGAAAAAAAAAGTATTTTTTTTAAGTAAAAAGGTAGGTCAGAAAAAATTAAAAATAATGAAAATTATTTAGTTGATTATATTTTGCATATTATTTGCATATTAAATTGATTTATAGTGATGATATTATTTTTGCACAGTATTTGATTGATATTTATATTATTGAAAGTTTTTTTTGGAACGAAGTTCTTTTACGCGGCTTACAGTAGAGTGAACTGGCATAAATCGTCACGTAACGAAAAAACGTTATGCCCGCTCCATAAGACCTTCCGCTCAAGGACTCCACGGCTGACTGATTATCGCATCGGACTGCGGATCTAGAGGTCCCCGGTTCAAATCCCCGCACAAGCGCTGTGGGCAATTTCAGCTTTAATTTAATTTCCTTTGTTCTGTTAATTCTTGAAGTTTCTAGAATATTCTTTAGTTTACTATTCACACGGGATTTATATTATGTCTTTATTGCAATTTATAATGGATAGTCGAGAAACAGAAACTGCAGCAAGTGTAAATAATGCAAACGTAGAAAAGTAAGTTAATAAAACATGTAACTTAATACAAGTATTTGATGTTTACATTAATTTAATATACATGTGATTCGGGTGTTTACTATTTACATGCATTACAGAGAAATAATAGTGAAATCATATGCTCAGCGTCAAAAAGAGTATCGAAAGAGAGAAAAATCCAAAATCAACTTCAGAGTGAGAAAAAAAAAATACCAAAAACAAAAACGCTCAATGTCAACAACAATTCTGGCAGAATCAAAAAGAAAAAGTACGGCAAAATAAAACATTGAATCTTGCTAGGTATGATATATATATATATATATATATATATATATTTCGCATGAGAATAAGAAACAATTTTATTCTTTATTTTTCTATGTTTTTGTTATTGTTTTAATTCACATGGGATTTATATTGTGTCATTAATGCAATTTTATAATGGAAAGTCGAGAAACAGAGGCTGCAGTTGTATGTGTGTGTGTTCGTGCGAGTATCGAGATTTCAGCAGAAAGCATTGTGCGCGGTCAACTGTATAACCTTATTTATAAACACGTGTAAATATTATTTAAACTTATTTTTTGTTTGTTATTGTTTTAATTCACACGGGATTTATATAGTGTCATTAATTTATTTTTATTGGTGATTAAATAATATAATTAATCCAATTAAAAATTATGGTAGGTAACATCTAAATCAAAATAATTAATTTATATATTCAAATTTTTTATTTTAATAAAATAGAGAGAGAGAGAGTTGGTTGGTTGGTTGGTTGAATAAAAGAGGGCTGCGCTTTTTGGCGTGACAAAAATACACTAATATAATCAATAGAAATCTACATATTAAATCACGTTTAGAGTTCAAAAAATAACGTAAGGAACTTCGTTCCTGACGGGGTCCCCCGACCGCATAATTTTTTTTTTTTTTTGTTTCTCTTTTATGAAATATAAATTTCGCGTTTTTACCTGGTATTGAAAAACTTAGCTAAATCAATTAGAAATGTAAAGTTTTTGTTCAGAAATTTAATATTAGTTTTATCCATCATTATTTTAAGTATGTTTTTTTTCGCTCGCGGAGTAAAGTAGATTATCGCTACTATGAACACATGGTTGAAGGTCATTATTCACATCAATAAATGTGCTTAGTCATAGCTACGGTAAACATGAAGTTGAGTTTGCTTTCATTTATTTTATTATGATATATTTTTGTTTTCTTGTTTCTTTGCCATGTTTTAATCAAGGTTGTGTTTTCTAAATTTTCGCGTAGGATATGAGTGCACGTGCACATAGATAAATAAAAATTATAGTAATGAATAATTATAACTTTAAAACTATCCACATAAATATTTGTCATCTTTGAAATATATTTTAGAAATTATAAGGGTTTTACGAAATTGTTTTCTATTGAAATATTAAAGTATCGTTTTGAATCCTCGTGAATATATTATGTTGAAGGTTAATTAAGTTAAGAATTTAAGCGTTATAAGAGATTTCTGGTGTAAACAGTAGAAATTCAAGGCGCAGTTATCGTTTTTTTATTACCATGTTTTTATTAACTCGCTTTCTTGTTTGTTTGTGTGTGTGTGTGTGTGTGTGTGTGTTTGTTTGTTTGTTTGTCCGGTACAAATCTTGCAATCGATTTTTAGCTAACTTCCCGACTAGCTAGACATTTGAAACTTTTAGAATAGCTCAGAATAGGATGAAAATACATCCTTTTGATACTTTTAGCCATCTTTAAGCAGGATTGAATTCTTTTTCAGTTAATTTTATTTCGTAGACTGGTGCACCCATCTATCGGCCGGGACGGGAACGAAAAGTTAAACGCAAGTTAACTTTCAATTAACTTCATTTTCTTTCAAGTTGATGGGATAATTCATCAAAAAAATTTTTTTTAAGTATTTATTAATACATAGAATTGTCAAGTTTATATGATTCAACAGAAAATTTAAAAACATGGTATATAAAAAGTTCTTTTTATCTTGTAATAATCTAGAAATTGTGCGTCTTTTTAATAAACAGTTAGGTCCCATAGGTCACGAATGCTTTCTAACATCCGTCTGCCAATAAATAGATTGCTCACTCCAGGAAATTCTCAAAATAGAAAAAATAGAGAATAAGTAAATAAAAAAAAGAAATGTTATTAAGAGATGTGTTTCAAAATATTGATGAAAAAAAATATGTAGAGGTTATATAACAGAAGGATTCATACCAAAATGCTATAATTAAGATAATAAAAAAATAATTTATGGTTATTTAATTGGTGTTTGCATAAGAAACTAAAGATGATAAGTATTGAGAAAAGAATAGGGGTTATTTGTTATTTTATAGAATAGTATTTTTGTGGATAGTATATTGTTTTGGATATTGAATATTGGCCATTAAAATTAAATTATTGCAATTAACAAGGAATATTGAAGTATTATTATTACTATTTTAAAATACTGAATTTGTTATATTAAAGTTTTTTTTTTTTTTAATTCGAGTTCTTCATATTACTTTATATTTTGAAATATTCTATAGTTTTTCCCTGTTATGAAATTTTTGAAGCTTCATGTTTAACATTGATACTCCCAAGGACTTTATTAAGAAATATTGATATGTTGTGTATTTTTTGTGTATTAATCAACAGTATTAACAACTATTTTTTCCAGTTTATGTAATGTGTTTTCAAATAATATTATTTAGTGTATATGTAAAATAATATTCAAAAGACAGTATGCGGATATACAAAGGTAATATTTTGACAAAATTATCCCCTTAAATTGTAAGCCTCTCTTCTAAATTTAGTAAGTTGTTCTCACCTGCAGGGAAACCTTGCTCGAGGAGCCTGGGCCCGGCCCTTCTCGCAAGTCTTTTTCCGGAAGGGGGATATTGTAACAATTTAGCCCCACTATTAATAATTGTCGTAAATCTAACGCGTATTCTAAATTATTCTTGTTTCAACATCAGTAAAGCACAGCCCCATTTCAAAAACGAAATAACCGAATATTCTACTGTCTTCAATGCTCGCGTGGTAAAGTTATTTTTAGAAATGATTCAGAATAGTATCCCGTGACCTCGATCCCCTTTCGAAAAATCATACGACTTTCGACTCATATACCACATGATCGGAGACAGCGAATTAAAAGAATTTTAGACACCTAGTGGCAGAGTCATGAACCCTCGGTATATAAGGTCGAAAAACGATGTTCCCGTGCGCTTTCTGTCTGTTTCCTTGCCCTGTCCTGGTGTCGTCGTCCTCCTCTTGCTTTGTTATCTTCGCGCAATCTATGTCGCCGCTGTCCGTCAGATCATGTGGTGTCCAGTACATTCAAGCACCGACAGGTCCGGGCTAGTGTGTTTGCGTCAAGTTACATGTACTTTGATGTCTGCTGAAATGTCCCCGATAGTGTCGCTGTTTTGTTACCGGAATAAATCAATTTAATGGATATCATTCGTGTGTCTCTTTTCTACAGTACGGTGAGTCCGAGTGTTTATTACCCCAGTATTCTGCTCTAGAGTGTGCTTCTCTCATCAAATACTCATGACTACATATTCAATGGGAATACATATACAAGTGACTGCCTTCTATATGTGTTGCCATTTCGTCAAATTCATTGTATACATGTGGATCATCACACACACACAAACACACTCACATATACGCTGGTGTAAGAAATTAAGAAAAATTGCAGACTTGGTTATCTCTAGAACTACTGTACCGATTTTAATGAAATTTGATATGTACATACATTGATACAATACAAAACAAATAACCATTCAATAATTGTAATACACAAGCATGATCGTGCATAACACTCGTTGGAGTCGGAAGGTATGAAACAGCGATTGCAGAATAAACAAAAAATGGGGATAATTCTTGGTGTTATTTTGCAGCAATCGGTTAATTTCAAATTGTAACAGTAAAAATGAGTAACCACCAACGTTTAGATGATGGAATGAGGTGGCGAATTGTGGGGAGGCTAGAAGCAGGCCAATCTCAAGTCCAAATTTGTAGAGAGTTCAATTTAACGCCCAGCGTCGTGTGTAACTTATGGAAACAGTTCCAGGATACCGGATCCATCGAGAGAAAGCCTGGGCAAGGTCGTCCAAGAGACACGACGGCCAGAGAAGATCGCCATTTGTCGATTATAGCGAGGGGTAACAGGAGTGCTACAGCTTCTCAGCTCTCTCGTGACTTGTATGCAGTCACAGGAACCCGTGTATCAAGGGTGACTGTTTCCAAAAGACTTCATGAGAGAGGGTTGTTTGCAAGAAGACCTGCTGTTTGCGTCCCGCTCACTTCTACGAACAGGAGAATCCGTTTATCATGGTGCAGAGAGCATAGAGATTGGAGTATGGATCAATGGGCGACTGTTCTCTTCACTGATGAGTCCCGGTTCAGCCTAAACACTGATTCTCGCCGTACGTTCATATGGAGAGAACCAGGGACTCGCTACCTACCCTCCAATGTACGCGAAATCGACCATTATGGCGGAGAAGGTTTAATGGTCTGGGAAGGCATCATGTTGGATGGCCGCACACCTCTCCATGTCTTTGAAAGAGGCACTGTGACTGGTGTGAGGTATAGGGATGAGGTCTTGGAACTCTGTGTTCGCCTTTTCAGGGGTGCAGTTGGCCCTGAGTTCATTTTAATGGACGATAACGCGAGGCCACATACAGCTCTTCTGGTCGACGAATTTCTAGAGAGTGAGGATATTCGCCAGATGGATTGGCCAGCCAGATCTCCAGACCTTAACCCTATAGAGCATGTCTGGGACGCTCTGGGGAGGGCAATTGCAACTCGCAATCCCCCTCCGAGAACCATCCAGGGAATGAAAATAGCGTTGCTGAACGAGTGGGACCAATTGCCACAGGAAATGATAAACTGCCTTATTTCAAGTATGAAATCATGCTGCGAGACCTGTATATCTGTAAGAGGGGACCATACCCCCTATTAACCCATCTATTAACCCATTTTTTTGTTTATTCTGCTACCGCTGTTTCATACCTTCCGACTCTAACGAGTGTTACGAATGATCATGCATGTGTATTACAATTATTGAATGGTTATTTGTTTTGTATTGTATCAGTGTATGTACATATCAAATTTCATTAAAATCGGTACAGTAGTTCTAGAGATAATCGACAAAGTCGCAAATTCTCTTAATTTCTTACACCAGTGTATATACTATATAATCATAAACTGGGCAACTCGACTTCCCTGCCCAGTCTATTCGGATAGCATGCCGAACTATGGCTAAGTCCTAGCCGTCCTGTTCCCTCGGAAATCACTGAGAATACGCTGGATTAATGAACGTAAAAAACACATTTATTCAACCAGCGTATCTACAAAATATTTACATTAACTCGTTGAGTTTTGCACCTCCAGTGCAATCATAGCCTCCAGCCAAATCTACAAACACACGTGTAAGGCACTCCGGCCAAAATTACAATCCTTTAACACGCGGCTCTCCGGCCCGCGAAAATCCAGCTGGTCCGAGCAAAGTCGACCTCTGTCAAGGTTGCCCAATATTTCACATATAATACCGGGGGTTAAGTAGAGAGTCCGCCGACATCACAATATATATATATGTGTGTGTGTGTGTGTTTGTGTTTGTGTTTTTTTTTTTCTTTTTGAAAGAGCGGGAAAGAAGTTTTGCAGATTTATATTATTTTCATGAGGGAACACTGGATGAATTAACTCTTCACAAGTAAAATGGCCAGTTTAACTTCACTCTCTCCTTTGGCCCTTTCCATCAGTAATCTGTTTCAGTTTTCGCTCCAGAAGTTTTTACGGAATAAAACACACGAGGCCGAAAAATGAGAGCTCTCAACTGGAAAAAGCGATTGAAACCCGTATTTAACCCTGCAGCGGGCGCGCCCGTGTATAAAGTGCAACATTTTCCTAATTTTGAATGGTTTGTTTTTACAAGTAAGGTTTGAATGTTCTAAGCAGTTTCTATTTATAGCTATACCCTTTCTAATGCAGGTTTGATTATCTGACTTTTGTATTCCTGTCATTCATTGTTAGTCGTCATTTAACCGTGGTAAACCAGCGATTATACTAGATTGCAATACCACAAAATTATGAGTTGATGCAGTAAATCAAATGTGCAGCTATTACACGGTATTCCGCATATCACGAAGATGGACAAACGCATTGTTTTTTAGGTTTTTGGACATAATAGGAATCGATTCGCAAGTTGTCCTTAGATGCATTAAACCAGACAATTTTGAAATAAGGCGATTGTATCTGCATTCTTTGGCCTTTAATTATAAATATATCTCAATATTATCAACATTTTATATCTTGTCACAAAACGCAGAATTAATATTTTCAATTTGAAAAAAGAAAGTTTATTTCAAAAGGAATAATCAAGGTTGAAAGAGACGTTGCACTTTATGCAACGCGCGCCTGCTTGTGTACCCAAAAATTGGCGCGCCCGCTGAAGGGTTAAAGTTTTGCGGCATTTTCTTTGTTCTGAAATCGGTATTGAAGGCCTCTTTCAGTATCACCCAGAAATGAAACATTCTTTTCCACAGCGCGATTTTTGCCCTGTGAGGGTACACAGCTTCATACGAATACAATATGGGCGTATGAACGTATAAATGAATTTGATAAACCATTAAAGGACTGACAGGAGTAGCAACAAGACCCTTACAGGAGCCGATTGAACCTACTGGGACCCGCACGAGGATAATATGTCTAAAACGAAATTGCGGAAACAAACGTAAAAATGCCTCAGAATAATGAAGTCTGCAAAACATGCAGATGTAGTAGATGGATATAATTATGTTGCCGAAGAAATGGAAGCATTTAACCATAATCTTCCTCCTTCGTGTTACGGAAACCCCATAAAAATTCTACAATTCCTTGCTACAAATGACACAGCTACTGACTTTCCAAATGTATTTATATCTCTAAGGCTATTTCGAACCATACCTGTAACCGTGGCGTCGGGGGAAAGAAGCTTTTCGCAGATTAAAATTAATTAAAACATACCTGTGGTCAACATTATCGCAGGAAAGACGAGCAATATTTTCTTTAGAGCATGAAGAAATTAAAATTGGATCCAATCGTAAATGATTTCGCCGATAAAAATTGATGAAAATTTATAATTTTTTTTTCTGTAAATAAAATCTTTTGTAGCCTTGCTAGTTTTTATTTTTTGTTCTCTTTTAAATGTATATAGAAGAAATAGGACAGCTTTCCTATTTTTTATCTTTTATGCATCGCGTTAATTTTTTATCATTTAATGAATATAAGTACAGGCAGCCCTCCAGTGACGCACCCAGGGGGGGGGGGCCCAGGGGGCCCTGCCCCCCCCCAAAGAAGTAGAAATATTGATTTTGCATTAGAAATATTTTTATTCGTTCATCTCGCCCGCCCCCCCCCCATTGCATTATAAATATTTTTATCCATTCATCTCAGCTCCCCTGAAGAAAAAATCCTGGGTGCGCCACTGCAGCCCTCCTACAGCACGTCATCTTACAACATGGTTTCTCTCTAACGTTCTTTTCGGATTATCCGGACTCTACTGCAGTTTTAAGATTTGAATTCGATACTAGAAGAAATGTCGATTCAAATGATTTTGAGCAACTGAAATTGTTCTACGGTTTTTGGGTCAATCACTGCAACAAAGCGAAAAATGAGTAATTATTGAAAACATCTGGGATCAAACGTGAGTTTCATCCCTCA
Organism: Dolomedes plantarius; assembly: GCA_907164885.2. NCBI lineage: Eukaryota > Metazoa > Arthropoda > Arachnida > Araneae > Dolomedidae > Dolomedes > Dolomedes plantarius. Next base: position 232,918,077 of record OU015491.1, on the reverse strand, counting down.
CTCACCACGATGACCACGTGATCTATCAAGGGCCGATGTGAACAACGTACAGCACGGCATCTTACAACACAGTTTCGCTCTAACACGGTAAGATAAATTGCGGTAACCCTCGTATAACACTGCAACCTGTAACACGGTTTCGCTCTAACATGATAAAAAAATTGCGAAAATCTTTTTGTACAACACTGTACTTCTATAGCACTAGATAACATGATTTTTGTTCAACACATTCAAAAACTGAATTACCTTAAAATAATGACGGGAAGGAATAAGGAAGTACAGTGGCTTTACATGAAAAAGTATAAACAAATTATAATTTATTCATTTATAACTCTACAAAATCACAAGGCCTAAGCTTAGCTGAAAATCTTGAATCATTTTTCCTGAATGCAGACCCTTCCGCCGAAAGAAGCCGAAAATTCAAAAGGGAGCTGTAAAATTGTGTATCTCCATACCGTGAATCTACAATGACCTTGTAAGAACCAGCAAATAAACTAAAATTACAGATTTTGTAAAGAGGGTAGACAGTGCCGGATTTCTGCCTAGGCCTAGGGGCCCCGGTGGCTTTACATTAGCTCAAAAGCCTGGCTTGCCTTATCAAAAAGCTTTATTGAAAATAATATTATAATAAATATTTTTACTACATTTTGCCAAAACAGGGCGCTCATAATATAACTTACAGCCCTGCGCGCAACAAAGCTAGAATTAGGCCTCTTCGTTTCCCCTGTATTATTCTGACTGTATTATTTTGATGTTTATTAAAGTCATTAAAGTCGATTAAAAATTATATCAAGAGCAGCGGGCCAGTGATCTGAACGTCCCTGGTTCGAGGCTCGTCGCCGCAAATCTACCGCCGTGTTCACTAATGCTGGCTGGGGCACGTAAAATAGGGCGTGGCTACAATGTCCTCCATGTTCTCAAATTTACTTCTGGAGGTGCGGGGTCAAGTGTTCCGGTCTCGTCACTTGGCTCGGTTCAAAATGACGGGACCGGTCATTTAGCCAAGTCAGACTCCGACCCTTGCGGTGCTATTAAAAACCGGAGCCGCACCTTCATCGCCCATAGCCATCGGGACTTGACCTGATGTTACATGTCGGTCAAGGGGCATCAGCTACAACAACAACAACAAAAATTATATGTTCTGTACTAGTGCATTTAATTTGCTAAATTTCCAAAATAGCTTCGAGATGGTGGGGGGCCCAAATGTCAAGTGCCTAGGGGCCCTGGGTCTCTAAGTCCGGGCCTGAGGGTAGAAGGTGCAAAAAATCTAAATGAAGAAAAAGGTTCTGAAAGTGAAGGTGATATCGTTCAACCGAAAAAAACGTTCTCGTTTGTTTGTACTGAGCAGTAATGAGGAAGAAATTTGTTAAATTTAGGTTGTATTAAATGAAAATAATATATTTTTTTTCGTTTTGTGTTATACATACATTTATATTTTTAATAAAAATTAAGTTACATATATGGAATTAAAAAAAAATGTTTTTAATGAGTTTTCAGAACGTAACCCCCCTTTTTTGAACTGTCTCTGGGTCTCATATATCACGGTTTCCCACAATACAGCATTTTCTAGGAACCTATCTACTGTGTTATAGTAGGGTTGGAAAGTTACCTGTATTTTGAAGGGCCCCGCAATCAACAAGGACGGTCCTGCATGAAATGGAACAGTGTGAATATTTCGGAGATTCGTTACGCACCCCATTTTTAAATCCTATTCTGTTATTTTTAGCCTCAATAGCGTTTCCAAGTTTGAACTCTCTGCCGAGCAATAATTTGCATTTCGTTGTGTCTCGATGAAATTTAAGAAAATAGGCGTGCTTTGCACCATGCATTCATTACAATTAATATACGAGTCATATCGTATGACAGGCGGCATACGAGTGTCAGCACTCAAAAGTAAGAATATTAAAAAAATCTAAGAATGAACAGTCCTCCATCCTTCAGATTCAGACGAGAAAGCTTCCTCGCAAACAAAAACACTTTAAAAGAAGAGAGTGAAGAAAAATATAATGAGAAGTCTTTCATTTATGCATTTCAAAATTTTTAACCATTTCGGGGGAACTCTATCTTCTTGCTGCAAGTATCCAGTACACTCGATGAGTGAAAGTACATTTTATGTTCCGAAAACACTGTATAGGAGAGCGATGTTGTTTTCAGGGTAGTTACTAATCAAAGTTATGTGACGAGCGCGCATTCAAATTTATCTGTACTCTTTCTGCTTAAGGGTTGACCAAAGTCATTTTAAAAACGTGATGAGATTCAGTATTATGAATATGAGAATGTCATATCCCAAACAGTGTGTTTCTTTTACAAACAAAAGGAAATAGATGCTTCAAACAAGCCGGAATTGAAACGAAGAAATCGGGCATATAAACTATCTTGCATGAGGATAAAATCGCAGCTTGCTTCTTTTCATTTATTCTATCAGAGGAACTTACATAATTGATCGTGACTTACATAATTTTAAAGTTGGGATTCGCTCTTGCCAGATATCGTACTAGTCTTCGTAATACTTTACAGAGACTAACTGCTAGACCGAATAAGCGCCCCGAATCCTCCCCCCCCCCCTCCCACCACCACACTTTTTTTTCGCGCAAGAATACGGCTCTCCAAAAATCGTCGCGGAGAGAGTTTCGCAGCCAAGTGGTGGCACGCTGGCGTTACCACGTGACTCTGTGTTTATTGTGTCGGCGGAATCGCTGGAGGCGCGGAGCCATGTTCATTTCTCCTCGCGTTTGACTATCCCCGAGCGGCTGTTTTTGAGGCAAAATCCGTACTGTGATCGTTCTACAATGGCGTCGTTGCTTCACTTTCCATTTCGCGCCGGGCCCCGAGATTCGCACACCCTGCAACACCAGTGACCCACTTTCCGGCTGTGTGTGCGTGCGTGCGTCTCTCTCCCCGCCGTAACCCACTTTCCGCGCGTGCTCACTGCGTCCGAAAGTGAAGTTGTGTGTGTGCCAAGCCACAACGAGGACCAGAGAAGCCTTGCCCTTGATAATCTGCGGGACGAGAAGTTTTTCGCGTAGCCCAAGGTTGCGTGTTATGTGTTCGATGTCATCCCCTGTGTCCATCGGTGGATAATAATTGTAATTGAAGCGAAACTGTGAGCGCAATCTTGTGCGTGTGCCGGGAGATATGCTGGTGGTGGATGGGCCCAGCGGAACAACCGACATGAGCAGCGATTCCACGGTGACGACCGTAACACCGCAGTCGCAGGACGAGCCCATCGACATCACAGGTTGGTTCCTCTTCCTTGCTCAAATTTCACTTTCTTCGAATGTCTTGGATAGGTCAGCCCTTGTCTAAATTGGTGCTTTCATCCCCCCCCCCCCTCTTGTTCGAGCGGTAACAGCATTTCTTTTTCACTTGAAATTCAACCGTAACAAATGAGAATTGTTTATAGTATTAAAGTTCTGGTAGAGTGATTGCATAATCTGATTAAAGCAGTGCAGTTACGTTCAAGTTCAGGGTTTTTAAAAACTCGTTTTACTTTTTGAGTCCTTCTTCCTGGTGTTATTTATTTGAATCGAATGATTTTACATTTTATGTAACTGTGTCACTACATTCATTGTTTGAAATTTCTATTCTTAACTGTTTTGAAATACTCTTCTAAAACCATTGGATGTTAAAACGATGACAATCTATCATTTGCTCATGATTTCCAGCATATGTGCTTCATGGTTTGCGCATAATAAATTCTACATCGTACACACACAATAAATTCTAGGTAATGAAGTAACTTTTAGAATTAGATTACCTGAATTCCATGAAAATTTTAGATAATGATTACTTTAATCGCGTGCAATTTTGAAAATTTCTCCAAATATCTGGGAAATTGTAGTAGTGTTTAATCTATTCAAAATTTACTCCAAATTTTATAATGTGATATCCAGAAAAATTGTAATTTTAAATATTTATTTATCCGGGTATATTACCCAGGTAAATTAGATAACAGACATGTATAAAATTCTTTTTTAATTGTCACTGATTTTTGTGTTAGTTGTTATTGTCATTGTTGTAAGTGGAAATCAACCAATTTCTGTAGCTTGTGAAATAGGAAGACCGTTACATTTGCTTCATGGATACATAAAATTGCAAGTTATTTACTATTAATTATTCTTGTAGATGCTTATGATCAAGGCCGGCGACAGGGGGGGACAAAGGGGGCAAATGCCCAGGGGTCTGGGCTGGCAGGGGCCCCGGTTAAATAAGAGTTGACTAAAAAAATGTATACAATGTTCAAATATTGAGTGGAGAGGGGGGCCCGCTGTATTATTTTGCCCCGGGTCCTGGCTCAGTTGATGGCGGCCCTGCTTATGATTTTTATTATGTAGATTAATGTACTCTCACCTGTAATCTACTCAGTACATTAGTTTTTAAAACCGATTTGCTGTTGATGAATATTAGTAAAAATTAATCTGTTTTGTTTGATAGTACTGAATTAAAGTACTTTTAAATATGTTGCAATACGGAGAACAACTAGCAAGGAAGTTCTGAAAGACAGGAATAATTGCTCTACTCATGAAGTGATAGACTCTACTCATCACTATTGCATCGACATGTAATCAGTTGTATAATATATCAAAAATCAATAAGTTATTGGAAATTACCAAATTATTCTATAGTTTGATGTATTTGACCAGATTTTTGTATTACCGTAGAAGTAAATGAACCAAACGAGCAAAAAAGCCATACCTAGAGAGGTTATGCTAATAACCTGGATTTGAAATTATAGTCACATTTGAGATATTTTTCATACATTCCAGGAAATGATGAATTATTTCCTTATAAAAGCAAGTTTTTAAAAAAATATATTAATGTATTGGCTATTGTGAGTGATAAATTTAGATGCTTTTATAATTAATTTTTTTTCAATATTGCAATTCTTTAAGTTTCCTGTTATACTCCTCTATCCCATACATTTAAAGCTGTTAAAAGTTTGCATTTATACTGCACCTCTTTTATCTGGATGACTTTGAACAACTTTAAATTTTGACCCCATGTGTGTAAGATTATAATTTAATTATAATATTCATCATAATCAAATTATACTCTTATATATAATATTGTAATTGATTTTATTTTCTATTGCCCTTTGATGAAAGAAATTTATGAAATAATTTTTATGTGCAGAGCTTTTAACAGCTTGTGAAGTCAACTTTTTCTTAATAAAGATGTATTGTTAGAGGCTTTCTTTTCTCAATGAACTACCCCTATTTTCCATAATGAAGGAGAATCTTTGTTATGAGTTGAGTTAGCGAAGACACAAATTTTGCAAAACTATATTGACTTGCTGATTCCTGTTAAGACTGCAGTGATTAGGGATGTAGTGAAGAGCAATATCTCTCCCTGAAGTTTCTACGAGATTGATAAAACTCTTGCAAGCAAATTCGTTGTCAGTCAGTCTGGAAAATTCACTTGTGACTAGTGAAAGAGTGAAAAACACTTTTTTTTTTAGTCTTTTGTAAGTAGTCTTAAGGCTCAACCAAACAGCCTGAAACCTCCCATAAAAATAATCCAGTTGATGATTTATACATTTCAATTAATTAAAAACAAATAATAAATAAGGTGTCTTAACTAAGGGATGTCTTGTAAGTAAAATACTTGCAGAAGCAGTGTGGTTTTAAAATATTGATCTTTTAAATTATTTGATAAAATTGTCATTTGTATGTTTTCTAAAAGATAATATGCAGGTATGATTTTTATAGTATTTTTACTGAAAATAAAGTCATGAAATATAGGCATAATGAGGTCTTACTAAGGGCTTTTTACTTTGAGTTAAAAATGTAAAAACTCTGGAATCTTAATGAAAAATAAAACAAAATGTACATGGTTATTGAATCGTTGGTGAATACTTCTTTTGGCACTTTTATTATCATTGTAATTATTGATATAATGCTCAGTTTGTTGTTATATTATTTTAAAAAAAGCTACTGGGGATGTGGGTTGCCTTATTAAATGACATTTTATGTAAAAATCACATAGGCTAATACTTTTTTTATCAGATATTTTTCTCTGATAATAGTATAACTAGAATTATCTAGAATATTCTGTACAGGGCCGGATTTTCCTATAGGCTAACTAGGCTTCAGCCTACGGCCTCAAGATCAAGAGGGGCTTACATTCAAATTGTTAGCAAAATTAAAATTACACTATTCTAAAAACAGTGAACACTAAAACACTGGACCGAAAATAAGGAGAAAATAGATTTTGATGAACTTATAGAAGAATTCTGTGTGAAAAAGTTTAGAAAGAAATTCTTCTAATCTACTATTTCATTTTAAATGTATACTTAGATTGAACCAGTTCTTAAATAATATAACTATTAACATAAAATTGAATATGATATACAATTTGAGATTTTCTTTTTTGTGATCTGGATTTTGTTTGAATAAAGTTTGACTTAAAATTCATAATAATTCATACTTAAACTTTAAATGCGAATTATTATGAAATAAATTTATCTGAATTGAATTTGGTTTAATCTTTAATGTATTGAATATATATAGGCTAGTACCAATAACAACATGTTACATTTAATATATTTTTATATATCACAGTAATGATGTATTTTGTTATCTCTCATGTAATTTACAAATTTAAAAATGAGAGGTGAAAGGGCCTCATAAGTGGAATAGCCTAGGGCCTCTTTTCATCTAAATCCGGCCCCGATTCTGTAGCAGAGATTTATTTGAGAATGGAGCAGCGATTCTTTGAATCATTGAGGAAATTTCATATGCTTTAAAAAAAAAAGATTTAAAATATTTGATATGTTTCTGTTGAGTTATATAGAAATAATCTAAAAATTAAGGACTGCTTTATTGATAAATTTAAAAAAAATTTAAATTTTTTATTGGAAATATTTAAAATAAATCATGGTGTTTTAATTAGAGAACTCTGATTTAACTCAATTTCTTCCTTTGAAATTACTATGTAATTTATTGTAATTAATACTGAAATATGTAGGCAAGGTATTGAAGGACAATTCTGTTGGGATGAAAGTTTAAATTTACTTAGACCTTAAGTCTAAGGGTTATAATCCACTCACTGTAAGACCAGGAAAAAGTTTGTATTTATTTTGACTGCATTTCAAGATTTTATTGCTTAAAGTCATTTAAAGGCTAAAGTCCTTAACTTTTTATATATACATAGGTTGAAGTATTAAAATTTTCCCTCCTTGTTGTAGCATACAAAGAGCCCCCCCCCCCCCCTTCCACAATAATTTAATTTTGCTATCTCTCTCATACATTGTTTTGTGTGTGTATATATATATATATATAATAACACGGGCGTGGGCCGCACATCATATTGCTTTTCTTTTTATTGTATTAAATGTGCCCTACCCTTTTTTAGACAGGTTTAAAGTTTACTGTGTCCCCCGTTTTTTAAAATGACATTTTTTAGCTGAATTTTTTTTATATGAGAGGAATTTTTTGTGAAATATGATACTGAGAAATTTTAATATGAAATTTATGTGACATCAATAACATACAAATTAAGTTTTATGAATGATTTTTTGAATTATTTTCTTTTTGTTAAAAATGAATAAAATTCAATAATAGCTGCACAAAGACATTAAATTTAATTTTCTTAGTATTAATGATGACATTTAAAAAATGCTTTTTTTGTTCAATTACAGTGCTTGAGTCACTAGCCCTTTTGTTTTCTGGTGCCCTTTTTTGTTCTACTATACAATTTTTAAAATATCAAAGTGCTAGTGTAATGAAACACCTTCAGCTATGTGAATAAAACTATTAACTAAAAGAAAATGTATCTGATAGTTAGGTATTGGGAGCCTATTTTCTTTCCAATGAATGGATGAAAGTTGTACTTGGCTTCAATGGCATTATTTTTTAAAATATCCATATTGTTATATTCAGTGTGATTGTTTAAATATTTACATTTCAGAATGTAAATACATATTTATGCATACGTATACTGGAATTTAAAATATGCTGTATTAAGTTGTTCTAGGGCTGCTTCGAAAACATAAAAAATCTTCTATCTAATGCAGCTTATTCATGTGTAATGAAATGTATCCAGTAGGTTATTAGATTATTGCAAGGCAAGCCTGAAATTCATGAGCCTTTTCAGATCATTGTTCAAAAATGTGTCTTTAAGGAGAGAATTCTTATGTGTACTCACTTTTACATGTATTTTTATACGCAACAAATAGAGATGCTTGACTCACTCTTTTTTTTTCTAAATATAGTCCAAAAAGTTTTTAAAAAATTTATTTCCATCTCTTAACCTTTTTTTTTTTTTTTTTTTTTTTTGTAATGACAGAGCAAAAGTTTACACCTGTGGTATGTATTGAAAAACCTCTAGTATAGGGTAAATATGGAATATGAAATATATGATTTTGATTAAAGGAATTTCAAAATTGGTTTTAAGTGAGGTAGGTGAGTAGGGAAAAAATTTTACTGGCCTCGGGTATTAGGCTTAATTTAATCTGCATAAATGAAGACATTAACATAATTCTGTATTCATGCATATTTACATATTTCATGTTTACTTATGTGCATTATATATATATATAAATATGTGTGTGTGTTTGTATATATATATATATATATATATATATATATATATATATATATATATATATGTGATAATATTGTCCCGAGTGGACATCATATATATATATATATATATATATATATATATACATACATACATACATACATACATATATACATACATATATGTGTGTGTGTGTGTATTCTAGTTATTTTTGAATGTATTTTAAATATTATTTTTAGTATTATATTTTTTACCCTAAAATGCCATTTAAAATTACCATCTTTATGAAATACTAATCTTTTAGTGCAAACCAGTAGTTATTTTTTTTTTTTAGTACTTAATATACAGCCAACTTGAACTAATTAAGTGTTATAGCAAAAATTACACTTTAAAAAATTTCCTCGAGATTCCAAGATTTTCCTTGAACAACAGCAACAAAAATATAAGATTTCATACCAAATATTTAAAAAAATATTGTGGAACAAAAATTGAAAAATCAGCAACTTTGATTTTTCTTCATACACTATTTGTGTGTACTCACGTACACACACACACACACACACATATATATATATATATATATACTAACTTACACACACACACATATATATATGTATATATATACAGGACTTTTTTTTTGGGGGGGGGGGAGGGGTGTGCGCGCGGATATGGCATATACCCATCTTTTTTAAAGTATTATTTTGGTTTAACTTAAGCGAAGTTTTAAGAAACTTACGAATCAATTTTTAATATATAATAAAAAGTATATATATTTTTAAATTGCGAGTTTTTTGTTCCCCTGTGAAGTGACGTGCGAAAACACGGAAGTAAAAATACGCACCTTTATTTGAGAAAACACAGTATACCCACCTATTTTTTTTAGGCAAAAAGCACTATACATACACACACACACACAGTGGATTCTTGATTGATCGTTCCCCGAATAATCGTTTTTCCGTTTGTGTCGATTATTTCATGCAGTTCCGGTGATAATATTCCTTTGCTATGTTCCCTCGTGGATCGTTTAGTGCAATAGGTCCCTTTGAAGACGATACATAGAGGTGGTTCACTGTTTATATATAGTAAAACTCCTCCAAACGGCCCCTTTTTTTCGGAACCATTACTGACCGACATAGAGAAGAAGTTTCACTATGTGTGTTTGTGTATATATAAGCACCCACTTTTAAAAGTGGGGGGGGGGAGGGGGGCGATGACGTCAATTTTCCTCCGCTGGAAGTGATCGAAAATGGTCCCAGCAGAGATTCCGGTGATACGTTCCCGCTTCCCGTTTGTGTGTCCTCCTGACATTGACGTAGGGGGATCCCGGAACACTTCCCGTTCCAGTGGAGATCCAACAGCCACGTTTCCACACCTGCCATAGGGATCTGCACTGCTAAATGGAATCGAGATCCCAACCCACGCCCAGCAAAACTTAACTGACGCTAGTAAAATACATTCTACGCAGATTGAGTAACCACACGCGTCTCGCAGGTTGACAACCACTGATCGAGATCGTCACTCATACATGCATTTGTGTGTTTTATATATATATATATATATATATATACATACAGTGGCGCACCCGGGATTTTTTTGGGGGGGGGGGGGGGGGCCGAGATGAACGTATAAAAATATTTATAATACTGGGGGGGGGGGCAGCAAGATGAACGAATAAAAATATTTATAATGCAAAATCAATATTCATAATGCAATTTCTATTTCTTTGGGGGGGCAGGGCCCCTTGCCCCCCTGGGTGCGCCACTGTATATATATATGTGTATATATATATGTATATATATATATGTATATATATATACACAGTGGAATCTCGATCGATCGTTCTCCGAATCATCGTTTTTCCGTATGTGTCGTTTATTTCACCCAGTCCCCATGATCATATTGCTTTGTTATGTTCCCGCATTTATCGTTCAGTTCAGTCGGCCCCTTGAAAAACGATACATCGAGATTCCACTGTATATATATATATATATATATATATATAAAGCTCACCATGAAACAAACAAACACACACATATATGAATAACTATGTATATATATCTGTGTACCAGAGGTATAAAGCACTAAGTCACATTTTGTGAATTTTGCAAGACTAAATTAAAATCTACTTTTTGCTCTTTACCTCGATACAATGATCAGGCATAGAGCTATTTTCCAACTGGCTAAATCATTTCTTGTAGAGGCATACGAATTAGTGCTTTGCACCACAGAAAATACTGCAAAATATAAGCTAACAAAAAAGTCTACTTGTAAAAATACGACTTGGTACCTTTTACCTCCGGTTTATAGATATATACATATGTGAATATATATATATATATATACAGGGTGTCCCAAAAAACCTTGACACATTTTAAAAATTTATACCAAAAAATGTATACAGGGTAAGAACTGGAAATTCACAGATGTGTTACCTTATATATTAGAGTTTTTTTTTTTCTGTGTCAAAAAAGTTGAACAGGTGGCTCTAGTTGTTCCGTGAAAGCGAAAGTTGTAAAATGGCTACTCCATCAGAGAGAGTACTGTGTGATGGCTGTTATTTCAAAACGGAATCTGTTAACGCTAGTGCAACGAAATTTGGAAAAGATCTTCCAAGTCGTAACAACATCGTAGCTTGCTATAAAAAGTGTCTGGGAACGGGAAGTGTCCTTTATAATCCATTGTAGTGTTGAAGAATTCAAAAGAAGCATAATTGCTGTAATTTCATGTGTTACGGAATCCATTTCACATAGGCTGAGATTGATTACCAACTAGATGTTCTCCGTGCCACAAAAGTTGCACATATTGAAATTCGTTGACCTCATATATAAAGGTAACACATTTGCGAATTTCTAGTTCCTACCTTGCATTCTTTTTTTTCTTGTATAAATTTTTAAAGTGTGTCAAGGTTTTTTTAGACACCCTGTATATATACACATACACACAGTAAAAGTACAACAATTACTCACGCGCGCGCGGACCTTCCCTCAGCGGAGCTGGACGATTCCATTTCTGGGTTAAAATACTGACAACCATTTTAAACAGGTAAACCTTGTTAAGAATCCCTGATCTAGATGTACGGTAGCCCTTTCATCTTCGATACATCGTTCATTTCTTATAACGAAAGGTCAAATGAAATGAAAATGTGTGCCCACGGCATAATTGAATGATTAGTGATGTATTCATCTCGGCCAAGGCTACATTGGCATAGGGAAAAAGAAGGAAAAAAAAAAAGTCGATTGTAACTTGAAATCGGAATCACTATTGGATGGCATGTCGTTGTTGAAAGAGTGTCAAAAGAGTGTATATTCGATGTATATCTGCGAGAAAATGAAATGCACGACAAAACTAAACACCCAAACTGGTTTCTCAATTTAAAAAAAAAAAAACTGGTTGGCGAAGAAAGAAAGTGTGAAATAACATTTGACTTCTAACAGAAGAAATAACATTTTACAAGAACAGAAAAATTATTTACACACTTTTGATTTTCACGTGCGCATACAAATTATTAGAATTAAGTATGAAATCCATTGGCGTCTTTTTAAACTTAAGTTGTTTCATGTCCATTCCCTTTCGAACTTACGAGCCATAAATTTTCAATAACATGACTGAGGATGTATAATGAATCTTGTGACATAATACAGCAGCCATTCCGATAATAGCTCAGTCTTTCAAACTCGATGTCATGATCATTATCTTGAAGGAAATAAGTCCCCAGCTTACGGGCACTAGATACAACTCCTGTTTCTTGTTTCTTGTACCAACTACAGGATATGACATTCAGCAACCACACAGCATCGTATTTAACTGTAGGTGAAACGTTCTTTGCTTTCAGCTCCACGATCATCTTAGCCGAAAAGGGTTATCTGGCTCTCATCAATAAATAATATATTTTTTAAAAACCAATTTTTATATATTAACGTTTCAGTTATCTTCACTAATATATGGCTTTTCCTTGTTATTTTACCAGGATAATGAACACCTAAAGCATTTCGAGCACAAACACGTTTACCTGTTTGGGCCTGTTCACATAGGAGTGCGTTAAGGAAAAGATGATGTTGAGATGAAAATAAACAAATCATATGACTCCAAACGATTAGCAATGAAATTTTTAACGCCTGTGATTGGTTTATTTTCGTCTCAACGTCATCTTTTCCTTAACTCAACGCAACGGACTCCTATGTGAACAGGCCCTTAGACTCCAGTTATATCGGCACATGTTGGGCACTCGTACATGGAGGTTATGGCATCTCCGTCAGATGGGGCGACCTGAGCAGGCCATATTGGTTGCAATTCCACGGGCTTCTTACATTTTATTGACTTATCTGACAGTAAAAAACAAAACAAAAAAACACGTAACAAGACTGGCGCACATAATCGGATATATCTGCTGGGCACATTTATGTTACAGACTGTTATCGAAAGTGTACGGGCCAAAATTACTTACGAATATCTCAAAATCGAGTTTGAACGACTGATTCCCCAATGGATTACGTACTAGAGGTCAATTACAATGCTGATATTTCTTTTTCTTATGTAGGATGACAAATTTTATTTCATAGTTTTGGCTTCACCAAATAGTTTTTCTACAGTTAAAAAATCCGTTTTGTTGTTGTTATTTTTGTTACATTTCCCCTCTGCAAATACCTCGGCACTCGATTTCTCGTCTTTGGGCCAGAGGAACGTGGGCGAAAATGGGATTGGCAAATTTTTCGTTTCATTGTATCGTTGCTCTGCCGCTTCTTATGTGAGTCCTCATGTGCACGAGGTGTGTGTGTGTGTGTGTGATTTCGGGATGGGTGGTGGTGTTGGCGATCGTTCCGCGTTCTCTCGTCGTGACCCACTTTTGCGGCGAGGGGGGCCCCTCGAAAGGGCGTACGACTCGTTCCTGCTCGACGGTCACTGAACTGGGGCCTTCTCTGGGCTCTCCTCTCCAAGCGAAACCACATGGACGCATATTTCCCAAACAGCCTCCATGCACGCGTATGTACACACACACACACACACACACACACATATATATATATATATATATATATATATATATATGCACACACACTCACGTACATTTATGTAAAATGTTTTTATACATGCACAGAGTACTGGATTGCTGAAAGGCATGTGCCGTGTTTGAAAGGACGTGGCCTTTGTTCCCTTTTCATTCAACTGTCTTCAGGATTTTGGAGGGCGGGAGGAAGAAATTAGAAACAAAAATTGCCCCTCCGAAAAAAATATTTTCCCCTTTATTTTAATCTTTAATCTGATTAAAGTTTCGGAACCTGTCCAAAGGGGGAGAAAAACAACAATATGCCAACAATTCGGTAGATTGGGAGTTAAAGTGCATTCTTTGGCCGTTTTGTTCTATGATGCTGTAAGAGCTTCCTATTTTTCGATGCCCGTTACGTATTCGAAGCAGAAAAAACAAACGAAAGTCAATGGTTAAGTTGTTCTACTTAGAGATCCATTTTCATGGACTTGGTTCACTTTAACTCTGTACCCTCTATATACCGAAAAGTAAACACGCTGTAAATTTCGAATAAAAATTTCAGATAGTTCGTGTATTTTCGCACCAAAAACCTCCAGGGGAGGGAGGGGGGGGGGATTGAATTCGTGAGTCCTCTCGGTTGAGTTTTCGAGGTCGATTTGTGTTCGGTTGCGCAACTGGCACCACCCGTCTCTCTCCCTCTAGGCAGTGACCCGTCCAACACCTGCGTCTCACCACAATGCATGGGCTAGCCTCACGGGATTCTTCTTCACTTCAAAACCACTTTTTTCTAGTGTCGTAGCGGGTGTGTGTGGGGGGGGGGGGATCTATCATGCCCCGGGCGCCAAATGGTCCTTTTAACTAATTCTATATATTACGGTCGGACCCCGTTATAACGAACTTCAAGGGACCAAAAGTTTTGTTCGCTATATCCGAACCATTCACAAAATGTATAACTCATTAGTTGCTATGTATATTCAATAATGATGTATTGAAAGAATGATAAAATCTATTAAATAGGATCATTTTAATGAATTAAATTGACTAAAATCGATTACATTGAACTGCACATAATCGGTAATCTTCTGCTGACGTGAGGCCGATTTCGAAAACATTTTATGAATTTTTTTGTCCAATACATCAAATGACTCCAACATTTTTTCTTCCACTGTTTGTGTAGACCAGGGGTGTCAAACTCAAAGGCTAACTTGGGCCAAACAAACAAGGTTTAACTATAGGTGGGCCACCCCCCCCCCCCAAAAAAAAAAAAAAAAAAAAATTAAAAAAAAAAAAAAAAAAAAAAAATATATATATATATATTAATAGAATCGTAGGTTTATTACAGTATATTACCTAATTACAGTATATTCAACATAAATATACGCATTTTGTTTAATAATAGCAAAAAATGAGTATAATTAAAAAACATTTAGTGAATTCTTCCTATCTTATTATAATTCTGCGTCGGTTATTTTATTATATATTATTGTGTGCCGGGCCGCAAAAATGTTCGTCGCGGGCCGCGAGTTGACACCCCTGGTGTAGACAACAGCTTATTAATGACACTCATCGCTGCTGTAGCATTTGAGATGGTGGAGATTTCGTCATTTATGTGCTCCTCTTCACCAGCATCAGAAGCAGAATCTTCGATTTCAGAATGATTCATTTTAATTTCTTCCACAATATCTTCATCAGTCGGATTTTCGCATGCAATGACTTCATGATGAAATTTTGTGCTTTTCTATCCACATCGCGGTAGGTAAATCTTCATCATCTTCTTCTTCAACATTCTTTGCTTCTTTAACATTCGTTGTATCTTCAACATTCTTAAGAAGTTTAAAAATTAAAAATAAAATTCAGTTGTCGACTGAAAATAATGTTCGTTATAGCAGATTCTTAAGATTTCGGAGATTCGCTATAAAAGGATAAATTAGTATTAAATACAATAGGAAAACGACGGGACCAAAATTTTCGTTCGTTATATACCGGGTTTGCTATAACGGGGTTCGACTGTATATTACTACATGTTTTTTGGGGGGCGGGGGGGCAACAAAAAGGTACCGTGCCCAGTTATGCTCGCTGTATATGTTTAAACGGCCTCGTGCTTAGCGAGTATCTAAAGCCAGATTTAAAATTGTCACTGAGCATGCGCAGAAAGCAAATTTTTAATTG
Source organism: Dolomedes plantarius (assembly GCA_907164885.2). Taxonomy (NCBI): domain Eukaryota; kingdom Metazoa; phylum Arthropoda; class Arachnida; order Araneae; family Dolomedidae; genus Dolomedes; species Dolomedes plantarius. Next base: position 232,902,401 of record OU015491.1, on the reverse strand, counting down.
TAAATTATCGCTAGTTAAACAGCGCGAAATAAACAATTTCCATCAGGTTTAATCTTATATTTCACAAACATAATTAAAATAAAAATGGCCTAGAGAGATCCTTGGAATAAACGTGTTTATCATTAAAACATGTCACTGAGCATGCGCAGAAATCTATTTTTAATTGTAAATTATCGCTAATTAATAGAAATTGCGGTTACAAAAACCAAATTTGACAAATCTACAGATTGCAATCTTTCGTTTAAGACCAAAATGAAGTAAATTAATGCAGTAGTTTTCTCTCACGGACTGCCCAAAAAGTCGGCTTAGCAACTTAAATATATAGATTTTTTTTTCTCGATTCATTCCACTGGTTCACGGTAAAGAACCAGTGTTATTTTTAACCCGCATGCTTTTAAATAACCGAGTGTGTATTCAGGGAGCAGTGCAAATGGTTACATATCAGTTGACCTTGATATGTAAATTGGAATAAACTACTTTACAAAAATTATTAGTTCTTATTTTATTAAGTTCTCTAGAAATCGGAAGACTTTAATACCGCAGTTTGTAATATAACGATCGGGATGGGTTTTTTTTTCTGATTTTAATAAATTTTTCTCTGAAATTTCCTAATACTTAATTTTGAAAAGAATAATAATATACTATTCCCAGAAATGGCATTACAAATGTAACAAGAGTTCCGACCTAGTTACCAAGATATTGTCTTTGTCTTCGGTAGAGTAGTGGGTTGGAACCTACTGGAATCGGTTCAAAGCTGGTCACTTCAGCTCTTTGGTGACTAAAGTGGACCGTAGCACTGCCACCCGACACCTGTAGAGGGTGAAATATCAACGTATTCCCCCCCCCCCCACACCAAATGAAGGATTTTGTTACCTTTTTTTTACTATTGCTTAAAAACTTGTTGATACCTTTTTTCAATTTTGATTTGCATTGTTACCTGTTATTAGGATTGATATTTGTGAACGGAAGAAGAACATTTTAAGGAACAAAGTACTACTTGAGAGAAAATCTTGGGGTGCCGTAGTACAGGTAACCCTCCTCAGTGGCGCACCCAGTGGGGGGGGGGGGGCTGCCCCCCCCCCCAAGAAATAGAAATTGCATTATGAATATTGATTTCGCAGTATAAATATTTTTATCCGTTCATCTCGCCCCCCCCCATGCATTATAAATATTTTATCCGTTCATCTCGGCGCCCCTCAAGAAAAAATCCTGGGTGTGCCACTGACCCTCCTATAACACGGTAGATAGGTTCCTAGAAAATGCCGTGTTGTGTGAAACCGTGTTATATGAGACCCAGAGACGGTTCAAAAAAGAAGGTTACATTATGAAAACTCATTAAAAACATTTTTTTTTTAAAATTCCATTTAAGTAACTTAATTTTTATTAAAAATATAGAAGTATGTATGTAACACAAAACGAAAAGAAACAAAATAATATTTTCATTTAATGCAACCTTAATTTAACAAATTTCTTCCTCATTACTGCTCAGTACGAACAAACGAGAACGTTTTTTTCGATTGAACAATATCACCTTCACTTTCAGAACCCTTTCTTTCATTTAGATTTTTCGCACCTTCTATCTTCTTTAAAAAAATCTGTCATTTTGGTTTATTAGCTAGTTCTTACAAGGTCATTGTAGATTCACGGTATGGAGATACACAATTTTGCAGCTCCCTTTTGAATGTTCGGCTTTTTTCGGCGGAAGGGTCTGCATTCAGGAAAAATGATTCAAGATTTTCAGCTAAGCTTAGGCCTTCTTGTAATTTTATAGAGTTATAAATGAATAAATTATATTTTGCTTATACATTTTCATGTAAAGCCACTATAGTTTATTATTCCTTCCCGTGATTATTTTAAGGTAATTTAGTTTTTAAATGTGTTGGAACAAAAATCATGTTATCTAGTGCTATAGAAATACAGTGTTGTTCAAAGATTTTCGCAATTTTTTTTTATCGTGTTAGAGCGAAACCGTGTTACAGGTTGTACTGTTATACGAGGGTTCCCGCAATTTATCTTACCGTGTTAGAGCGAAACTGTGTTGTAAGATGCCGTGCTGTACGTTGTTCACATCGGCCCTTGATAGATCACGTGGTCATCGTGGTGAGTGAGGGTTGAAACTCACGTTTGATCCCAGATGTTTTCAATAATTACTCATTTTTCGCTTTGTTGCAGTGGTTGACCCAATAACCGTAGAACAACTTCAGTTGCTCAAAATCATTTGAATCGATATCTCTTCTAGTATCGAATTCAAATCTTAAAACTGCAGTAGAGTCCCGATTATCCGAAATGATTGGGACCAGACCCTTTTCAGATTATGCGAAATCATTCTTAAAATATACTTAAATTACATAATAACACGTGATTACATAAATATTACATATTTCGTGTGATTACACAGTTTGTTTTATGAGATCTGTCTAAACATTACCAAATCTGGGACGTAATGGGTGATAAGAGATCGAAACGCTGACTAGTACAGTACAGTAGAGTGTAAGTTGTTCGTGCGGTACAGTGTAAGGTTTTAGACGATCAGTAGATAGTTGAAATGGATTTGAAAGAACCTCTCAACGTCTCAGACGAGAGTGAAGGTGAAGCAGACGGTGACAGAGAGCAGAGGGTATCACTCAGACGCCACGCCTACATTTGAGGAAGCGCCACGTAAATTGGCTTCAAGGCAGGGGTATTCTTCTCTTCGACAAAACAATTTAACAGATTTTTTTCAAATCTATGTAGTTCAGTAATAATTAGTTCAGTACATTGTCTTTACTGGTGACATGTTTTTACTGGTGACATTTAAAATCCTTCATTTTTTTTTTTCTCCAAATAAAACTGCTTTATTTTTCCAGTTTTTTCCAATGTCCAAAAGTTATTCACATCTTACATTATTATTGGATGAGCTTGTTAAAAAATAAACAGATACAAAAAAAATATTTTTTTCGAATGACGTTAAGAATATCCTTTATGTTTTCTGTGAACAGAGGGACATGGTTTTGCTGCACCCCTGCCGAGAGTATTCAATAATTCGTCAGATGTGAATGTTAAGTGTCAAATTGTATCTGTTAAAACTTGGAGGGTCAGTCTGGTTTTTGAAATTACATTTTATTGTTACTTTTGAATGCTACGATTATTAGTTTTTAATTTTAATGGCCCCACTTTATTTTTAAAAAAAATTTTAAAAAATCTGCCAATCTTGGAAAAATGGAAACAAGTAAAAATTTAAGTCTTCTGTCTAGCTATCTATGCTTTAATAATGACATTGTCAGCATGAAGGTGAACCTTTTTTTTTTTGAATTTTTTCCCCATTTTAAATTCTTGAATCCCTATAGTCAAGTGTCTCGATTTTGTCATATATTCAGGTCCGCGATGAACTCTGGAAGTCGGTAATTATCAACCTTTTCTTGAGAACTACTGTCCTGAGTGATATTTTCTACTTTGCATTACGTTTTCAGTGACTCACGACATGCGTTGCCCATTATGAGCGAGACTCTCCATTAGCATCGAGCGGGCTGACGTCAGTGTGACGTTGGCCGAGCGGGACCGAACAAAACCTCCGAATGGCGCGATTCGAAGTTGCATTTCCGGTTGTCCGCTGGAGCATGGGCAATCCAGATCCTTGAAAATCGTCGTTGGAGCTATTCCGCGAAAGTGTTACTGTGTCGTTAAGGTGAACGCGTTCTTTTTTTAGTCATTTCTCAAATGAGCGTGTCATTCGAAACCAAAATGACACCCCTGTTATCGAAGGTACTCACATGAAATATAAGCCAGAATTTCTAGCAGAAAGTGAGCAGTAAAGGTTCGACGTGTTGAGAGTAGCTCCCAATCTTTCAATTCCGCAAGTATTTCCCGAACTGAAAAACTTTGACGTAAGAAGAACGAGCGCACGGATCCCTTATTACAATGCCTGTGTATTCATTTTGATTTCAGAATGAATGATTACACATTTTGGTAGGACTGCGCCAATAGTGCCCCGGAATTTGATCGCCAAGTGTGCGATTTTTCTCTCGCGTACGCTAATGTTGTTACTCCTGCAAATATTTGACCTGTTTGTCATGTGATTATTTTGTGACGCATATATCACGATGGATGTTTATCGCCAATATTAAATGGCACGTTTGCACTATTGGCGCTAAAAAAACAAGGGGCACCCCGAAGTGCATTTTTATAAAATTCTACCAAGCTATGAAAGCTTCTAATTTGTCTCTTCTAATTTATTTCTTTTTTGCTTCGGGAGAAGTCCTATATCCTGTGCCGGAAAATTGGGCGATAAATATTTCAATATGGTGTATTCTCATTCGTTTTTGTTGCGATGTTTTTCACGTGGTATATTTAAAGGCCAATCAATTTAATTTTAATGACGTGGTAATTTCAAACGTTCGGGAAAAAAACTCCTGGCTCGAGACCCCCCGCTGATCGACTTCAACCCTTAGAAATGAGCCAATGTATTTATAATTTGGGGTGGGGTGGGGGCAGCCCTCAAAATCTGCGTGTGGGCCGCATCCAATATGGATATTGGCGGAACAGTGCCTCGTGAAAAGCGAATCCTCCGGGATTGTTTGAATCGCAGTATGATTCATTCCGTTGGAAGGACTGTGGAGGGTTGAATCCAAACTTCTGCTAACTCGCGGTGCGGCAACAGCTAACCTTTTCGGTAGGACTGCAGTTTAGGGTGCCCCTTGTTTTTTTAGCGCCAATAGTGCCAACGTGCCATTTAAGTTGGCGGCGATAAACATCCATCGTGATATATGCGTCACGAAATAATCACATGACAAACACGTTAGAAATTCGCAGGAGTAACCACATTGGCGTACGAGTGAGAAAACTCGCACACTTGGCGACCAAATTCCAGGACACTATTGGCGCCAAGAAAAAAAAAAAAAAGACGGGCATCCTAAACTGCAGTCCTACCACTTTTTCTCTCACGTAACAGTTGGAAATAACACCGAGTTAAAAATGATATTAATCGAAATTTGACAGTTGCTCGTCTTTAAAATTCGCCGGACTGGAAAGTCATTTCGTAGCGAAATGTGTCGAACGAAGAGTACAGGCTGCGAAATGGGATAACACCTTCCATTAATAGTACTTTGTGCGAGTAAAGAATATAACAATTGAAACATTTAGTGATTTTTATTAAACTTTTATATTCAGTTCAATTTTTATGAGAATGCTTTATAACAATGATCGTTATCGACGGAACAAAATCGGACATGGTAAACCATCATCGCCAACTATGCGTGCAGGACATTATACTGTAAAAATGTTTCACCTCTTTGAGTGTCAGCGCCCGCTCTAGCGGTTATGTCGCCCCGGACAAAAAGACAAATTGCCGACCCTTATGAATATATTTATTTAAATAAAGGTACATATTTTTTATTTTCAATAAAAATCAAATAATTTTATTTAAATTTTAATAAAAGCATATACACCTGTACCTTGCTATACGGCCTCCCTTTATACGGCATTTCGCTATAACGGCCTTTTTTAATGATGGCACTTTGTCGATTGACGGCCCATAATGTTTCGTTATACGGCCTCAACAGCGGAAAGTGATGCATGTTATGGCTTAGTGATTCTTCATGTTGATGCTCGTCATCACATTAAAACAGGTTTTAAAAATTTTATTTTAGGTTTTTTATTATATGTATACATATGAGCAGATGATATCTTTTGTTTTTGTTTATTTTTTGAATTTCTGTTTATTATTACATTGTTTTGCACTATTATTTTTTCTGTAAGCATTTTTATAGGAAATAAAAAGAATAAAATGTTTTATGAACTAAAAACTATATTATTTATAAAAAATTGGAACAGATCCAATTAAATTTGTATGGGTTTGTATCCAAATAATTGATTCGTTATACGGCTTTTCGCTTTACGGCCAACTTTTCCGGAACGTATCTAGGCCGTAAAGCGAGGTATGGGTGTATTTAGAAAGAAACTTATAACATAACATAACATAACATTGATAATCAAGCAGTACAAAACAGTAGAAATTAATTTAGAAATATCTGTTCCTAGAAACAAATTGCCAACCATATAATTTTTTTGCATTTTAAAATGCTATTAAAAATGTGTATTATTGCACAATCAATCAAAATGCCATTGTTTTGAAGATAAAACAAGGTAACATCAACTACGCTAAAATCACAAAAAACTTACTTTTAGTTCTGTAAACTTTTTTATTGCATCTTTTAAATTTACTTGATCAGCAATTTCATGCTCAATTGCCAAAATGGCCAAACCATAAAGACTATTTTGTGTAGTAGTCGAACGGAAAAAGTTTTTCATTAGAGAAACTCCTTTCGCCACTTGCTACAGTTATTGGTATCGTTAGCAATATTCTTAAAGCAATAGTAAGGTTTGGGGCAAAATTTAACTTTATAATTAAGCCCAGTATATTGCTTAGGCTTTCTTTTTTTACCCAAAAGCGCAGATACTGCTGAAATTTCCTCTGCTGATTCTACCCCATTTATGTCAACAGAATACTTGCAAGAATAATGCTATTGTGTTGTGAAACCGCTCTTTTATAATTAGAGGTAATAAAAAAGTCTATGCATGTTCAAACACAAGTTAAAGCAGTGTTCAGCTCGCGTGCTAATGCTATTATTCTATTCAGAGAAGTATATGCATGCTCAAACAAATTCAAGCAGCGTCCTTTACAAATTCTGCGTTAATTTTTCAATAATACTGTAAATATTTTTTGCTTTTATTCATAAACAATATAAATACGCTACGCACTGTGAATTTTTAGCGAACGAAAGAAATCGATATGTGAAATTTTCTATTAATTGGGCATTTAACACATTAAAATTTTTCTCACACTTGCAGCCAAAATGGCGCTCCGGACAAATGTACGGGTTTCCCGCCCCTAGAGCGGGCGCTGTGACCGTTTGTATCAATGGTCAGCGAGAGCCTCGGGAGTGGTCCGGCACCACATAGAAGAAAAGTTGCCAAATAAATGGGGATTTTGAAAGCAATTGAAGTAGATGGGTCGAATATCAGGTTTTGAATTAAAATTTCTTTAACGTTTAACATAATTATTTTATTAGAATGTGAGTAGGTTAATCCTGTATCCGTTTTGCCTGAGGGATATTCTATACCCCCCATACTCCCCGGAAGGTCGCCCCCCCCCCTTCAAGTCGGCGTGTGTGTGTGTGGGGTCCGCACATGATTCAATTTCTGGCTTAGTGGTCCGCAGACTTGTACGGGTTGGGTCTGTATGAATGGGTTTTGGCGTGTTACTAATGCTTGGTTTTGTTACAATTGGACCACAGAAATATCTCTATAAGATCAGGATTCAATTGGGTACGTTTATAGTATTGGTTAAGGCTGCTATGTACTAAGAAAAAAAAATCGTATTTCCCTTTTCCTCTTCTTGCAGACTCTTGTGGTGGGAGGAGTCCAGTCGACAGTTCGAGAATTCTACCCCCCTTAGGATTGACATTTTAAAGGAATGTAATGGCTCTCTCTCTATGGGGGGGGGGGGTTTAAAGCGCTGCCCCCCAAACTTTTTATTTAAAATATATTTTTGTCAACTATTTACAGGCACATAAATGCTGATAATCCAATAAAATTGGCATTGTCATATAGCCCGAACTTTTCTGCAAAGCGCTACAGGATTCGTTTTATAAATTTCGTCCACCGAAGGAATTTATGAGCGTTTAAAACACACTATACCAGATTTTTCCCCGAATAGTTTAAATTTTAAAATATTAATTGCATTTTTCTTAAAAAAACCGAAAAATGTATACAAATGTAAAATTTTTTTCTCTATGACGGAGTACAATTAAAAAAAAAATCTTTGAATCCAAGTTGGCAATCCGTGGACACATTTTCTCCACATTGAGGTGAGCGAATCCAATGAGGTTAGTACATATCAGCCTTAAGGTGGTGCACCCCACCTTCTGATAACGAATCATTTCAAACAAATGTGGAAATGTAACTAAAAGTTTAAAAAATACTACTTCTGTTCGTATTCTACAAATGGGAAGGATATGCATAAAATAAAGATATCAATACATTAGGAAAACAAGTGTATTTATAGTGTCCTGACGTATCATTTATTGAATGACTACTGCACATCTGATGGAATGCCAATTCAAAGGCTACCAAGTGGTGGTTTTAATTTTCGAATCGAACGCAACAAGTCTCGAAGTGTGGGTTCTCCTCCCCATGGACCACAGGTTGTGTTTCTCGAGCACGACAGACGATGTTTTTTTTCTTTCTTTCTTTCTTTCTCTCCGTTGGAACGGACGCGCGCGCCGTAACGGGATTTTCCCACCATTGTGATAGAGAGAGAGAGCTTCCTCGTCTGCGGCCACGTGATCGGAGAAGTGGTATCCCGTCCGACCGGTTGCCATGAGGACGGGTTCGCCCGTTGCCGCCTCGCAAATGCGCTCTCTACCGTTAGTAGGAACGGGAATTCTCTGCATTTGCGGGAATCAAACACATGACTGTGTTTGACTTTTGTCTTGTATATCGCTGTACTTCTCACCTCTTTCACATCTTGCCAGTGACCGCACAGTATCAGACGCGCACACGTATTGAAGACGCTCATGAGCTGAATAATATAGGTTCTCCAAAACTTTGATTCCAAATTCACGCACATTTATATATGTGTGTGTGAGTAACTCATCGATATATATTGAAAGTTCTCTCGACATATATATAGCCTACGACCACTAGAGACGAGGTGCAGTGTTGACACCTTTTCAAGGTCAAAATGCTGAGACACTTTGTCGGATAGACATTCGCCTGTTATTCTGACCGCTAGTTTTTGCTGACCATTTTATTATGGGAGCATCATACGGGCGGAATTACATGAAACTTTTCAAGGTTGATCCCGCTCCGAAGCGATATCGTTTGACTGCCTCCCACATCGGTTTCATTTGCAGATAAAACGGTCGCTTCGATTTGTTATCTCTGTTGCTGCTGCTATTCGATTGTGAAGGGAACAAAACAAAAAAAAAAAAAAAACAAGACCTTCCCCGTCGTTTGCATTTGGCCTTGACCCACTTCCCTCTTTTCCATAAGCAGGAAGGGTTACGCTGTGCTTCCTGGCGGGGGGAAAAAAAAATTCCATTTCCAAGCTATTTTAAAATCTTTTTCCTCCGCATTCTACTCCGCATAATAGGGGGGGGGGGGGATCCCCACTTCGAAAAGCGTAACCCTTCTACCCGCTCTCTGTGTTGCAAATTCCGTTGGGAATAAATAAAATGAAAATCATTTCTGCACTTCCTTGCCTTTTTATTTTTTTAAAAATCATTGCCTTTAAATAATAGAAAAGGATGGAACGGAAATTACTTGGGTTTAAAACTTCGTTTTTAAATCATAAGTTTTTTTTTTTTTTGCGCATAGATTCATGTAAAATGAATGAAAAACGTATGTTAATCTTGATATTTTGACGAAGTTAAAAAAAAAATAAAAAATTGGTAACTTCTCTGAAATCATTTTTTGTTTCAGTTATTAACGAAAGTTTTCTTATTGGCCTTTTCGGTGTATAATTGTCGTGTCCGAATTCAGAAAGGAAACAGCATTGGAAACCGGTAAATTAGTCCTTTAATCGGAACTAGAAAAGATAAACTGTGTGAGAGAAAATTGCTCAAGTAGTTTATTTAAAATGGTTTCTGTTATTATGGAACGCTGTACACAACATCACGGAATTCGCCGGCTGGGGGGTCATTCTCTGCGTGCCCTCACCGCTAGGTCGTGGGTCCGAGGAGTGCTCCCGTAACAAATTCGCGGTGTGGATGTCGTATAATCGCCTGCCGCGTTGGGAACAATACTACATTACTAGTTGATTAACAAAAGTGGAGTGAGACTTCTTACTGTCGAAAATATGCATGAAAATGCAAGACAAAAGCTTTAGGACTGTGTGTGATTCGACACAAGAGTATATGTTATGAATAAGGTTGTATTTGTAATCATGGAAACAGATCGAACGAATTTGACTGGAACTGGACTCCCAGAAACAACATAAGATGAGTTTAAGCTAGTTAAGATCGAGTTCAGTACATGCTTCAACATTTTAAAGGATCGTAGCCCAAAGGCTTTGGTACTCACGTGCGCTGTACAACTGATATTCATCCAGTTTCTGATAGTCAACGGATCTCTCTAAACACGGACACTCGGATAAGAATAAAGCTCTCTATATCTATCTATCTATCTATCTATCTATATATATATATGTGTGTATGTATGTATGTATATGTATATAGTGTGTGTGTGCAAGGGCGGCTCCAGTCCAGTTTTTTTTCCGGGGGGGCAACGTCGGCTCTTAGGGTTATATATATATAATATATTATATTAATTAATTTATATATATGTATGTATGTATATATGTATGTAGTGTGTGTGCAGGGGCGGCTCCAGCCCAGAGGGTTTTTTTCGGGGGGGGGGCAACGTCAGCTCTTAGGGTTATATATATATATATATATATATATATATATAAGAAATAAACATCGTCTCATTTTAAATTTAAACTCATTTAGTATTAGGTCTACGATTATATAATTTTAGGTTATGAAAAAAAAAATACGCTGAGCTTTTTTTTTTTTTTTTTTTTGGGGGGGGGGGGGGCTTGGAGCCGCCAATGTATGTGTGCGCGTGTTGGTGGTGAGGGCTGAAATCTTCAAAGCGAGTCATTTTGAGTCATACGAAAAGCAAAGAAGGGATTTTAAGTGAATAACAAACTCGTTTTCTGTTTACGCTGCTTTACTGAATAGTGTTTTGTTTTCCTGCTGGTCTTCCCAGAACTCAGACTCTTATGTTTACATATGTGGATGATGAGGTATACACATCTACAGAGAGTCGTCTATTCCATATTATTTTAAGATGGGGGTGGGTGGGTGAGAATGTGGCAGGTATCGATCAGTTTTAGTGTGGTTTCGTTCGAGCGGTTGGAGTATTCCAAAAGACACCCGAGTCGGCATGATGTTGGACGCGTGAACCACCACCGATATTAATGCTTCCGACATTCCTATTTTATTTGCAGCAGCCCCATGTCAGGCAGAACATCCGGAGATCTGCGGGGCAGTGAGGAGAGCTGGGCGTATCTCCCTCTCTCCATTTCTGTTATTGGCGGGCGACCGGTTTCTCCGTTGTGCAACTCGGCGGAAGAAAAGAACGCAATAAAATAAAATGTGGCGCAGTGTGGGCTGTTTTTTTTTTATATTTTTTTCTTAATCGTTCACTCTCGGCGTACGAGTGCGCCCTCTGTCGGTGTGGCTGCCACACTGCGAGTGGAACTCTGCCAATTGGATAATAATGGACCTTCGCACACCTACGTTCGGTAAGCCAGCGCCATCGTGCTTTAAAGGAAAACATTTTCGAAGAAAAACGGCTGCGTTAATTCGGGGGTTGGGGTCAGCCGCTGTGGCGCACGTATCAGAATCCAGGGGGGAGGGGGGGGGGGTGCGACATATATCGGCGTGCTGTGAACTCGAAGGATCCTAGCGCTGTCCGCATTGGACGCTGGACGTTAACAGTGTCTATTAGTACACAATGCCGTATCTCACAGGCACAATCCGCCGTTTAAATGATGATATCGGCAAAGTTGATAAAGGGATATTTTCAACTATGCATTTAGGAAAAACTTAATTTCATGTAGTGTTTCTGTATTAAGTTTTCCTGCCAGATATGTATTGCAGTTCCAACTTAAATATGCATTTAGAACACACACGCAAATAAATAAATTAATATATATATATATATATATATATATATATATATATATATATATATATATATATATATATATATATATATATATGAGAGATAATACATAAAAAAAAGAAGAAAAAGACCATGAAAGTAAACCAACAAGACCAGAATTCAAGTTCTGGTTCAATAAAACCAGAATTCATCTTCAGGTTTTCTCGCTTTTGGTTTACCTTTGGGTTTTCGTTGTCTGTTTCAACCTTTTTATATTTTCCCTCTTGCATAGGATAGTGTTGCCTTATTATTAAAATATTTATATTAATCTGCATTTCTCCATTCTTTGCGATAAGTTGAAAATTTTCTTTTCTTTCCAATTTTATAGGTATGCATGTGGTGCTTGCATGCATATAGTATTTCGCGGGATAAAATGGCTACATTTGTGGTCTAAGGGTCTGTTCACATACTGAAATATTTTTAACCAATTACAAACCGCCAAACGATTGGCCACGAAATTGTTGATGCTTGTGATTGTTTTAAAATATGTCAATACCAATAACGCTGACTCTGACGAATTCTATGTAAACAGGCCCTAACTCTGGAACTGTTTGCGTTCAGTACCATTTCTCAAAGTTTAGTAGATTGTAGCAGTCATTACCAACCGTGAATTATGGTTACAGGCAGACACGCTTGCACAAGAGTTGGTCTCAGCTTTTTGGGGGTTAGTGACTTTATGCTTTCGCGTCTTGTTAGGTTTATTAGGATAAAAATGTCACTTGAAATGGTGACATCGTTTATAAATTGCTGGGGGAAGAAAGGGGACAAATACTTTTGAATATAAACTATGTAAAATTGAAAGGTTAATAAAGAGCCCAAGCAAAAGATTTCCTTTTACTCGATTTCTTAAGGCTGCTATGTAATTGGATTCACTCGGTTAACCTCTGTTGAAAGTGGAGACCAATGATATTTATCATGCCCAGAAGATCGGATATGACGCCATTAGTTCTAAGATAAAGGGCGAGACTGCTGGCCATTCATTTAAGGGGGCACCATGTAGGTGGCCAGCATTACCCCTAGAAGCCGGTCCCATGATTTAGAACCGAGTCGAGTGACGAGGGAGACCAATTATAGTCGAAGATCCAAGTCATTGCACCCCGTGGTAGAGAAGAATAGTTTTGACTCTTTCGGTCTTTGAAAGTGTAAGCCCGTCTGCACACGGAGCAACTCAAAAGAAACTGATAACTGACTCAAATCACAAACCAGTCCGTGATGAGTCGTAACCTATGTAATTGAATGGAGCCACGCACCACGCTGGTTACAAACCCGTCGACGGGTTTGTAACCATTCAATTACATAGGTTTGGCTCCATTCAATTACATAGGTTACGACTCATCACGGACTGGTTTGTGATTTGAGTCAGTTATCAGTTTCTTTTGAGTTGCTCCGTGTACAGACGGGCTTAGTGGGGAATGCAGTGTTTCAAACGCACATCCTTTCCACCATTCAAGTGCCCTTTTTCTGTGACAGGTTTCATAATTTAAAAAAAAAAAAAGAAAAAAGATCTTTCATCTGAGTTCTGAATAGGTAGAGCCGCCTTAGAGGAAGTATATTTGTACCTCAAGTAATTCTTTATTCGTGTTTCGGGACACCTCGGAGTTATCCAACTTTTGTGGCAGCCTCTGTTAAAATATTCAACACGTGGATGTTTGATAAAATGTTTTTAGAAGGATTTTTTTAAGTGACAGATACGTGTTTCCCTTAGAAATAAATGTATAAAGATTGCTCAGGATTAAATAGTTGTTGCACTGGAGTAGTGCCCAAGACGTGGCTTCTAAATACACCAACCAGTCCCTGTGAATGCCAATTGGGTACAGAGGTACCTGATGACAAAAATCGTGTGGAAAGGGTAACCGGGGATTATCGCGGAATTTCTAGCAGCTTCGTGAGAAAACGAACGCTTCTAATTCCGTTTTGATGCCCAGTCAGTTACTCAGGGCCGCCCAGAGACTTTAAGGTGCTTGGGGCAAACTTCTGTTGGGGGCCCCAAGAAATCTGATTAATCGAATAATTTATTTTTTAACTTTTTTGGGGGGTGGGGGTGGGGGGGCTTTTTTCAGGAGATTATTTTGAATTTTGAAGTACGGTACAAGTTTCAGAATTTTCTTTCGGAGGAAATCTAATAAATGCATTTTTAAAAAAATTTTGGGGCCCCTCCGGCAGTTGGGGGTCTGGGGCAAAGGACCCCAGCTGCCCCCCCCCCCCCCCTCTGGGCGGCCCTGCAGTTACTGGGGAAATATTTTTAAAGAAAACTATCAGGTCATACCTGAAAATAAGTGCCATTCATGTTTCTATTTGACATTTCGTTAGTTTGTAAATTCCACGGCGGGGATGCTGCTGTTTTTAGTATGCAGACCGGGGTTTCCCAACCTTTTTCCTACATCGACCCCTTTTAAAAGAACGATTTTCCTCCTCCCACCCCCCCCCCCCCCCCATATTTTTCTCTCTAATATGCAGCATACAACTAATTACAATACTATTAATTGCGCATAAAACACTTAAAGATAACAATTTGACTAAGAATATGAACAAAAAATTAGAAAAAGTGGTTCATTAGCTTTATGTTTTATTATTTTTGTACTATTTTCGTTTTTAATTTCGCAAACATAAACAAGATTTTATAAATGTAGGTTGTAACTGCACAAACATCGCCAAGAGAAAAACGAAACTGCTTCTGATTTGTTGAATCGGGAGGACCCATGTGCTGTTTTTAAGGTCCAGTGGATTTCCCCAGCTCTGCACACAAACAAAAGCCGACGGTGGCATTCGAGGGATATACAGAAGCGTCATGACATTCGACTATAGATGTGTGAGTCACTCAGCCCTGTGCAAATTATTTATACACATTAAAACGGATATTATTATCTAATAATTACTTTCCTAGAAAATTAAATTAAATTTTAAAACAAAAAAATTTATCATCGACCTCCGATAGACCCCTGGAATACTATAGATCCTTTTTAAACTTTCATCGACCTCGTTGGGAATCCCTGCTTCTTGAGCCATATGTTTGCAACATAGTAAATACACCATACCTCATAATAAATAATGTAAAACCTAAATCCATTTATTTAAAATGAGTAATGTCAAGACAAACTTTTGACTATTTTAAACAAAGCAGCTCTATACTTGCTACCTGCTACTCTGAATAGTCATCAAGGTAAGAATCGGTTCTATAGATATACAGGCAGCCCTCCTACAGCACGGCATCTTACAACACGGTTTCTCTCTAACACGATAAGATAAATTGCGGTAACCCTCGTATAACACTGCAACTTGTAACACGGTTTCGCTCTAACACGATAAAAAAAAAATTGCGAAAACCTTTTTGCACAACACTGTACTTCTATAGCACTAGATTGCATGATTTTTGTTCAACACATTTAAAAACTAAATTACCTTAAAATAATGACGGGAAGGAATAATGAACTACAGTGGCTTTACATGAAAAATTATAAACAAATTATAATTTATTCATTTATAACTCTACAAAATCACTAGAAAACCTAAGCTTAGCTGAAAATCTTGAATCATTTTTCCTGAATGCATACCCTTCCGCCGAAAGAAGCTGAACATTCAAAAGGGAGCTGCAAAATTGTCTATCTCCATACCGTGAATCTACAATCACCTTGTAAGAACCAGCAAGTAAACTAAAGTTACAGATTTTGTAAAGAGGGTAGAAGGTGCAAAAAAATCTAAATGAAGAAAAAGGTTCTGAAAATGAAGGTGATATCGTTAAATCGAAAAAACGCTCTCCTTTGACTGTACTGAGCAGTGACGAGGAAGGAATTTATTAAATTAAGGCCGCATTAAATGAAAACATTTTTTTGTTTCTTTTTGTTTTGTGTTATACATACATTTATATTTTTAATAAAAATCAAGTTACTCATATGGAGTTTTTAAAAAAATTTTTGTTTTTAATGAGTTTTCAGAACGTAACCCCCTTTTTTTTAACTGTCTGTGGGTCTCCTTTAACACGGTATCACACAACACGGCATTTTCTAGGAACCTATCTACCGTGTTATAGGAGGGTTACCTGTATTTCCTTTAGGAATATCTCAAAGATACGTCACAGGTGTCGTATTTTTCAGGCCCAAATTTCCAAAATTATGTTTATAAATTCACCTGCCTGATAATGTTTCTGGCCGCGCATGGTGGGCCCCTGATCTAGATGAACATGTCTCTAGATAAGTTGAACCATTTCTTCCGATGGGATAATTTTCCGCAAGTGAATTCACCATAACCCTAGAAGTAGGGTTCGTAATCTGAAATTTGAAATGAGATGATCGAAGCTTTCGAAATGATAATCACCTGTTCTAAAAATCTAGTCGGTACTTTTTTTGTTCTAAAAAAAGTACCGACTAGATTTTTAGAACTGTTGAATTCACTGGGTTTTGTAAGAAAATTATATGAGCCTAAAAAACTTTGTAAGTCTCTATGCGTGCATTCTTAAAAGTGGGCATATCTAGAATTTCGCGTCCTTCACCACCCCTCAAAGGAGAGAAAGGCCCTGACACTGGAGCGGAGTAGAGGCCGCGCACCACTGACCCACATCTCGAAAGTGGGTCACTTGAGCGAAAGTGATGTGTGTGTGACCGCCGACGTCACGTGACAACTCACGCAGGAATCGACGAGTCGATTCTGATACGGCACTTCCCACAGGTCTTCAGTTTTTTTTTTTTTAATTTCCCCTCGCCATTTTATTTGTGTATATTATAAATTATGTGTATATAATGATAGGGTCGGTCCCATTTTACACAATATATCACTGATTAAGCGATGATATAATTACACTCTATAAATATCTGTATACGTACGCACAGTGAAATTTCCCTATGGCGTCGACTCATAGTTCCGAAAAAAAAAAGTGGCCGTTTTGCGGGATGGACGGCTAAAGAAGTTTCACTGTGTGTGCGCGTATGCATGTATGTATATATATGAATGTGGTTCTCAAACGTTTTAAATCTCAAACAATCTGCAGATTATTTCCAGCGGTGCCCTTATCAAACAACCATTGTACAATACAGGAAAAATTTAATTATAGTTCTGACTAGATTACTTTTCACGGAATAGCAGGGCCACCCAGAGACTTTACGGGGCCTGGGGCAAACTTCTGTTAGGGGCCCCAAGAAAAATAAAAAAATGGAAAGAGACGAAAACACACATTCAAATTAAGTTACTCATATTTAAAATTTTATTACATGAATGATTAACATAATTATTATATTTCATTGCACTGCTCTCTTGCTATATTTTCTGAGGAAATCTAATAAATAAAATTTTTAAAATTTTTTTGGGGCCCCTTCGGCAGTTGGGGGCCTGGGGCAAAGTGCCCCAGTTGCCCCCCCCCCCCTCTGGGCGGCCCTGCTGAATAGTCTATATACAGCTGGACCTAAAGGGCTGACATTTTGCATGGCGATTCTTCATATAGTGTAGGGGTGCATTAGCAAAGATTTTTGAAAAATTCCTCTTAGATTTTTTAAAATTAAATTTTTAAGTTGTTTTTGTAACATTTTTTAAAGTTTGCATTTAAAATATTCCGATTGCTATAAAATTTATATCACGAGATAGAACATAAAAATTCATTTAAAATGATATCTTTTTCGAATCTTTACGTCTATTTTCTAATTTTTGGTGAATTTTGAAAGATTAATTTTTAGAATTTAATTTATTAAATGCTGATCACGTGGTCTCTTTTCTTTTTGCGATACTTTAATTTTGCGTCACGTGCATAACAAAGAAATAAATTGACAAAAAAATTATTAAAATATGGTAAAAGATCAAATTTAACCACTAGACTAATTGAGATGGAAGTTTTTTAAGACTTTAATTCAAAGTAGTATGTTTTATGGATATTAAACTTACAAATTAATTCATACATTGACCGTTGTGTATAATTTGAATGTCCTCCGTAGCGAAGCACGGGTATTCAGCTAGTATAACCAACCATAAATATGAGATCGTAGAGGTAAAAAAAAATATTTATCGTTTGTGTAAAGGGCTTTATTGTTATAAAAATGTACATTATTTTTAAATTTAATAATTGCTGTTTTTCATTGAGTTGATATTCTCCGAAGACATACGAATATAAGACCTTTTTATGAAACAAATTTCCCTTTGAAAAATCCGTCTGGATATCTAAAAACTAAATATCAGTTGAATTTTCCGTCCTAAAGTGCCTGTTTATCTTTGATTGGTTCATGGTGCTATTTTAGATATTTCTTTGACATTATTAAGTCTAGCTCTATATTTAGATTTTATTACAGCCACACTTACAGAGGTAAGAACTAGCCAATGGAATCATAGCGCGAAGTTTCTTTTCCCACATCTTCGATGCTACACCAGAGACCTACATTTTAAAGCTCAGTCCGGCAATGAGCTGCTCTGCCTCCTCATCGCTAATATTCTTAAAAGCGTCTAAAAGGAAATCGAAAACCATTCATTACAAAGGCGCCCCCCACACTTTGGCGATTTGCTAAATGCGAGAATGAGACGGAGCGAGACCTCGTGACAATTCCGATCACAGGAAGGGTTCACTTTTTACATGCAAACATATCTGCAGTAAGCAACCCCCGACTCCTCTTGACACATTTGGGGGTCGATTAGTCACGCTCCCTCCCCCCCCCCCAAAGCGATGTGTGAAGGAACACTAGACTGTCATCCAGACATTCCCCCATTTAGAACGCGCCCCCCCCAAGGCTCCTCCCGAGCCTCTCGTGTCTCTTTGATGATCTGTTCAAAACCCGCCCGATCGAGGGATCGCAGCAGAGCTCTCTGCCCCGTTAATCACTGGTTTCCCCCCAGATTACTGTGCAGTGCAGATGTGTGTTGACGCAGTGTTACTGTAGTTTTAGGAATTTGGTGTTGAATGGGATGTTATTTGCGTAAGGAACATCTACCTTTTTTAGCAGACACGTGGTGCAGGCAAGACCTCTGCGCTGCGTAAAATAAATGAGGAACGAAGGGCGAATCATTGTAATGGGACAAACGGTGTTTGTTTCTGCAAGCTCCGGCCACAGTATAAACTTTATGAGTGGCTTTAAGGAAAAGAGTACTTTTTTTTGTTGTTGTTTAACCAAACACACACACACACACACACACACACACACACGGGAAACTCTCCCATTAAAGAAAACCAACCTAAGGATACTCGTTTATAAAGTGTCATCTCGTCTCTTAATGGTACCGGCTGTGTTATTGAACAAATGATTGTTTCTTCTGAAAGGTAGGACAGACACACTTAGTTACTGGACAGTCCGCTCTCTCTTTTTAAATGTTAATAATACGGAGGAAAAACACATTAAGAAGAACTCAAACGAGGGACATTTTTACGTCGCTTGCCGTCTGCTGCTTTTTTTTCTGGGTGGGGGGGGGGGGGAGATTTTACGTTACCAGTAGTATGTTTACCCCAATTATCACCTCTTTTAGGAGCAATCCTTCCTCTCATTATACCATTGATTAAGGAATAGCAACAATGATTGATTATATATATATATATATATATATATATATATATATATATATATATATATATATATATATATATATTTATATATTTATATATTTATATACTTTATTTCTTGTGATTTCTAAATATAATTTGCATTTCTTTTATGTGTGTTAGCCATCTTTCAAACTGGATGGTATTGGAGGATAAATATAAATTTCTAATACATAAATTCAAATTCAAATTTTAATTTAAACAAAATAATCTTTAAAGTGGATAATTGATGCAATATTTGGCATTGCAAATCTCGTTGCAATAGGGCACATATGAACAGTTCTCAGGCATTGGTCCAAATGAGTGTCAGCGAAGCTTGATCGGTACTTTGATTTCAAGTACAGGTAGCCCTCCTACAGCAACGCATCTTACAACACAGTTTCGCTGTAACACGATAGGATGAATTGCTTCAACCCTCGAACAACACTGCAACCTGTAGCACGGTTTCGCTCTAACACCATAAAAAAATTGAAAAATCTTTGTACAACTCTGTACTTCTACAGCACTAGATAACATGATTTTTGCTTAATACATTTAAAAAATAAATTCTTTTAAAATAATGACGAGAAGGAATAATGAACTATAGTGGTTTTACATGAAAATCTAAATGAAGAAAAAGGTTCTGAAAGTGAAGGTGGTGATATCGTTCAACCGAAAAAACGGTCTCCTTTGATTGTACTATGCAGTGACGAGGAAAAAAATTATTAAATTAAGGTCGCATTAAATGAAAATAATATTTTTTGTTTCTTTTCATTTTGTGTTATACCTACATTTATATTTTTAATAAAAATTAAGTTGCTAATATGGAATTTAAAAAGTTTGTTTTTAATAAGTTTTCTGAACGTAACCCCCCTTTTTGTACTGGCTCTGGGTCACATATAACACGGTTTCACACAACACGGCATTTTCTAGGAACTTATCTACCGTGTTATAGGAGGGTTACCTGTATTTCATATTGGAAAACAAAGATTCACAAGCATATGTCGTCGCACACAAAGAGTTCAGTTTCAGGGCACATTTTCTCAACAATGGGAAGCTATTTCCATTCACTCAATTCCAGAACTTTTCTTCGTTATGGTGTGATTTTAATTCAATGTCATTTCTTATAATTTCCAATTTTAAGTCGTCGTCATTGGAAATATCCAAATATGGTGCGATTTTATGAGTCACATCGTCCTCTGCACGAGAGAAAAGATTAATAGAAAAATGCCACCAATTCGTAGAATTCTTCAAATCTGGTATTAAATTCTTCCAACAGGGTATCAGAATGTTTGGCAAACTCCATCGCAGTAATTTTCTATAACCATTTTTAAATTTGGGAAAAGTGATAAATTATCTTTCTCCGCATGCGATTTCTAGAGCGCCAATTTAGCTTTAATCGTACTTAATCATAGAAGCAACAGGATGATTTCTAATTTAACAATTTTACCGTTAAATCAGTTAGAAAGCCAAGCTTAATTAACCAAGGTTTTTGCTCTCATTCTAAACTAATTTCATTCCTGGACTATGGAAATCCTTTCACCCATGGTAATAAATTTAAAAACTGCTCAAGCACCTTTCCTCTACTGATCTCTCTCTATCAAATATCTAAGCTCAAATAATCAAACTGATCAAATATCTAAAATTTCGATATCTGAAGGGCGGGCACCGCGCTGCCGACCCTGGGTCCAGGGCCCAATTTAGAAAATTCTTGACTATAGGCACAACTCGGGATGGGGGCCCCTTAACACTGATGTAGGCGTAAAATTTCCAAAATTGACACACACACACACAAAATAATGAATCATTGTGAAAGTACCATTTTACCAAGAATTGGCTATTTGAAGCACAGAAGCCTAGAACATTATCAAATAACAAAAAGCAATACAACATATTAACTTCATCATTAAAATACTAATACAATGCAACCAGAAAAACTTATTATTCCCTTACATACACTATAACATACATATGATGAACTATACATATAACTATACATATGATGAACCAATCAATCAAATTTGAAAGGATATATATAAAAAAAATTGCTATTAAAAAAGGTAAAATTAAAATAATAATTGGGAATTTTTTTTCTTTTTTTTTTCTCTTACAATAAAAAATTTTGGGGGCCCGATATTCAGGGGCCTCTAGGCCCGGGCCTACTGGTTCTAATGGAATACCAGGGCCTGCCCTGGTCTAAGCTCAACATTATTTCATGCCGTATTTCTCCGAGTTGCGCTTTATGGGGGGGAATCCAAAAAAGTTATGCGAGTCTTCCATCCGTATTTATTTATTTATTTTGGATTCCCCCCCCCCCATTGTTGTTGCTGTTGCCTTCACGTGGGCGACAAAAGGTGTCGCGAGCCGCTAGAGTGGTCAATGGGGTCAGCTCGCAAACAATGGGTATTTGAGGTAGAAAAAGTGCCGCTGCGTCCGAAAGTGAAAACGGCGAGGGAAGTGAAGGTCTGACCCACTTTTCCTTCGATGCCTGACCTTGGGACGTGCGCGTTTCCTCTCGCTGCAAAAGATGAGATTTGCAGCGTGATCCATCCCTCTCTTTTCGTCTGTTCGTGCATGCTTCTGATCCGACATTGCAATCGCATCCGTATCGCGGGGGCCATTTTTTTTTACCATGTTTTTATTAACTCGCTTTCTTGTTTGTGCGTTATAAATCTTGCAATCGGTTTTTAAATAACTTCCCGACTAGCTAGACTTTTGAAACTTTTAGAATAGCTCGGAACACGATGACAATGCATTCTTTTAATACTTTTAGCCATCTTTAAGCAGAATTGAATTCTTTTTCAGTTCATTTTTGTTTTGTAGACTGTTTTGCAGCCATCTATCGGCCGGGACGGGAACGAAAAGTTAAACGCGAGTTCAACTTCCAATTAACTTAATTTTCTTTCAAGTGGATGGGATAATTCATCAAAAATTTTTTTAAAAAGTATTTATTAATACATAGAATTGTCAAGTTTATATGATAGGGTAGGTGGGGGCAAAGGTTCGCACATACATTTTAAAATGACCGGGAAGAGTTTTAGGAAGAATAGGGTAGGCAGTGCATTCCTCTACTTCCAGTCAGTTGCCTCGTAAAAAATGTTGGAGTTAAGACCCCCTCTTGCAGAGAAAATGAGATAAGTTTATTTTCGTCTCTTTTAATGTAATTTTTTGCAACTTTTGAGTAATTTTGAGCATCACTCAAACTCACGAACTGTTTTGGGCTTATTTTCGCATGTTAGGGTGGTAAATAACCTTTCAAATCCTACCTTAAGTTTTGGGTTAACTCAAATACAGTGGCGTCCATTCTGCAGAAACAGAACCAACACGAAATGGGGTAAAGGTTTGCAGGAGTCATGGGGTAAAGGTTCGCAGTGCAAACCTTTGCCCCATCTGCAAACCTTTGCCGCTCTAACTATTAACATTTGTTTCATGTCCTCTTTTCATTAGGAATCCTTATTAACAACGTCTTTTATTATTAATGGGAATTAACATTTTTGTAATTTGAAAAAAAATTATGGTTTTTGATAAAAACTGCCTGTTTTTAATCAGAAAATTTTTTGTAAAATGCTTGAAAATCCATAAATTAAAAATAAAATAAATTAGTACAACACAAAAATAAAATAGCTCTGAACAAAGATCTATTTTACAAGATAAAGGAATTAAATGTTGTTACAAGGCATTATAAGCTTCGAAGGTCTAGATAGGGAAAAAAACTCTAAATGAGTAATTTCCAGATTTGCAAGTCTTTGAAATGCTCCTTGCGTCACAATTTTTGACGAAATTTTATAAAATTTATTACAAAGACTCCTATTATACATTAAAATAAAGTTATGTATCCATTTCAGGTTTAGACATCATTCAGATTATCAAAGTTTAACTTAAGCGTGGAAAAGTACAAAAATTTCACGAGAATTCAGAGTACAAGCATAAAAATATTTCCTAAAAATTAATTATTCAACGAAAGCACAAATCAAAACATAACCCTGATCAAAATGTATAAGCAATCTAAAGGCAAAATTAAGGATAAGGTTAAAAATTGGATCGCAAGGAGCATTTTAAAAAACATAATAAAAATTTCAATTTTTTAGATATAAAAAATAAAATTTTAAATATTTATAAAATTTTATAAGGTGTTTGAAATAATTTTACTTTAATGAATATTTATGCCCAATTTCATATCTCTGAGGTAAAAATTTCAAAAATTGCTTTGTAATGTCCCCCATCCCCTTAATTTGCTTAATTTTTACGGGTTTTAAAAGAATGAGTAAAGCCTAAGATATAATATAACGATAGTGTTAATAGTTGATATTTTAATTGGAAGTTCTTTAGTTTAAGAAAAAAATTATTGAGATTAACCCCTTTTCATTTTGTGAATTTCTTTGTTAGATTCAACTTTCTGTGTTAATAGTTGATATTTCATTTTTAAGTTATTTAGTTTAAGAAAAAATTTATTGAGATTAACCTGTTCAATTTGTGATTTTCTATATATGTAACACCTTTAAAAAGATTACAAAATGTGAAATAAAATTATTTAGACAACTCTTTTTGTGATTTTCGATGCCTATCCAGTAAGAAACCAACGAGTGGGGTAAAGGTTTGCAGTGCGAACCTTTGCCCCACCGATTGGGGCAAAGGTTCGCAAACAGGTCTTTTGGTAAAATTAAAAATTCGGTGACTAAATATTTCGGGAAAAAATTCATTATTTTATAGAAGGTAGAGGGGATACCCAACTACAATGCAAGTGACTTTTTGGGGCGATAGGATCTAACGGAGGCCCGTAAGAAACCCAAAACTCAAAACTGCAAACCTTTGCCCCCACCTACCCTACAGCAGAAAATTTAAAAGCATGGTATAAAAAAGTTCTTTTTATCTTGTAATTATTGAAAATCATTTCGTTCTGGGAGCTGCGAGAAACATTGCGCTACTCCGTCGGCACCGAGTCATCTTCAAGCCCTGGGATGGGTTGGATTTTTTATCACTCCGGAAAGCCCCGACTTCAGCCGTCAGTCAACCCCCTTTTTTTTATGTCTACCCCTCCCCCTTAAATTGTTAAATTGTGTCTAACAAATAAACGTTACAAATTCAAAAATTGAAAGTCAAAAGTGAAGACATGGAGAAAAATAATTTCTAGCGGATGCACTTAATTTCTAGCGGATTAATAATTAGAAATTATTAAAGTATTAAAAGAATGCATTGTCATCGTGTTCCGAGCTATTCTAAAAGTTTCAAAAGTCTAGCGGATTAATAATTTCTAGCGGATGCCTATAATTCACCGCAGTTTGCTGGCCATTTTGTTATGGGGGCACCCCCTATGAAGGGATGAGACAAACGGAGGTATATTTAGTGGATTCGATCCGAACACCCTCACCACCGAAAGCCAGCGCGCTGTACTACAGGGCCACCACAAGCCCGTGCATGGAGAAAAGTAAAATGAACGAGATGGCTCATATTGTTGCAGTCATAAAATCAGAAATTACGATAACTGTCGTATAGCTAATCGAGGAATTTGAATTTCAATTTCATTTTCACAAGTCTGGTAAAAAATTCTCTGTCACTCCCCCCTCCCCCCCCCCCAAGCAATTGATGAGCTGTCGTTTTCCTGACGCTTGTTCACTCATAAGTACTGAACAGTCATTTATTTTAGCTATTCCACGTATTTGACGAACTTTTTTTCTTTCTTATTCCAAACTATTCAATATGACTTCTTTTCGACTGTATGAAAAAACGTGTTCTGTGAATCGACACGTTCTACCAAACAGGTTGCAACCTGTCACAGTCATTTTTGAAATCTGCATCAGTCGTTTAAAAAGTGGATGTTTTCCAAGTCATTTATCACGAGGTTGCTATCCAGATACTCAACTATTTTGAAATACTCGAATAAAACAGATTTTAATTCATTTTTGAAAATGGTCTTTTTTAATTCCTGGAAATGAGCACAAACTATAGTATAGGACGCCTAGTCTTTACAGACTTTAGTTCTAAGGGAAAAAAAATAAATAAAAGCATCACTTGTGTTTTGGGATGACTATGCACTTATACGTTCTCGCCCGGTCTGACGAACCCCTTGAGATTTTGAGAGTCGACGGTTTGAACATTTCCAGTCGTTCACGCAAACGAAATAGCTTAATTAATACATATTCTAAAGATAAGTTTGTCAACTTAATAAAAACTAGTTCATACCTGTCAAAACATGACGGCTAGATAGTAAATAAATGTACTAATACACAAATTATACTCAACACATCATTGCCAAATGTTAAAAATCATAATAATGCGCAGAAACAAATCAATGTGTTTAAGCGGCCTCCTGCTTAGTGAGTATCTAAAGCCAGATTTAAAAATGTCACTGAGCATGCTCAGAAAGCAATTTCTTTATAATTGTAAATTATCACTAATTAAACAGCGCGAAATAAACAATTTCCATGAGGTTTAATCTTATATTTCACAAACATAATTATCATAAAGATAAAAATGACAGAGAGAGAGACTCCTCGGAATAAACGTGTTTATTTAAACATGTCACTGAGCATGCGCAGAAACAGTGAGTTTCTAAAGACAGATTTAAACATGCCATTGAGCATGCGCATAAATAAATTTTTAATTGTAAATTATCGCTAATTGATTGAAATTGCGGTTACAAAAACCAAATTTGACAAATCTACAGATTACAATCTTTCGTTTAAGAGCAAAATGAAGTAAATTGATGCAGTAGTTTTCTCTCACGGACTGCCCAAAAAGTCGGCTTAGCAACTTAAATATATAGATAAGATTTGGGAATTGTCGTCTTACATTTTTAATTGCAAAAAATGAGTGTGTTCCTCGTTTATTTTGAAATGCATCACGAACTTTCCGTTTCCCAAATTTTCCAACCTTTTGAAAGAAGTAAACAATGCAAAATGGTATGCGGATTTCATTCAGTCTCTCTAGATGCGAAGTGGTCCCTAGTGTCATTTAGGCTTCGGGCCTTCTAGTGCGGCTTCGGTTATAATAACACCACGAGGTTAGGTACCACCACAATTTTTACCGACCGGGGGGGGGGAGATCTTCCCCACCCATTGATCTCAATAGAAGAACTTGACAGTCTACGGATTTAACATACCCATATCCGGCCTAGACACGGAGGCATTTCACGGCATTCGATCCGAGCACCCTCAGCACTGAAAGCCGAGGCGCTACCGATAGGTTACCTCTGAACACCAAAAATTAAGTGATGGAGATTTGTATGTATGTTTATGTATGTATGTATGTTTATGTATGTATGTATGTATGTATGTATATATATATGTATATATATATGTATATATATATATATATATATATATATATATATATATATATATATATATATATATATATATATATATATATATAACCTTCACATCGCGTAGTGGAGAAAATGATTCTCGCTTGTAAGAACGGCACATCTCGGACTCATGAACGCTGATATACACAAGGTGGTAACACTCGTGGAAGGAACAGAAACACATTGAAGAGCTGGAGTACTCTATCGAAAGGATGTATACTTCAAAACGTGGAAGGGATGTACACAACAAAACGAAATGTTGAAGAGACGAGCATAGGCACACAAAAAGATGGGAACATTAAAGATGAAATCAGCTACCGGGCAGTGCGAAGACATCGGAGTATGGGACAGCAGCGCGAAGACAGTCAAAAGAGTTCTATAAAGTTTTTGAACCCAATATATTTTGAGACAGTCTTGACAAACGGGCCACAATGTGAGTGTATGTTGTGCAGGCCTGTTATAGACGATATAATTTTTTAAAATATCTTCAGATAATTGATTTGAAGGGGAATGATGAAATGGATTAAATCTCATGACACTTTAGTAAAATGACTTGAACTTTTAACTTCAAATAATCATAGACTATGGGTTTGTATTGTATTTCTTAATTTAAAAAAATATATTTTAAAAGGCTGGATTTTTTAAAAATCACAATGTGGGTTTATTATTTTCTTCTCGCTGGGACCCTCCAATCAATCAATATATATATATATATATATATGTATATGTATGTATGTATGTATATGTGTGTGTGTACAGTAAAACCTTGTTTCTCCAGACTAACTGGGACCATAGGCAATCCGGACAATCGATAATCCGGGTAAGCAAAACAAAATCTGCTTAGACTTACCGTTTATTACGATAAAAACCATATTTTGTAACAAAGTTATATAGTATTGTTTACAAGACATTAAAACATATAATAACTTTTCACATCATTTCTTAACGAAGAAATGGTAAGCTTCCTTAAAACTCAACAAAAAGCATTTTATTACCATAATTTGTTGCACAATATGTGTGTACATTGAATCAAACTAAAAAGCGAATATTTGGCGTACTTGTAGTTACGTTCTTGCTATCATAGTTAAAAATTATCGTCTAATACGAACATTAAATAAAAATAATGTCTACAAATATGATCCGGATTACTGTAATTTAAAATAACTTTACTGCAAATTTCGTCAAAATTTTTTTTGGGACATTGTGCAATTCCGTCTTTGTTCAGTGTTTCAGATGTTGGAAAAATGGCAAAATAATTTAAAGAACATTCATTTAATAATCCTTAGCGACTCTACCTACCCATTTTCACAATTTTGTATCTCGTCTTAGAACAGCCATATTAAAAATGGAAGTGAGAGAAACATGCAACGCAGACCGAGGGAAGAAATAAACTAAGCAGTATTTGCAGCCATTAGCTACCTCAAGTAAAGAGCCACTGTGCCCAACTGGACGGGGGTTCGTTCGACAGAGGGCAAGGGGGTCACTCACTCTTAAGGCAGTGTGACATAAAGCTTACTAGTTTGAGCTAGTCGCCCGTGCACTGTCACTCCGATACGTCATGTCTACCGTCTTGGCTCCGACTGTTTATGGAGCTTATGATGGAAATGAATGTCAACTTTCTCAATGTAGGAGGGACACAATTTGCTCTTGAAACGTACTACAGCGAGAAAGCCGCTTATCAGTAGAGTATAGATTCACACAGAGGGATCGCCGTTTAGGTTCATGTATTTTCATTACAACACACGGTTCTCGTTGTCACACTTCTGTTACGAGGCATCCCCGAAGGTCTTTTTAAAAAGTTTGAACAGAGCAGGCCTGCACAACATATGCACAATATTTTAAAAAAAAATCTAAAAATACTATTGTGATGGATGGCGAGTTGAAAGTCCTTTTTTTTTTCAATCTAGAACCAGCTTTTTTAAGCACATATAGTTTATTATAAGACAGAGCTCGGACAAGTACAGGAGACTATATATTTTACAGGTAGAAGAATACTATTTACAGGAACAAATTATTAACATAACCTTAACGCTCTGAAGCAAATACCAGCTACGTTCGGAGTCTACATTCACTTCCGAACTTATTCTCTAAGCATATATCAAAGACGAGCGGAGTCTGCAATCACCCCCGTCGTTTTCCGTAACAGCGTACCAGACCCGTCCGGAGTCTACGATCACCCCCAGCGTTCTGCGTAGTACCCCTTACCCTACGATAGGGGGCGTTATTCCTTGTTATAGTGACTCGCCTGTATCTACAACTATTTTTAGATTTATAGTAATACGAAGGGAACATTAATATATATTAAATTTAAAAAATAATCACTCATTGATTGTTCGCATCCCATTTCGAGTAGTGCCGACAATAACTGGTCTCGACTGTTAAAACGCAGAACATGTTTCTACAGATTCCAATCGTAATGGCGTACGAAAAGGTTGGCTGGATCGCCACAGTTCATGTTTCACCGGAAGGAAAAGATATCGGATGTTTCTTTCGTGCATCCGAAAACCAGTGCGCAAAGTGTTCTCTGATGGTACGTCAGTTTTGCACAACCGGACCTTTCGGAAGCAGTCCGAGTCGTGACCTTTCGGTTTATTTGTATCGAGGAACTTGCAGTCCTAGTCATGAATACCGTGTTCAAACGGTACATTGCCGACTATGTACCGTTTTCGACGAGAGCTCGTACTTCCAGCAGGAAGAGAGCGCACGCTTCCAGCCAGAACGGATCCCGGCGGCGGCAGCAGCAGGTATCGTCGTAAGCGGAGTTGGTCGTTGTAACCGGAGGGCACGGTGTAACGAGGGATGGCAGTGCGGGAATAGCTTTCTCCGCTCGCGGGTCAGTTTTTCCTCGCACGCATTCGGTTCAAGATCGTTCCGGAAAAGTGGGTGACCCACTTTTTTTCCGCGCGATGCGGGGTAGAGGTAGGGCGCATGCGCTGTGGCTCTGTCACCTTGAACTGGAATTCCGAGGCGCACGGGATAAACAGCGAATTTATCTGCGCCGTTATCGCTTGTGTGTTGGGAGAGTTCGAATCCGAGGGTCCCGCCACAAACGGTATGGAAGTGACTGTGTTTATGGCAGCGGAAAAAAAAAAAAAAAAAAAATTCGGAGATCGTTTCACTAAATCCAAGGGGGTTGACCAGAATCGCCGGTAGGATCCTGACCGAACTGTAGTGTGTGAAGGCTCCCACATACCGACCTCTTTGTGACCGAGGGTCCGAGGCTGCCGAGGGATCCGTCCCACAGCGGCGCATTCTTTTCCATCAACATGGGGCCCTGGTGCAGTTGGTCGATTTCAAAAATCCGACAAAAGAAACGAAATCCCTCAAATTACGCGGATAATAGCAGTTCCTCTTAATCGTCGATGAATGCCCCCTTTTCCCCCTAAATCAGCCGCTGTATCCTAGTGGACAACGACGAGTTCTCACAGAATGAATGGCTCGTTATCTCTTGAATGACTGAGAAGCATTTTTTTTTTCGGGTTTATACGATGGACGTTTTCTTGAGAAACTGAAGGAGCCTCCTTCACGCTGTCGTTCGTTTTATTGCTGAACGTCTCGGTCAGTCTTAGCCAGAGACTCAAACAGAAACGACTGAACGCCACGGCATTCATCGAAACACGCGATTGTATGACTGGATCGGGGGGAGGGGGGTGGGAGGCAAGAAATTCGGACGGAATCGAAAAGAGTAGGGCGAATATAGGAAGTGAAATGAAGAAGCCGAGATGCATCGATAGATGGTTTATAAAAAAAAGAACGAAAGCATCGGAGAGAAATAAATGAAATGAAAATGTGCACCATAGGGAATAAGAATTCACAAAAGGAAATAGGAGCATTGGCGGCTCCAGGGTGGGGGAAAGGGGCAGTAGAAGCAATTGCCCCTCCCAAAAAAGCCCGGCGCATTTTTTTCTCCATAGCCTAAAATTATATAATCGTAGACTTAATACTAAATGATTTTAAATTTAAAACGAGACGATGTTTATTTCTTTATATATATATATAAAACCCTAAGAGCCAACGTTGCCCCCCCCCCCCTCCCAAAACTCTGTACTGGAGCCACCCCTGAATAGGAGTGGACAAAATGCAGCCGTTTTGTTCTGCCTAATAAGATCTGGGCCCTAAGGGAGACCCATTTCCCGAGGCTCTCAAGATGGCGAAAGAAATTGCAACTGCGGGAGGGGCGGGCGTCTTGTATCTCCTGGGAGGCCAAGCAAAGAACGGTTGCTTGGACAGGGTTCTAATAATGTCATTCGAAACAGTCCTAGGGTATGGCGAAATGTTTGCAGTAAAAGTGGGTTATCGGTGCAGGAGTTTTTTTTTTTTTTTTAATCGTCCTTCCCCCCCCCCCCCTACACCACCGAATGCCTCTTTTTTTTTCTCCTTTTTTAAACATTCGCTGACTGTTCTTCTGTGGTCTCCCATGGAATAAGGACTTCGGTCTCACTTTGATGGGATGAGTCAATATCTTCGTGGAAAAAAAATTGGATGTTTAACATTAATAATTCATTATACATTTATTATTCTGAGAGGGGCGGCCAGTAATCATTTTTGAGAAGTATTTTGACCCTTGGGTGGACGAAAATGGGCCGTAGGATAACCTTCTTTTCAACCGATTTTGTGGGGCGCACTAAACCTATACGAAACAACAATCAACAGCCCCCGCCGTACGATCCGACAAGTTGTAGTGGTGTGTGGAATTAAGACAACAAATTCGGCTGTCCTTGTACTTTATATATTTACTGAGCACCATCTCTACTCTAACAAATACATCGCTAACTGCTGAATGAAAGCCGGACTTTTATTTATTTATTTATTTTATTTATTATTATTTATTTTTATTTTATTTTATTTTATTTTATTTTATTTTAATTTTATTTTTTAAAAAACATTTAGGGCCTGTTCACATAGGAGTCCGTTGCGTTGCGTTAAGGAAAAGATGACGTTGAGACGAAAATAAACCAATCACAGGCCTCCAAACGATTAGCAATGAAATTTTTAACGCCTATGATCGGTTTATTTTTGTCTCAACGTCATCTTTTCCTTAACGCAACGCAACACAACGGACTCCTATGTGAACAGGCCCTTATGGAATAGTTTTCCTGTTGGAGAAGTTTAACGCATCTTGTTTTAATCCATTTCATTGAAAATCTGATTTCATCAACATTTTAAGAACCTTTTCCGCTATACTCTCGCCATATAAATAAATTTGTATGTAATGTTGTAAAATCTCTCAGTTTTGTTCGTGTTTTATGAGATAATGTCTATTTTTTGCCGATAAATCTTTTCATTTTGCATTTTAGGGTAATTTTCTGCGTGCATGGGTGTTAGTAATATTTATTAGTTTATCTCAGACTATGCGTGGGAATGACTGTATTTTCCGTAATGCAGATTTCTTAAAAATCGACGGATAGACACCTTTGTAGCAATAAATCATCGACAGATAACGGTAGATGTTTTACAGTTTTTAACTTTTAGTCTGCTGCTATTATTATAACGTAATTACCGGCTGTAGGTTTAAATATACAATCATATTGTGCACAAAGGTCTTACGAATGAATATGTTGAATAGCGTTTCCCCCCCCCCCCCCCATTGTAAAGGATGCGTACGGGACAGATGACCGCTTTGTTTGACGTCACGAAAACGTTCTGAGCATTTGAGTTTCTGACAGGTGTTACTTCAATGACGTATGAAAGTTCACTATACTGTGTAGTCACTTCTACGCACTATAAATAAATGAATATATATGAAAACATAAATGAATGTATATAAATGAAATATATATATATTCATTTATATATATTTGTTAGTATATATATATATATATATATATAAATGTGTGTGTGTGTGTGTGTGTGTGTGTGTGTTTGTTTACATACACATCAAGTTCACCTCGGCGTGATCATTCATCACATATTAAAATTGTTTTTTTAGCTTAGTCTGAGCTCACTGGTGTATTCAAAGAAATGACCTCGGGAAAATGTCCGAAAGCAAAGTCGAACTCTCATTTCCGCATAGACATTGTATAGTGTTGAAAAATAAATCTGTGTTGGGGTAGAAGCTACCAACGATGGCAGATTGGAAGAGAAGATAGCTCAGATACCATCTTTTTATCCTGTATTTCGGCGTGTTGATACTTTGTTCGGACGTCTTGAGCGTGTCTCACGCTGTCAAGTGTTTCAGTGAAATGAAGCGCCTGAAAATGTTGAAGAAAGCTAAGTTTTTATGCTAGTGGTGGTCGTGGGGAGGGGGGGAGTGACATCTAGCTATTATGTCATTTACAAGATAAAAAGAACTTTTTAAATACCATGTTTTTAAATTTTCTGTTGAATCATCTAAACTCGACAATTCTATGTATTAATAAATACTTTAAAAAAAAAAATTTCATGAATTATCCCATCAACTGGAAAGAAAGCGAAGTTAATTGGAAGTTAACTTGCGTTTCCTTTTTTCGTTCCCGTCCCGGGGCTGCACCAGTCTACAAAACGAAATGAACTGAAAAAGAATTCAATTCTGCTTAAAGGTGGCTAAAAGTATCAAAAGGGTGCATTGTCATTGTGTTCTGAGCTATTCTAAAAGTTTCAAATGTCTATCTAGTCGGGAACCGAATTAAAAATCGATTGCAAGATTTGTAACGGACAAACAAACAAGAAAGCGAGTTAATAAAAACATGGTAAAAAAAAAAAGGAGAGAGAATTGATCGGAAGAGTAATAATCTCGTTTAGCATATTAGAACAGAATCATTTTAGCTCCGTGAAAGATAATTTCCCAAATCTCTTATCAAAATAATTCGAGACTCTGCTAACGCCTTCGTTGCAAATTTCATAAATGACGAGACTTACCGATGATTGGTATTGAATGTGTACCAAGTATTGACACGTAATGGAACCTCAGATATTGTATTAAGGAGAACAGAAGAATTTTCAGTTCGTGACAGTTCTGAAATTCTGGAGACCTTAATCTACAATGGAACTTCTAAATATCTACCGCACACATTTTATAGTAGGAAACACTCAACGTTACATTTAGCGTACATTAAATAATTTATCCATGTTTCTGTCAATATCTATTACATATATTTCTATCAATATCTATTACATATATTAGGGGACACAGAAAGCGAGCACGGGCTATCGCTGGTATATTTTTCTCTGATTTTCCTATGCGTGTGTTTTATGATGCGGAAAAAAAAAAGTTTCCTATAGTATTAAATGCTCATAGACCTACCTGTATGTTACCCTTTTTTTTATGAGCGCAGCTTCCCATTTTTAATTTGCACATTTGCCCTTAAATAACTATCGCGGGAACCTGCATCCCGCTGTCTTTCAGGCCCTCTCAATGAGTGTGACTGTTCCTTTTAGATGACGATTTCTTGTAGACTCTTCTGATGGACATTTTAGTGAAAAGTGCATAGTTTTCAAGTTTAACACACACATGCATACATATATATATATATATATATATATATATATATATATATATGCAACATTCAAGTCAAATACAGAAATTTTTTGAAAAAGTGCCAAATTGACTTAGATGTTTGAATATAATGGAGCTTAATAGCCTTTACACCTCGTCACGATACCCATAGTGTTCGAAATTTGAGCGTTATCTTGTTTCAAGTGTGTAAGTGTTGAGTGTGTTGGAAAGTGTGCTGGTTCTTTTAATAGCTCAGTGTGAGAGGCGATCGTCCGTCCGGCAGATGTTTTTGTGTGCCGAGGCCTTTCTCTTTGGCAGAGACCCAGTGACCCGGTGATCCACTTTCGCTTTCTAACGGAACCAAGGACGACGCGGCACACTTTTCCTCGCCACACAAACAACGAATCGATTCACCCACTTCTCCTTTCCTTCGGGTCTCGTGATCGCACTCAGGTGTTTCTCCCGGGGGGAATTCACGTGCACTCTCTTCTGCTGTGGAGCTCATGTTCCGCGTCATTCATTTTTTTTTCATGCATTCTATGTGGCCGATTCCATCGTCCACTTAATATTTGCCAAGAGATTGGAATCATAAATGACGGGTTGCCGAATTTCTCGCGATTTTGAATGGAAATTGACAACCGTCGTCTGTCGCCAATGGTGGTGCGAAAAAAAAAAAGCCCAAAGAGACGGCTTTGTCCCATGATAGTTTGACATGCTTCCGCTGGTCGCTTAGCATGGATTCTTATAACTAGATGTTTTTTCAGTCAAGTAGACTGCAGTTATTCTCCGTTAATGTCTGCCACACAGTGGCGCACCCAGGATTTTTTCTTGGGGGGGGGGGGCGAGATGAATGGATAAAAATATTTATAATGCATGGGGGGGGGGGGAGATGAACAGATAAAAATATTTATAATGCAAAATTAATATTCATAATGCAATTTCTTTGGGGGGGCAGGGACCCTTGCCCCCCCTGGGTGCGCCACTGCTGCCACACATAGAAATGCCTGTAGAAATTTTACATCAGTAGTCCTAGCAAAAGAGATGAAATGGCGTCCAACAACATTCCTAGCAAAAGAGATGAAATGGCGTCCAACAACAATCTCTAAGGAGGGAAATCGAAAACTGAACATTACACTCTGTATTGACCTACCTCTGCGAGTTTCTATCCTTTTACAGGAAATAGCCCTCGTGAAAGTTTTCTCTCTCTAATTCATTTTGAACCAATCATGGACCTTCTTATGAACATTTTTAATTGGTTCAAATTTATTCTCGACACCGCGGACTGCGGTCGTGGCATACGAGGGGACAGAAACAAGGAAATGTTTGAAACTTTGCTCGTCATAAACCGATTCGCGGCACATTTTATGACGAGGATTTCATTCGAGAAATCATTTCACATAATTGAGGCGCAGGATATATATATTGCAATATGTATATTTAATAACAGTTATAGTGAACTTTTTCCAAATGCATTGACTGTCATATGAATTTTCCTTACATGGGCCATCTTTCAGTTTGCTAAAGCTCGTTCAAAATGGCATTCGTCCAACACTATTGGCAGAAAGATCGCCGTGGATGAAGAACATCATTAAAAAGTGGGATTTTTCTAATTTCAAGAATGATAGGCCGATTTTAAAAGCCATTTATTTACGTATGTAATTGTTTATTTTTTTAAACATTTTTTAACTCTATAAATCTTTTTTTCGTGATGTTATGCTTTTTTACCGTTGAGAAATTGTGCCCAAACTGTTTCTTGCATCCGGGCCCCTTCCTAGAGGAGGCCGGCCCTGTTTTATAATATATCTATTATAAAGCATATTTTTGACGTCCATTGCGCTCAGACGCACATACAAGAACATAAAATGGGTGATAGTTCATTTTTATTATAAAAATTGAGGCCATAAAATTATTTGGATGTCTGTGCTTTGTGGATAAAATAAAATTAAGTCTTGAAACTATGAACAGGTGAATCGAAGCTGAAATTTCAAGTCGCTGGATACGAGAAAAAAAAAAGAGTAATGTCATAAAGTAGCGTGGAATATCGAAAACAATATTTTCAAGGCAATAAGAAATCTCTCTCTCTTTTTTTTTTTTTTTGGGGGGGGGGGGGGGGGGTTGTAAGTGTAGGTGTAAGTAATGAAAACAAAACTGGGCTCTATATTATTATTGCAGTCTTTTCCGACATTTACAAAGCTTTAAAAGAAATTCCAAAAAATAGAGAACGTTTATGATTTTATTCCGTTTAAAATTTCATTGTGTCGTACCCGGGCCCATAAAATATGAACGTAACTTAAGACCACAGCAATACAGGACTAAAATCTCAGGTTCAAAAGAAAGACGCCAGTATGAAATTGAAACTACTGTTTGAAGTGTAATCATGTTTAACCAAACTGCATCAGCCCTGCTAGAAATTTGTGACTCGGCTATGAGTTTCATTCATTATAAGAGATAAATAATATTTCTTAGTTTTAATGATTCGGGGTGGCATACTGTGTTTGAAACTTGGGTGGATGATATTTTTAGAAAGAAAATACTGGTCGATCAACGTCGGGACATTTTCGCCTCAGGTTAACCTTGATCTGATGGCGTTCTCAGAACATCAGTTATAAAAATCTTTACCATTATCGTACATGTAACATTCATTTCAGCAGTACTTTTCACATAACATTTGAAGTCTATGAATAATGTTCGGATCCCCTCACGATGTTTCATGAGACTAAGGCCGTCTGCGCACGGAGCAACTGAAAAGAAACTGATAACTGACTGCAATCACAAACCAGTCCGTGATGAGTCGTAACCTATGTAATTCAATGGAGCCACGCACACGGCGCAACTGGTTACAAACCCGTCCGACGGATAACATTTGGATTGCAGACATCATAGCGATTCAGCAACCAATAGTCCCTGGGTTCCTTCTTAGTAGTCATTTTGGCTTTTTTTACATCATTTATTAACTTCGGTAAGTATTTTCGGTTAAGAAAGAACTGTTTTTTGCAGCATTAACTCGAATTTTGGACAGTTCATCGTCGAATCGTTGTTTCATGTCTATAGACCATGACTTCTTCTCCAACACTGCAGCTTGCTCCTCCATATTCATGCAGCACAGTAAAAAACTAATTTTTTTTGTTGAACAAATTTAAGTAAAATTGCGTATTTTGACACTCCCGAACAAACCGCAAAGTGCAACTGACAAATTCTGAGCCTGGGGCGCGCGTTAAAAGTCACGTGACTATAAGGTTTAGTTTTTGCGGGGTCGAAAATTATATTTGTTAGAGACTCCCCCTCTGGTTCCGACTTTACGTCCCGTGGAGGAACCAAGACTAACTTTTGGTCTACCCCGTTTACGCAATGGGGTTACAGGAACTAAATTTTCATTTTGGCAATGTCTGAGGGCAGAAGAGTGGTAAACAGCAAGGGATGTATCAGGTTCGTCAGGATGTGGCCGATTTTTGCCTCAGAATGACATAAGGTCTATCACGACGAGGCATAAACTTAGCCGTACGTCCTTGTTTCATGTTTTTAGGAACTGGCATCTTCACAATGGCACCAACCTTTCCAGGATCAACCTCGATCCCTTTGCTGGTGATCCAATGTCCTAAATATTTAACTCTGGAGCAAGCAAAGTTACATTTTTCCCGGTTGGCATACAGCTTGAATTAGGAAAGTCTCTGAAAAACTAGCTGTAAATCATTCAGATGATTCTCAAATGTGACAAGACATAACGATGATGTCGTCTAAATAAACCAAAATCTTCACACCTGGTAGCTCACTTTTAAAACGCTCCATGAGTCTCTGGTAACAGTCTGGTAACCGAACGGCATTCTATTGAAACGGAAAGTTCCAAAAGGTGTGACAAAAGCTGTGTTATCCTTATCTTCTGAATGAACATTCACTTGGTGATAGCCAGATCGAAGATCGACCGTGCACATAAATCCAATATGTTTTGCGTCATGGGCAATGGATATTTGTCTGCTATTGTAATAGCATTGAACCCACGGTAATCCACACAAAGACGCAAATTACCGTTAGGTTTAGGAATCAGTACAACGGGAGCTGCGTATGGGAATTCACACTCTTCGATAACATTCTTTTCAAGCAAGTCATCTAACTCCTCCTTCAAAATTTCCTTTCTCACAGGAGACAGTCTATAAGGTGGAGTTGCCACTGGTGGGTCGTTTCCCGTATTGATATAATGCTTAATATAAGGGGTAGCGTCTCCCCCTGGCGGAAAGATTTCTCCAAACTCATTACGCAAGGATTTTAGCAACTTCTGTTGCTCTTCGGACAAATTACCATCTTCACCTTCACGGAGGCTACAGTAACATTTTCAACACGTTGTAGTTTACTTACATCAAGGTCTTCCTTGAAATATACTTTATGACGAGGGTTGTCACATTCCATCGTTTGTTTCTGACATCGAGTACAATTCCGGATTTCTCCAAAAAGTCATTCCCTAGGAGGGTACGATTACCTCTAGCATCTGGTAATACAAGAAGATCGATAAGCACAGTTCTTCCTTCAATTTCAATTGACACCGTGGCGGTGTACGCGTTTAAGGTGGATCGGCATCCATCCGCCAGTCACATCGTCACTGTAATCTTCTGGAATTCAACTCCTCTCTCATGGAGCAAGTTGAACATCAATTCTCCAGCAACAGAACGACTAGCGCCCGTGTCTGCACAAACTCTTCCTTTAATTCCACAAACAGTGATATCCAATAATGCTATCGGAGAGGAATTAGAATGACAATTATTCATAGAGATGGAGTTAGCATTACATTTTTAGTATACTCAACTGAGAAGACGTTCACCCGCTCACTGCTTCGTCACAATCCTAACTTCCGGCAAGCCTATTATCAGTACTCGAGAGGAGAAGGTTTAGTGTCGGCGGGGTCGAAAATTATATTTGTTACAGACACGATTTAGAATCCCGTGATCTCGATCCCTTTTCGAAAAATCATAACGACTTTCGGCTCATATACCATAAGATCGGGGTCATCCGATTAAAAGAATTTTAGCCACCTAGTGTCAGGGTCATGAACCCTTGGCATATAAGGTCGAACAACAATGTTCCCGCGCGTTTTGTGCCTGTTTCCTTGCCCTGTCCGGGTGTCGTCCTTCTCTTGCTTTGCTATTCACGCGATCTATGCCTCCGCTGTCCGTCCCATTATGTGGTGTCCAGTATATTCAAGTTCCGGTAGATCCGGACTAGTGTGTTTGAGTCCTTTGGTCAAGTTACATGTACTTTGATGTCTGCTGAAATGTCCTCCATAGTGTCGTCGTTTTGTTACCGGAATAAATAAATCTAATGGATATCATTCGTGTGTCTTTTCTCCAATGTGTCTGCACAGTGCGGGGAGTCCGGGTGTTTATTTCCCCAGTGTTCTGCTCTAGAATGTGCGTCTTTCGTCAAGTGCTCACGACTACATATTCAACAGCGACTGTCTTCTATATGTGTTCCCATGTCGTCAAATTCATTGTATGCGATGTGAATGCTTCATGTTTATCTCATATATATATATATATATATATATATATATATATATATATATATATATATATATATATATATATAAATTATGATGACAATGATGGTAAATTTCTACTACTTACGCGGAATGTTCTGGAACGAATGAATCGCATAAGTCGAGGACTTGCTGTATATCTTAGTTCACATATATAACTCGGGACGTTTTTGAACGCGTGATTCACCTTCCTGTTTATTGTCATTCCCGATCACTGTTATATCTGGATTGGCGTCCAATTCTCTACCGAAGTGAAGACAAGCAATATACCCATTAAATGATTACAAGTGGACGCGATTTTTTTAAATGAAAAATTCGTGTTCAAAATCAGTGTGACGTGAGTAATTCCGATTCCGCGGTTAGTGCGTCAGGGAGAACTGACCGTGTTTTAAGAGTTAACTTAGCCAACAGAATCCATTCACTGCACGTCTGCCGAGGACTAAATTACGCCGGGCAGAATGCCTGTGACCTAGCCAGTGTTACTTGAAGAAAATGAAACTCAAAACAAACGATTCAAATTGCATTAAAAATTATTTGAGCATTGGACGGATGACATTGTCTCTCTTATTTCCAGAGTAGGATAAGTATACGACCACATCGATCCATGGAAAGAATCGAGTACCATGACTGTTTCTTGCCTCCCGTTAAGTTGACAACTCCGTGCGAGCGTGAGTTGGCTCGGACATTTCCTTTGACGCGCAGTTTTGACACGCGCTTAACCTGGGTTTGACTGCCAATCCATACCACGTGGCAGGTTTTCCGAGCAAACACTTGTTTTGAATTCGTGATGTGCTATCCTTTAATGATAATCCTGAGTTGATTAGGAAGACATTTATTTTCACAAATTTCGGACCATCTTTCATTTTATATATCCTTAATATTATATTATTTTCTTCTTTCATTTTTTTCTTTTTTCATTTTATATATTCTTCACGTTATATATTCTTGCATTGTTTATATATATATATACAGTCGAACCTCCATATATCGAAGTAGCAAATTGCCGGAAAAAAATTCGATATATAGAATTGACCTTAGTTTTATCATAATTCTTCTAAAAAAATTAAAGCTAATTTTCGTATACGCAACTCCATTTCTACTTTTATATGCGAATCCCATTAAATGAAAGTTAATAACTAAAAAATGAATTAATATGAAAGATTTATTGAGTACTACATACCTTTACAAAAAAACAATAATCCAGACAGTGGTTACAATGATCACAGTTATATTCTTAAAAAAAAAAAAAAAAAAAAAAAAAAAAACTACGACGAATATCTTGCTGAACAGCATGTTTTGGGGAAAGTTCAAAGAAATGTTCGTATTTATTCAGTCCACTAAAAACTTAATCAGGGATATTTTCGGCGAATTGAAGTCCACGACATATTGTTTCAAATGTCAAAAATTGGGAGATTTTATTCTAAAGTGGAATAAAATCACCGAATTTGTCTTGAAAAAAATTTCGATATATAGAGATTTTTTCGATATATAGAAACAATTTTTCTATGTAATGAACATAGAGATTTGCTAAGAGTTCGATATATAGAAAATTTCGATATGTGGAAGTTCGATATATGGAGGTTCGACTGTATATATATATATATATATATATATATATATATATATAATATATATATATATATATATATATATATATATATATATTTATTTATTTATTTATTTATTTATTTATTTTTTTTTTGGGGGGGGGGGGGGGGGAGCTCATAATTTTGTCAGGAAGTTTGATTTTAACCCACTTTCAATTTTTACCCACTCTTTTTTTGTTGTTTGTTTGTTTGATAATTAACTGTAATTTGGCAAGAGGAACATAAGACAAGCCTGCTCAAAATAACCATTTTAAGCCCTATTTTGTCGTAAAATTCGCGGTGACATTATTGTGTTTCGTACTTTTGTACGCTATCTATTTTTGTGTGTTTTTAATATCCGAAGTCTGCTTGGCAAGGGAGCCATTGTCCGGTCCCAATGCAGTCCTTCGTAGCTGAAAAAGAAAATGCGTTTTTGTTGTTGCCGGTACTTCCTCTTTTTGTTGAGAGGAAACACAAATGGAATTGGTGTCAAGGCGAAACCCCCAGCCTGTTTGTCGAGTCTCTCTCGAAATGCCGAAGTCGTTGAACGGTGGTACTTTTGCCATTTTAAATGCTTCTCGCGTTAACACAGTCCTATCCCCCCCCCCTCATTCATTACACCTAATTCATCATTTAATGAAATAGACTCTCCGTTCACAAGTGATAGACTTCCGTTTTAATTTTGAAACGCGGTATTTTATGTTTGAGTAGCTGAAAACCCGCACTTCGCTACGGAGTACATTCAAATTAAATACAACGGTCAATGTATTCAATTAATGCCAAAAAAAAATAAATATAAATATATATTTATAATAAATACGACGATCAATATATACAATTGATGTAGAAAAAAATATATATTTATAAAAAAATCGTAAGGGATATTTTTATAGGCAAAATAATGTCCAATCGTCTGCCGCATTTGCAAGAAAAAAAATTTTTTTTTTGTCTATTTAGTTGTTATGCACGTGACGATAAATTTATTTAAAGTACCAGAAAAAGAAATCACGTCATCGGCATTTAATAAATTAAATTCTAAAAATGAATCTTTAAAAATTCACCAAAAATCAGAAAATAGAGGTAAAGATTCGAAAAAGATTTCATTTTAAAGAAATTTTTATGATCTTTCTCGTGATATAAATTTTATAACCCTCAAATTATTATTTTAAGTGCAGACTTAAAAAAAGTTACTAAAACAGCTTAAAAATTTAATTTAAAAAAATCTAAGAAGAATTTTCCAAAAATCTCTCTTAGTGCACCCCTACACCGTAAGAAGAATCGCCATGCAAAATGTCAGCCCTTTAGGTCCAGCGGTTTGGTCTGTGCGTTGTATGTCAGTCAGTGAGTCAGTTACGGAACTGTTTTATATATATATATATATAGACTAGCTGAAAACCCGCACTTCGCTACGGAGTACATTCAAATTAAATACAACTGTCAATGTATGCAATTAATGCCAAAATAAATATATATATATATATATATATACATATTTATAATAAATACGACGATCAATGTATACAATTCATGCAAAAAAAATATATATTTGTATATTTATAAAAAAATCGTAAGGGATATTTATTTTTTTTTGATAATATCCAATCGTCTGCTGCATTAGAAAGAGAAAAAAATATTTTTTTTGTCTATTTAGTTGTTACGCACGTGACGATAAATTTATTGAAAGTACCAGAAAAAGAAATCATGTGATCAGCATTTAATAAATTAAATTCCAAAAATTAATCTTTAAAAATTCACCAAAAATCAGGAAATGGAGGTAAAAATTCAAAAAACATTTCATTTTGAAGGAATTTTTATGATCTTTCTCGTGATATAAATTTTATAACCCTCAATGTATTATTTTAAATGCAAACGTAAAAAAAGTTTAAAAAACAGCTTAAAAATTTAATTTAAAAAAATCTAAGAAGAATTTTTGAAAAATCTTTCTTAGTGCACCCCTACACTATTAGAAGAATCGCCATGCAAAATTTCAGCCCTTTAGGTCCAGCGGTTTGGTCTGTGCGTTGTGTGTCAGTCAGTGAATGAATGAATCAGTCAGTTACGGAACTGTTTTATATATATAGATAGATAGATGTGGGATCGTTTAACTTTTTATCGAGATGTTAACGAGTCACTGCGTCCTCGTGGTTGTCGATTCTTCTTATCCCATGTCATTGAACAAATCTGCTTCAACACCTCACAGAAAAGAGAGAAGAAACAGGGTCAGGAGTAGTCTTGGAATGGCAGTGAGGGCATGGTAGAGGACTAAAGGTGCACTCACACTACGCTGACGTGTTACGAAAAAAATTAAACCATGATTTTAAAAGGGAGTGTGCATACTACGCCGACGTGTTGTGTCGTGTCGTGACGTAAGAAAACACGCTCCCTGACGCGTCAGCTCCAAATATATATTCCCAGATCTCGTCAGCAGGCGTCAGACCGTCAGCTATGAACACGGAAGAATAGCTCATCGAGCATGTGAAGAAATATCCTATTTTATTCGACCATTTCAACAAAGATTATAGAAACAAATATGCATGCAATGAAGCATGGGAAGAGATGGGAAATATCAGGTACTATTTCCATTTATTTAATAATTTATTGCAAAGTTAGGCCGTTTGATTGATTTAACCAATATTTCAAACACTTTAAAAACACGTTTATAAAATCAGTGCATAAAATTTGGTTTCTCTAATGACTGGCGGTAAAATTGGTTACTGATCTTGTAAAATGTAAACAAAGAGGAAGAGGTGATTTAACAATATAAACAGGTGTTCGTTCCCTCGGTTTGTTTTCGGT
This sequence comes from Dolomedes plantarius, assembly GCA_907164885.2. Lineage (NCBI taxonomy): Eukaryota > Metazoa > Arthropoda > Arachnida > Araneae > Dolomedidae > Dolomedes > Dolomedes plantarius. The sequence continues at coordinate 232,858,589 of OU015491.1, read as the reverse complement.
TTCCGTCTTTTAGGTAGAAAAAATAATTTATATGTGCTTATATTATTTACATTTATAAATTTAGTATTTTATTTAAATTTTTCATAGCAAAAAATTTTGTTTTTATGAATTAGCGGCAACAGTTGGCTACTGATCTTGTGAAATGTAAACAAATGGAGTGTGCAACAATGCAATATAAACAGGTGTTCGTCCCCTCTTGTTTTTAAACTTCCATCTTTTAAATACAAAAATAATTTATATGAGCTTACTTATGCAAAAATAATTTATATGTATATTTATAAATTTATATATATATATTTGATTGATAGTTACTTTCAATTAAATATTATAGGCAGACGACGGTCTTCGACTAAAAATTACCTTTTTATTTGTAGAGTATTTGAATTATTTGAATACTACGCAGAAAAAATTTCACTACAGGTTATTTATTTACATTCTTTAATAACTCAAAATTATAGCAACAAAAATGATAAATTTGTTTATAAAAACAGTAATAAAAATGTTTACAAAAAATATTAATGGGCCATTCTGCCTTTATGAATGCTCTCCCGTTGCCATGAACAGCTTGCAGACCCTTCAGGAGAAACGAAGTATTAATTAACTTCTCCCTCACTAGTCCAGTTTAACGAACATTATTTCCACGAATCGCTTCCACATTTCGAAAACTTCATATTTCTTCCTCTCTTACTTGCACTTGCTGTTCAAAAGGTGTAATTGTTTTACAACTTCTGAGCATGTTCTGAAGACAGCATGCTGATAAAACTATATAATCACAAGTTTCCGATTGAGTTTCTAAGGGTTTCAGAAACACTCCATCTTCCTGCAAAATGCATTTTCTACTTTTCGTCGTGCTCTTGAATACCTGTAGTTATAAATTCTTTCTTCATCGCTCTTTATGGAATTCTTGCTATAGAGATCCATCAAGTATGTTTTTAATGTGAAAGCCTCATCAGCGACAATAAATCGATCAGCCACTATTTATAGGGTGCTCCCATATTATTTATAGAGTGCCACTATTTATAGAGTCCACCCGCAACGATATGCACCTTGTAGGAACCAAACAACGGACGTGTATTCGTCACGACACGTCAGCGTAGTGTGCACACACCGCCTGGCGCTGACGTGTTAACACGTCACGTCAGCATAGTCTCAATGCAGCTTTATAGGGACATATTCTTGAATTCTAAATGGTTTAGGTCATTTAGTTGCGGGGATTTCCCAGTTCAGGATCATACTGCGATGGATAAACAAGACAACACTTTTGACTTCCTAATAGTGTTTTGATGTCGCGTGTCCGATCCCCCCCCCCCCCCCAATGCATCGATCCGTTGCTTTTAATGAAATAGGATCATAAAGGAAGAAGACCGTGTGACGTTTCTTTTCCAGTATCTTGCGATTTTATGAAATGGTCAAACTGATTGCGGGTTCGTAATGCAATAGAATAAGTTTGGCTGTGGGATAAGAGGGGTTTCATTGAATCGAACATTTTGTGGACGATGTCTTTTAAAAGAAAAAGACGACGACGTATTTGCCTAGCACGCCCTTTCAGCGATTTTAATTTACATTAGAGATTAAAATGGCGTAAAGGGCAGCGACAGACAAAGCGTGCTAATGGTTAACCGGGCAAACAGTACTGTTGACCGTGTTTGGTTTGTTAGTCTGAGCAATAGGACCAATTTCAGTTGATTTAACGGAGTTGAGGTCAGACATTTTATTTATGAGTTCTTAAAAACTTGAACTACCATGCAGTCATGTAAAGTTGATAGTTAAGGATTGAAATGGGCACCGCTTGAAAGCAAAAGTGCTGTGATCCCCTCCTTATTAAAAAAAAGGGGGGGGGGGATCAGTTCTGCGTCAGTCCACATTGATCGGAAGGGATCAATTATTACGTTCCTTTACTTGGCGTTGGGAAACGTTGTAAGTAGGCCAAGCACTCACTCTCTCCTCTCGGAATGATGTCAAGGACGTATTGCAAGAAATCGGAATTATCTGTTTTTCCCCATTTCCCTCGCGAAATTTCCCTACTCGATGAGACCGCTGAAAAGGTGGGTTTTATTGTCATTTGCAAAAGGGGGAAAAATTTAAAAATGCTGGTTTGTATCAAAGTGAATAAGCAAATAACATTGAACGCTTTTTCTGGGGAAAACTTGAGACGTTTGTTTACTTCTACAAGATAACTTTCGATTGAACGGCATCACGTCTGAGTTGGAAATATTTGTGGTAGATTCTTAAATGAAAATAAAAATATTGCGTTTTCAGGTCGTGTCGTTCACTTGCATTTCTCACGAAAGGAACGGTCATTTTTTAAAGGCTCGATATTCAATTAGAAGCTGTTTTTTTTTTCTGTATATTGACTCATGCAACTTTTCATCTCTTAAAATTAGGGTTTGGCTTTTTTTACTGTCGGCTGTATGCACTGAAATAAACTAATATTTACATTCTGCATTTATGGGTGCTGTTAACGAAGAAAAAGTGCTTCAAATACCTAGCAGTTTAAAAAGTCGGGTCTTAAGAAAACCTGCCTTAGGATTTTAATAGAAGTCAGAGAACATGCATTCTAGTAGACATTCTAGTGGTTAGCATGTCGGCCAGACAAGCGCCACTGAATTCCTTCGTATCTGCGCCAGGTATAGATGCGTTCAATTTGTAGGCGGGAAGTCCCTCAGTGTGGTTTGTAGGTACGAGCCCCCCTCAGACGCTCGCTCTAAATGGAGGTGCTCCCATGACAAGCAACCGACAATAGTGAATGGGAAAATAGGAAAGATAAAGGTTAGAAAGAAAAAGAATAAGCAACTGTTTGAAGCGCACCTCCCCCCCCCCCCCCAAAAAAAAAAAATAAATAAATAAATAAAATAAAATAAATAAATAAATAAATAAAAAATAATAATTAAAAAAAAAAAAAAGTGTAGCCGAGGAAGGTGTTGTAGCTTTATTTCGGGGTTCCAAATTTAATTCATCGTATCTTCACCTGTTAAGTACAGTCGATTCCGGTTCATCATTTTGGTCCTAATAACTGGCTGGTACGATTAACCGGTGGTCCAATTAAACGGAATCGTCTTTATTTCAAAGAGAAAGTGGCAAGAGTTGTTACATGGGAGATAAGAGACGATCAGATAGGTTTCTACTTTCATGTTAAATATCATCATACAAAGTGTGAAAATTACATAAACTGTTTTTAAATTGACATAAAATGAATTCAGTTCCGTTTCTTTCGACTCGTAAAAAAAAAAAAAAAGCCTTTTTAAATCCAAATTTAATTGAAAAGGGGGGGGGGGGAATCGTCATTTTCTACGAAATATTGTAGGTGTTCCCTTCGTTCGTCGATAAAATTCTGTCTTATGTTGAGTTTCAATCCAACTGCAAAGGGTTTTTACAATGTACGTGTTTTATATTGATTATTATTTAAAAATATATATATTAAAAAAAAATAAAGACGGCCATAAAATGGGTAATTTTTTGTTTATGACCTTGCTGAATTTTTTTTTAAAAGTTCGAATACTGCCACCCCAGTACTCAAAAGGGAAACTCCCATTAAAACGAAGCAGCAGTAAGAGCTATTCAAAGACAACGTGCGTACTGATATAGATCTGTATCCACATGCGAATTAAATTTGGGTGTCTAAAAGTATAGTTGGAATCCTTTTATTTTACGCATCTTAAAGGTGTGGTGCTTATATTTCCAGGTACACGTCGTTTTCTGGAACGTATCTACCGTGTCAAAACAGTATTGGATGTATCCCCGTGTCGTCTCTATACAAGTACACTGTATTTCAATAAAAAGTCATCGCCATCTACTAACATTTAGTTTCTCATTCATTTTGAAAACGGGCGTCAGAAATACACTCTGAAGCCGTTTTCGAGCCATAGAGAAGTTTACTTTTAACGAATTATGTAGCGCGTTTTCGTTTTCCTGACATAGATTTTCCTTTCCAGTTCTTATACCAAGAACTTTTTTTTTTTTTTTTTTATGTTGCTAGAGGCAGAGAAAAAGCTAGAATAATGAACGAAATTTAAGTTGTACCAATTAAAGCGCCCCCCCCCCCCTAAAAACTATTTAGGTTAAACCAATGAAAGAGCGACATTTCAGTTGGGATGGAGTAGATTACATTCATTAATTTCCCTTTACCGAAACTTCGTGTGTTTGTCTTGATTAAAATATATTGATAAAATGATCTCTCCCAAATGTGTTGCCCCCCAACAACGTATGCTCAGATTGTCATTCCATTCCACCCGGTAGCAATACCGTGCTTCTTCTCGCTTCTCGTCCTATACCGTGAACGATTCGCTTCTTTTCGTTATCCCCCGACCTGTTCAAACGACTGTAATCCTCTCCGTTTGAATAAATTTCCGATACACTTTTTGGCAGCCAAACGGTAAATGCTTTGTAATTTATTTATTTTTTTTTTAAGTGGGATTACATTCCTCCATAACGGTCCCCGGAAAGCAAAATTTATGACGCTAAAACCGTCGTCGCGAGTTATAAATCAAGAGTGGCAGAGTAGACATATGTAACTTGTCTTACCATCGACCTCATCCTTCTCTTCGTATGTAGGAATTTTATTGTGAAGATTTAAGCAAACGATAAGTAATCCTGCGTTAATAACCCGTTTCTCGTTAGAAGAGACTACCTGAAATTTTTTCGTTTCTGTTGATCCAGCGTCTTTTAAATTATAATCGGGTTCACTTCGTTTTACCGTGATGCGTTGTCCTCTTTTGTATATTTAACCCTTCAGCGGGCGCGCCCGTGTATAAAGTGCAACATTTTCGTAATTTTGAATGGTTTGTTTTTACGAGTAAGGTTTGAATGTTCTAAGCAATTTCTATTTATAGCTACACCCTTTATAATGCAGGTCTGATTTTCTGACCCTTGTATTCCTGTCCATTCATTGTTAGTCGTGATTTAACCGTGGTAAACCAACGATTATACTGGATTGGAAATACGACAAAATTATGAGTTGATGTAGTAAATCAAATGTGCAGCTATTACACGGTATTCTGTATATCACGAAGATGGACAATCTCGTTGTTTTTTAGGTTTTTGGACATAATAGGAATCCATTCGCAAGTTGCCCTTACATGCATTAAACCAGACAGTTTTGAAATAAGGAGATTGTAGCTGCATTCTTTGGCCTTTAGTTATAAATATATCTCAATATTATCAACATTTTATATCTTGTCATAAAACACAGAATTATTTTTTTCAATTTGAAAGAAGAAAGTTTATAACAAAAGGAATAATCAAGGTTGAAAGAGATGTTGCGACCCATTCATACGCAGTGCTTGAAATGGAGTGAGTGAAAAAGAGGAAGGTCGCTGACGATCGAACCGCATTCGAAAAGAAAAGCACCTTAGCGCCATTAAAAAAAATAAAAAATAAATAAATAACTAAATTTCTTTCCGTTTTTAAATGTGTGAAATATTTTGTTGGTAATTTTCTGTTTCATGTAAACGAATCGGAGGTCCCTCCCTGATTCATTTCTCTTAGCTGTCGTTTTATCTGCAGTCACCAGCGAGGAGGTCGCTTGTCCCTTGCCACAGAACAAATAGATGATAGTGCGGAAAATGGTATTACATTCTCGGCATGTGCATTTTTTATGGAAGCGAAACGGATGCGAACCACTCGAAGAAAAGGGTGACCTCTCGTGGAATTCGTAAAAGGACGAAGTAAAATGGCATTGCCACTGCCTCTGTTGTAGATGAAAATGATGGATCAATAGGATTTCATTATTAATAAAAAATGAAATCAATAAACGTTATTGAGGTTACGAACCCCTTTCGACATAATATACTCATGTCATATACAAAAAAACATCTAATGGTATTAAAAAATAGAAAGGAAATGGTCGTTTCTGTTCACGTGCTTCTTAAATGCATGATTAGGAATAGATTTTGTTGACGTGTAGAGTTTCTCGTTTTTCCCCCCTTTCTTTTACAACTTTTTCCTTTATTTAATTTATTTATTTCTGTAGACGCATGAAGTACATCTTTTGTGTATGTGGGAGGGGGGGGGGGGCATAGGGGCCCTAGCTATGCCACTGTTCCAATTTTCCGAATTTCAGAAACAACAGGAAACTCTTTAAAACTGAGCTGTTATCCGACATAAGCATCGAAAATGAAATGGTGAATGTACAAGCTGTCCGTATCTGACATTATCCGATCGACGAAAGTGCCTTCAGGCAGTGATTGATATCTTTTTCCAACTGTATATTTCATACAAGTTCTTTTATTGTATGACAGAATATACGACATAAGCTGTGTTATGCAGGCTAACGATATAAACAGTTTATACAGTTTGTATGTATACTGTGCAGGATATACTGTTGGTCTGTTTGTCAGTTTCTTTCATACAGCTATACTGTCAATAAACAATTACGTACTCACGTACGGAATACATACTAACTTTTTCAGCTGCAGTAAATCATAGATATTCAGCTGCAATAAAAAATATATTAAACTGATATACATCATTAGTAATATATAAAGCTATTGTAGTAAAATTTACTTACTGACGACATACATATATGCTGCATAATAGCTTTATCTCATCTCTTTTTCGTGCAAACAGTATATATACTGTTTAAAGAGTTGGTCTGTTTGCATGTTTATTTCGTACATCCCCTGTTGTTATATTTGGATAAATTTTGTTTTATGTTAATAAAGCAGTGTTATAACTAAACCTTCATCGAAATGTTGTCTAATAAACTAGCACTTGTCGAACGATGTTTATTATTTTATTCCAATGGCACGTTAAAAGACAACTGATCATCAAATACAATACATAACAAAACGGATTGACATCAGTATATCCATGAACATAGGGCGTTCCTAGTTACCCAGTCACGCTTCCAAATCGAAATACGGGGGAGAGCAGGGCATATGCATAGATGTGACATGTCTATTGTCCCTATCTTCCTTAAGATTACATAAGGGGCAAAGAGTCGGGAGCAACGTTGATGGGTTGTAGGTGTTTACGAAGGCACTCATGGCCGGATATAAGACGAAACATTCCAACAGATTTCTTTGTGGGCCATTCAAGAATCTGTCCGAACCATCATTTACTACTATAGTCGGACGATGTCTGGGACACTGGCAATCGGTACCAGAGGATTGCCATGGATGTTTTGTGATCGGCAGTAGAGCCCTCGTGTAACCAAACCAAACCTGAAGGAATGTGGTCTCATAAATTTTGGCTCAAGGAAAGACTCACCCTCTAAGGCGACGTGATCTTGCGTTGCTCTTCTATGTTTTAAACTAATTCCTGACATCTTAATTTTACTCACGTGTCGGGGGAGGTTGAGATAGACGCTTTTCTGTATCGAACGTACGCGTACTTGGGACTCACGGAAGTAATTATTTTGTTTGAAAATTTTAGTAGTAGTGTTTCTATATATAAAAATTGGATTTGTTTCATTTGGAATTCAGTGTACGTTTTTCGAAGAATTATTGGCGCGGAGGGTCAGTTGAAATGTGCATATTGAATTGTTTTGGCGTACTGGTGGCGCCACCTGGCTGCTTAGAGTTTTGTGCGAAGCGTATTACTCAGTGGCGTAGCGAAGGGGGGGGGCAAGGGGGTCTATCATGCTCCGGGCGCCACTCGCAGAGGGGCGCCAAATGGTCCTCAACGAATTCTATATAATATATTACTATATGTTTTTCGGGGGGAGGGGGGCACCAAAAAGGTATTGTGCCCCGGGCGCCAGTTATGCTCGCTACGCCACTGGTATTACTCTCGAACAAATAAAATGTAGGACGCTCGAAGCCCGATTCCTTTAACTGATTTCTTGGTTATAATATATTCTTGAATTTTCGACAGCATATCCCGTTCTTCCGGTTAACTCTTAAACGCCCAATTAACTCTTTCAAAATATGACAAGTTTATCGCCATTTTGTGAATCGGATGACAATTATAGCATCCTGATGGATGTGGACCATTTTACATCCACTGCTTTATCGTACTCGTAGCTCCGCGAGACGCGACAGGACTGAAAGGGAATAGATGGTTTGGCGTAAGCGTGATCTCTGTTCACATTCTACTGAGATGGTTAACATGACCCGTGACGTGGCATATCGTCACGGCGTTGAAATTTTTATGGAAAACGCTCAGAAAGTAGTGTGCCTAATCCCCGCAAGGTAGAGCTGACTGTCCAGAAAAAGCAGAGAAATAGCCATCGAGTGTGATTAGAACAGGCGGCTCGTGGAATGGTAAAAGGGGTTGTGCTATTCAGTGTCAAAGTAAAGACTTTGGTGAGCGTACTCACTCTGGTACCGTCATGACCTCTGCAAACGCATTTCAAGCACAACGTAAAATGTTTTGTAAGAATCCGTTTCGAAGAAAATTCGAGACAAGGCTGAGGCGTTAAACGCCGCAATTTCTTTTACAATTGGAAAAAGTCAATAACTAGTATTTAAGGCCGGTATTGTAATCGGTAATGACCTACTGATAAATAATTTCCACGATGAAGGTGAAGTCATCTTCCCTAGTCAAAAGCCACGCTTGGCAACTACTTTAGAATTTGCTGTACGAAATGTAAACAAACGCTCAAGAGTACCAAGTTGTATCTCAATTATCCTGGTTAGAAAACATGATTCGAGTTCATTTCCGGACCCCACTCACCTACATGCTACAGAACCTGTATGTATGCCATTGACTAATGGCCAACTGTCATTTGGGAAAACTTTTAAATATTTGTATTATAATGATTAATAATTAATTATTGTAATAATTATTAATATTTGAATTTAAAATGCACATAAATACAGGCTATTCAGAAAAGATCGCATTATAATGTAGGAAAAATTGTATTATTGAGTTTTCAGGAAATTGCATTCGGGATGAAAATGTTTGTTTAGTGCAAAATTAATGTTGACTCTGTCAAAATGTATGTAGACTCTGTCAAAATGTATGTATGTAGTGCAAAAAAGGCAAAAATTACGGAACGCAACTTCGTAATATCAAATATCTTTGACATTAACACCTTCAAGGTAACAATTTTGAAAAACTCTTTTTTGAAATCCCTGTACGTATATAATAAATATACTTCTGATTTTTGGAAAATAAAATATTTATTTAAAAAACAAAACAAAATTAGTTATCCCAACAACAGCAAAATCTTGATGATTAAAAAAATTTTTTTTTTCACAAAACCAAACATAAATGCTGAATGCCTTAAAGTCTTATTTTGAAGCATTTCTGACAATGCTTCACGCTCGCTTATTTGAAAATTATATCTAAGTGAAAAGTGAAAAAATTATTTTTCTGGACTTATTTCTCTCTCACTAAAATCCGCTTTTGATCCCCACGGGGTGTACAGTTGCATTTTGTAAGCGTCCATTGGGTCGCATTTGTTGCTTTCTGTTCATCGCGTGGGATTAAAATGTATGGTAAACATTATCGACATATCGGGAGACCCCAATGCAGAAAAGGGTCCAAAGAAATGCACACATAGGTTCTGTCTCTGTCTGTTTAATGTTTATAATTTGCATTTAGACTTAAAAGAATGTGAATTGCGATGTTTTGATGCAGTTTCAGTATGATTGTGTGAAATCTCAAGCTCTGCCTTTGAGCGAAGTATTGTCCACGTTACAAAATCCTCGATTCACAAATTCCCGATCATTCGAACAAACCATGACATGGAAACCCTCAGCAACCTTGTCAACCTTTCATATCGTCTTCGAAAGGACGAGACTGCAACATAATGTTGATTCTTACGTTGAAATAATAATGAACTTAAATTGGAATAACGATGTAATATAATAAATTTATCGTAATAATAATAGTATTGAACTCATCGATTTTCAGCTTTTATTTCACACTGCAAACAGGTGCGCTTGAGTGTTTATAATAACGTGTTTCTTAGTTGGTTTTAATACTAATATTTTGGCACCAATTTCTTGTGATTCTTTGTTTTTTGTCTTTTCGTGTATGTAGGTTGGACTGCTCTCTTATTTTTGAAATATTTTTAAATTTGAATCAATTCTGTAAATTTTATTTTATTTTTATCGTTTTGTGATATCCCATACATAAAAAAACTGCTTTTAAATTATATGTATAGTGGCGTCACTTAAGTCTTCTTATCTTCACTCTATTTTTGCTTTCAAATTTAAAGTGTCCCAATAAACTGATTGAGTAACAACTGTCCCCCCCCCCCCTCCCCCAAAATAGAAATGTCGAACACGTTATTAACATGTTTCTGTTATCGATTGCGAATAATAACATTCATCATATTATGTGCTCTCACTGAGTTGGAAGAGCGCGACGATCAACTTTTTCCGTTCGGAAGATAGGTAAAGAGATAGCAGCGAAGTGTGAGAGAGAGAGAGAGCGGAGTAGGTGTTGTGTTCCCCTCCCCCTCTCTTCTCCCTCCCTTTTGGCCGCGTTTTTGTGGGTCAGTAGGCCCCGCGTGCCGTGACATAGACCCAGTTGCCGCGCTCGCGCTTAGTGGGTCGCCGCGGTGAAAGTGGCTGTGCTACAACTAAACTCTCTCTCTCTCTCTCACGTGTGCGCGAACACCACTTTCACTCGGTTGACGGCAGACGAGACGGACGGACGTTAGTTTGCTCGCAGCGCGCTTTCATCTTTTATTTCGGGAGAGAAAAAAAAAAGAGGAAACGAAAGTGGACACAAGAAAGTGCATTCTGTGTTTGTGGATAACCTAACTTTGCTCTCTCTTTGGGATTATAACTTGGACGTGTTCTCGGATTTTTACATTGTGCACCTGACCCCCGCCCCCCTTGCTTCTGCTGATCGGGGGTGTGATAGTTGACGCCCCATGTGTACCGATGACCCTTCGATAGCCCACTGCCCCTTTCGGATTTCCCCGCTCGGACACACGCCATGAAGCCCGCTTGATCCTTATTTTACAGCTGTGTTTTGTGTGCGTGACTTTCAAACTGACTCCAGGATGATGATGCCAAGCAGCCACCTAATGGATACTTCTTTCTTACTAGCTCCGGCACCACCCGTGCCACCCGTCCTCGAGTACCCGGAGCCACCGGACACGAAGGAGGGCATTGAAGAGCTGTGTCCGGTCTGCGGGGACAAAGTGTCCGGATACCACTATGGCCTGCTGACGTGCGAGTCCTGCAAGGGCTTCTTTAAGCGCACCGTCCAAAATAAGAAGGTTTACCAGTGCGTGGCCGACCGCAGCTGCCACATAGACAAGTCGCAGAGGAAGCGCTGCCCTTATTGCCGCTTCCAGAAGTGCCTCGACGTCGGAATGAAGCTAGAAGGTAAGTCCCTCATTTTGTTTACCTCATTCCAGAAATCACCCTCTTTTGAAAAGGCTCTTCGCAACATAGGTGGTAGTCATTTGGACCTCTTGCCGCCAGTATCACTTACGCGATCTTGTCAGGACTTTAAGAGGTTATTTCTCAAAATCCTCCCAAACAAATCTATTCAACAGCCATCTCACCCACTTGCCGATTCCTCTTGGCTCTGGAGAATTTCGAAAGGGCTGCCGGTGGCCTTGTCCGACTTTCGGGACTTGGAATTTAAAAGTGGTCATTTTGAGGTCTGCGGACATTCTTTCAACCTCTATCTCATCTGCTCTGAACGTCCATTAGCCACCAGTTCCGTGTACAGTTTGGAGGGAAATGACTCGATCGGTCTGATATTTACGGTCATCGAGAGGATATGATCGTCGTGATTTCCGATTCCTTCAGGTGTTTCGAAACGGACAAACAAGGTTTCGAAAAGTTGGCAACACTAGAAAGGCACTAACATATGTTCATCGTTAATATGTAATGGAATATGAAAAGGTCACGCTGTTTGGCTGCATAGTGAATCAAATGACACTTAGTAGAAGAGGTTTTAAAAGGGTTTTACGCAGTAGCGGGCATAACTGGCGCCCCCTCCTGAAAAATATATAGTAATATAATATATAGAATTAGTTAAAAGGACCATATGGCGCACCTCTTTGAGTGGCATGATAGAACTCTGGTTTTACGGCTATCTGTTGTTGAATATTTTTGTTTCCACTGGGATGGTGCCAACTGAATTGAATATGGCATTAATGTAGGCTTTTGTGATAGGTACCTGTCTGATGCACCTCATTTTAACTGATCCTCACCCCAAACAGACGTAGTGACATTTATCGGGCCCGAATGCAAGGTGAGAGAGTTGCGGTTGTCTCTTAATTCTTAGCAGATGAAACTGCTGCTGAAGTTTGATGGAGATAGTGGTCCATTTCTCTTACCTCGAGACGGTCTGCTTCAAAACTTGTGTTCCATCGGATTCAGATCCCTGCCGCGTTTTCTGTAGAATGGGAACTAACTATAGACCTTTTCAAATAAAGGGGGGGGGGGGGTGTCGGACAAAGGGAAAAGTAGTGACGCCGTTTTCAGCTGAAATGTAATAAGTCGGTAATCTTATTTTGTTTTGATTCCTGACCGATGTGGAAGTTCGAATACGACGACCTTGGAAGGCTCTTTCTGAACTTTTCAACGGTACTGGATACTGTTTCTGTAATCTCGATTTGGTATCTAGGCGATTTTCTTGAAAGATTTGTCCTTGGATTAATCCACCTTAAGCAGTTATTGCCTCTCGACGTAGAAAGCTGCTTTGGCCGAACCTTTTTACGGTTGTGTAGCGTCCGTTATCACAAAGAGAAACGCCAAAATAAGCTTTCGAACAGTGACGTATGTTCTCCAAAAAATAGGCCTTAAAGCATCATTAGGGTGCATTAGTTGATCTCGCTGATCTCCAGTCCCTGTATGAAGCTACGGGGGATTTTCCTGTTGTTGTTATTTACTAATTGCATGTGAGCAAATGTTTATATATATATATATATATATATATATATATACATACATACATACACACACATTGATTCACATGTAATTAGTAAAATATATCATTTGGAGTGCGCGCGTTTTTCAATTTTTTTTTCTCCGCTCTAAAATTAAACTCTTTTCATTAACTGGTTCTTATTGTGTAGACATTAATATCAGTGAATGAATGGACCAAGATTTGCGATGGGCCGCCTTAAAATCTATGTAAGGTGAATCTAAAATTTGGCCTTCATTCGTGATAGGAAAAATTGCCGTTGAGAACCACAGAAAGAGATGTTCAGTTTTCTAATTATTTCGACGCAGTTTTATTTATTATTTTTTTTTCTATCTCTCTTTTATCTCAATCGAACTCATTCAGTCTAATTCGAATCCAATGCACGGTATCCATGTATCATTCTGTAGTACCAATTCGTTTCTCACCGTGGATGTCGAGTAGCAGTGGTTGAAGGTGGATTGCTTTCATTTTCGTGGGAATGTAAGACGATACTCGTTAAGGCTGCTATGTACTAACCCCATTGGATTCGCTCACCTCAATGTTAACCTATGGAGAAAATGTGTCCACGGATTGCCGACTTAGATTCAGATTTTTTTTTAAAAATTGCACTCCGTCATAGAGAAAAAAATTTTACATTTGTGTACATTTTTCGTTTTTTTAAAAATATGCAATTAATATTTTAAATTTTAAATTTTTCGGGGAAAAATCTGGTATAGTGTGTTTTAAACGCGCATAAATTCCTTCGGTGGACGAAATTTATAAAATGAATCCTGTAGCTTTGCAGAAAAGTACAGGCTATCTGACAATACCAATTTTATTTGATCATCGGCATTTATGTACCTGTTAATAGTTGACAAAAATATATTTTAATTAAAAAATTTGGGCGCAGCGCTTAACCCCCCCCCCCCTATAGAGAGAGAGCCATTACAATCCCTCAAAATGTGAATCCTAAGGGGGGTGAAATTCTCGAACTGTCAACTGGACTCCTCCCACCACAAGAGTCTGCAAGAAGAGGAAAAGGGAAATACGATTTTTTTTCTTAGTACATAGCAGCCTTAAAGATAGCGATTTCTGACCAATGGCAGTACATAGACAGAATAGCCGAAAAATGTACAGTGATTCCTAAACTCTAATGAATTTAGTTTTAACACTAGGGTTGTATTTGTGTCCGAGCAGGTGTTTTATGAGATTTGTTGACAATTGATATCTCTGTTAATGGAGTATTTCACGCTTAAGAGAAAACTTATGGTAAGCCGATATGGCGAGGAAATGAATTGAAAGGGACGAGCTCAAAATAACAGGTGAAGAGGCCGTGTATTTAGCACTGCATGTGGAGTTCGAGTAATGACGATATCTGCAGTCTCGTTGTTTGTACGCCACGTAGTGATGTCATTAATGACTTTTCTTCAAAATGCGGGTTTAGTATGACAGAGGATAGAACCTCATTTGATTGTGTACGATTGCTGTGTGGGACCTCTCTAAATACGATTTGCCTGCTTTACAGGGCAAGTGATTGGTATTCTCGCTTGCAAAGCATAAATCGTCCCCCAAACGTCTGAGGGAAACACGTCGCTGGCGTTATTTATTGTGGTACTCGATAAGTGTGTGTGTTTGTGCCATGACAAAACTGATCCGGATCTGATGTAGAGAAAATAAAAACATCTCTTACCACATCTTTATTAAATTATATTTTGATTGCCATTTCCAGGGTGTGTGTACTGAGGACTTGGCATTAAAGGAATTTTCGTGATAATGTTGTTTTCCATTTAATTTCTGTGGTAACATTCGTTTGGTTTGCCTCCATTTGCTGTGGAAGTATTGACTTTGAAATTCCACATGCGGATGCTCTGTTTGTCGATAACAAACCCGCACATGAGAGGAGGCAATGAATTTCTGTTCATCGCGGCTCAAAAAGTTCACGCGCGCATCGAGAGTATGTGTCATTTTCACACATCCGGCAGAACACGGTAGTTTAGAATCTAAACAAACCTATCGACGGAGAAGGACATAGATGTCGAACTCAGAATAATTTGACTGGTACTTGAAATTTGAATAGTTGAATTTCGAATACAGGTAATTTGATTTGTCTAGTCCAACTGTTTTCGCTCATCTTCCGTTTTATACCGAAAAAGAAGAAAGGGAAGTAAGTGATTCGATGTCATGGCGGGAAAAATCGGGCCTTCGGTTCACCATGTTCACTGGGACTTGTTGCACGGGAAACTGTTACAGGTTGGCGACGAAAATGTCCAAGAAATAAGACTCGGGATTCCCCAAAATATCACTAAATTTAAAATCAGGTCCATGAATACAATGAATAATTTGTTAATATAAAATCATGTCATTTTCGGCACATACGCAAAAGGTGAGTAAATAATTAAATAAGTATGAATCCTTAAAAATAAAATGAATCCTTAT
Source organism: Dolomedes plantarius (assembly GCA_907164885.2). Classification (NCBI taxonomy): domain Eukaryota; kingdom Metazoa; phylum Arthropoda; class Arachnida; order Araneae; family Dolomedidae; genus Dolomedes; species Dolomedes plantarius. The sequence continues at coordinate 232,843,391 of OU015491.1, read as the reverse complement.
ATACTATGAAAGGGAAAATATGACCCACATATGCATCAGTGATGTCCCCCCCCCCCTTCCCTTTTTTCTAGTGGAATATTAGCGTGAGAGGACGCAGTGACAATATCGCACCCTGCTTGTGAATCCAGACGTCTCAAGCCCCTGCTTTGCATGATTTTGATCCTTCGGGAACATTTTTATCGAACGTCGTTTCATGCACGTCGTCCCCATCTACTGAGTTGCGTGCGAAGATCCTTTGCAAGTGGAGACATTTCATTCTTCGCAAAATACGAGTGTATTTTGATACAGTTTTCACACACTTCTCATAGCGAAACTGTTAGGTCATGTACAAATCGAATGAAGCTGCTCCGGTTGATAAAACAGAGTGGTTGGTGTCTGAGTCGAGTTTGTGTTTCAAAATGTTTAGTTGACGGAAAATTTTCCAAACAAATACAGTAAATGTATTATGTGTGTGTGAGATAGAAAAATGAAAGGCGGTTTGCTTAAGTTTAAATATTGCCTGTTTTTAATGATGATTAAATGATGTTTTTAATGATGATTGACGTCACCAAATCCCCATTTCTCCTCTGAACCGTGACTTAGGGGGCTGGCTTGCGACCCCTCGGACACAAGGGAAGTCGAGCGGGAGAGAATCAGGCGGAGGGAGCCAACAAATTTTTTTCGGACAGATCGGCGGAGCTTTCTGCTTTAGAAGTTATGCGTCTATTATCGTTAAAGTTCCCATATGTATTTTTATATGTAAATGTTTCTCGTGTCTGTGATTGAGCGTTACTATACTTTCCTGAGAAGTGTAGTCGGTAAACGACAGTAATGTAGAATCGGAGAAACGAGAAATGTACAGTCTTTGATTTTCTCAGAACTACAGAAGACAACACGAAAGTGACTATCCTTTCTCAAACGGAGAGCTTCCCAGCTGAATTCGGTGTCTCTCGGACAGCTTTGGTTGGCGCACAGGAACACTTTCTGAGGGTCCGTTTGACGATCTCCCCTTGGGGTTTAGGGGTGGGCATAGGCGTAACGTCGGGGGGGGGGGGGGTTCTCCCCAACTGAACTTGAAATAAATTAAAATGTTAGTACAAGTTCAGTTAAATCAGAAAATTGTAGAAAACTTTTAAGAAAGTTTGTTTTTTCCGCCTTTTTCAAACTGTGAAACTGAACATTCCGATTGTGTCTTTAGCCTTAACATAGTTTTTAACAATGGTATGATCCAATACAAAAATTCGATGCTATATTTTTTTTCTCATTTTATTTATATTATATTTATTTTTCTCATTGTATAACTTTTAAATACTACTCAAATATCCATTCTATTGTTATTTAATTTCAAAAAATTCATAATATTTCATATTTTAAGGACCGTCCAGTAGTCAATGCGCTGAGGAGGGCCCTAACTGAATTCGATCCGTGTCCCCATACGCCTATGTGGGTGGGTGCGCAGTTGTGTCCAAGTCGCTCCCCTCTTGGTAACCGGAAGTTTTTTCCCCCATCTCCATTTTTTTCTAGTTAAAAACTTTTCGTTTCGAAAACATGTCTGGGAGGGCGTGGCGTGAGGTTTTGTGAAAAGTAAGGAAAACCCGATTTTATTGTCTGCCCGCGTCTCCTATTCCCTACCCCCTTCTTGTCTGATTACGTCCGAAACCGATGGCTAGATTTCACGTACTGCTATGTCGATCGCAATCCGAATGCTGTCAAATGGACATTCTGCGACAACCTCTGCGTTTTGAGGTACGTCCACAAATATGTCCGTGCGGGGTGGGGTGGTGGTAAAGACGTCATTCTCCCCGTTTTGGCATGGCTCGTGACCCACTTTCCGGGCGACCCACTGACCCGGTTCGCGCGGATGAAAGGGAGAGCTGCTCAGTGTGTCAGTGCTGCGGCGGCACACTTTCCCTTTTTAAAAAAATGAAAGTGGATCTCGCTCGCTCACTCTGCCCCGGTTTCGCTCGGGCCCATTGTTTGGCGGCGCCCTGCATTATCGCGCGATGTTTATCTCGCTTCGGCTACTATTATTCTTTGTTGGAGGCTCGAACCCATGTGGCTACTATTCTCTCCCCAGATACGTACAATTTGTCTTAAACGGTGCCCCATCAAACGAATCGTTCTCCCAGTCCTCGCTATCACTTCCCATTCACATACTATGGTCGAATGGCTTCTTACTGTAACCGTGAGGCATGTGTGTGGCTTGGTACAACAAGTGCCCAAGTCAGTTTTCTCCAAGATGAATTTGTCTGTTTATGCCTCTTTAAAAAAAAATATTTTCAATGTAAGAAGTACCGAAATCTGTCCGATGCTTTAAAAGTGTTTTCTAAACCATTGTACAGACTTGGGTACTTCTTACATTGAAAATAATATTTTTTTTTTTAAAAGAGACGTACGTAAACAAAGTCATCTTGGAGAAAACTGACTTAGGCACTTCGTGTACCAAGCCACGGATATATATATATATATATATATATATATATATATATATATATATATATATATATATATATATATACACATACACACACTAGCTATTTGCCCGGTGCTGCCGGGGTATTTATCCCAATTTTTTTATTACACAGGAAAAGGAATGGATTCTACCTACAGTGTAAAATCTAAGTAATTCAATTTACAGGTATTTAAAAGTAAGTTCAGTATGCAAATGATAAAGAAAAATTACAAATTCACTTTATTATTAATTTAACTCAAAACTTGATTAAAAAACAGCATTTTTAGTTTCCTATATTCCTCTCGGTGACTCCGAAAACTATGGATTCGACACTAATCTCGGTCAGTTTGGACCTTTTTATTACCCCTTCTCACCCCCCTCTCCCCCACCAATGGTGGTAGGAGGCTGTACTTGCACTTAAACGGAATCGGGAGGGCCCTATTCATCTCTGCGACACAAAAACTATGGATTCGACACTACTCTCGGTAATTTTGGACATTTTATTTTTACTAACCCCCCCCCCCCCCCCCAATGGTGGTAGGAGGCTGAACTTGCATTTAAACGTCATCGGGAGTGTCCCGGTTCGTCGCAGAGAACCTGAAAACTACGGATTCGAATCTATTCCCGGTCATTTTGGATATTTATATTCACCTCTTCTTCCCTCCCCCTATGCTAATGGGGAGCTGAACTTGCACTTCAACGGCATCAGAAATGTCACTATTCGTCTCAGCGACCCCGAAAACTATGGTTTTGACACTACTCTCGGTCATTTCGGACATTTTATATTCACCCCTTCTTCCCACCCCCTCCCCCCCCAATGCTAATGGGGGGCTGAACTTGCACTTAAGCAGCATAGGAAATGTCACTATTCGTCTCAGCGACCCCGAAAACTATGGTTTCGACACTACTCTCGGTATTTTGGGCATTCTATATGCACTCATTCTTCCCCCTCCTCCCTCCCCCCAATGCGTTCCAGAGTGATGCTGGAACATACGCACATACATCCATTTATATATATATATATAGATATATATACATACACACACAGTGGAATCTCTATCGATCGTTCTTCGATTCATCGTTTGCCCGTATGTGTCGTTCGTTTCACCCAGTCCCGACGATCATATTGCTTTGTTATGATCCCGCTTTTATCGTTCCGTTCAGTCGATCTCCCGAAAAACGATAGATCGAGATTCTACTGTGTATGGATGGATGGGATCTTCGTAGACATAAAAGTAATTTGTATAAAAATCTAGCGTCTGTGTTTGATTCCGTATGGTAGCTACACAATTTTGCAGTGTCCATGTGACGTGATGGGACTGAGTATGAGGTGCGGAAGTCCTATTCGGAAACAGTTTATTTGTTCTCGAAAGTAACGTTAAAGTGTATCGGGAATATTTCAACACGGACCTTTCGTTATGTCAGTTTCCATGTAAGTTACCACTAAAAGTATCGCACGACGTAGCCTCTCGATGATTCGCATATCGGGTGTTTTTGTTGGTCTCTTTATTTCTTTCGGGGGGTCCGTGCCACATTTTAAAACCCTGCAGGAGCAGTTCAGAACCAAATGCATGCATTCTGTAGACCAAAATTGATATTCTTTTAAAAATTATTTGTTTAAAAAAGTTTAACCTGCGGACAATGAAGGAACAAGTTCTTGGACTGAATTAATTGGCCTATCGAAGAGAGCAGTGCTGCGTTTATCTGATAGAACAGGCGTTATTGAGCCATCTCTTATTGTCCCTATTTGAAATACAGTGTTTATTCAGCCGCCCTAAAAGTGAATTTCTGTTAATTTTCATTCAAAGTTAACTTTCCATTTCTTTTGATTTTTCCATGGTGTTTGCAGACGATTTCTTTGTGATGGGTTGCCCTAAACTGCCTAAGGTTGTGTCATCGCTTTGATTTTTTCCTCAGAGGGCATAGTGTTTGCAGATGACTGCTTTGTGATGGGTTAGGGCCTGTTCACATAGGAGTCCGTTGCGTAGCGTTAAGGAAAAGATGACGTTGAGACGAAAATAAACCAATCATATGCCTCCAAACGATTAGCAATGAAATTTTTAACGCCTATGATTGGTTTATTTTCGTCTCAACGTCATCTTTTCCTTAACGCTACGCAACGGACTCCTATGTGAACAGGCCCTTACACAAATCTGCCTAAGGTTGTTTCGAGTTCATCGCTGTACTTTAAAACTGTTTCGATTTTTGAAATTGTACGTTGGTTTGGGGTCATGAGATACGAAATGGCGTTTTGAATACACCTGTAGGAATTGAGAAGGTTACGGTTATTTTAAAATGTGTGTGTGTGTGTGAGAGAGATATTTGTGGCTATTATATATTCAGTGAAACTTCTCTATGGCAGCCAGCCATGATTCCGGAAAAAAGTGGCCGTTGAATAGGGGTCGATTTCTCTATGGTGGCCAGTAATGGTGGCCGACTAGAGAAGTTTCAGCGTACTCAGAATCTTCTATTGAGTAAGTACCGTGTTCTGGGAATGGACACGTGTATTGCGGCGGTTATATAATTTTGTTACCGTTAATCCTACAGCATACCACATTTCTGTTAAGAAACTTATAAAATGTAAAACCCTTATAAAAAAAAAGAAATTTTCTTTCTTTAAAAAAAAATTCTTTTATCTGTGACTGTATCGGTCCTTGACGTTTTTAATAGCTGAGTTTCTGTCAAAAGGTCGCTTGTATGTGACCTGATGATCTGCACTGATCCAAAATCCTCCCGAATGATCACTTGTACTTAGTCAATTCCGCTAGCCCAGGCCCAATACCAGTCCTGCTGGGTCAGTTGGATGAATTTTCTCAATTTCAACCTGTGCGTAATAGTTGACAGATCTGAGACCACATTTATGATAAATAGGTTGGATTTCAACTTCTCTCTCTCTTTTTTTTTTAAACTGGTCTTTGTATAATACAAAATGCATGTAATCTGCTTATTCGCGTCAATAGGTAACAGCGGGAATTCATAAGGAGATATTAATTAGGATTGATCCTGAATTTATAGAGAGTGTTGTCTGCTAAGAGAATCACCTAATCGGTGGATTACGGGCCCTTTTAAAAAGGAAAAACAAACTTGGTGCGTATATGTTAACTTTCTTTTGATTAAAAATGTTGTACATTAGGTCATTCATGTCGTTTTTACTCCCCAAAATGGCTCTACCGTTCTTTTTGTTGATCGCCTTGTCCATTCGCCGCCCCCCCCCCCAAAAAAAAAAGGCAGCTAATAAACTTGTTTAGTTTTATTTTCTAGCTTACCCGTACCTCTATTTTCACCGAGGGAAGCAACCGCTCGATTTTTACGCATGGGCAGTTAGTTGATTCGCTTTACAACCTGTTATTTCTGGGTAGGTTTATTTAGTTAGAAACACACCTTTTTCGATAGTGTTTTTACCCGACTGAAGAGACAGGCCGTGTACTTAGTGTTCTGCAGCTTCTTCATTTCCTGGAAGACCATGGAACAAACCTACTCGATAGTGGGGTCACTTATCTAAAAATAGGAAGCATGGACTTGCTCCCATTATTATGTCCTTCCTTCGTAGCATAGCCGACAAGTTCACTGGAAGGGAGAAAAAAAATCTGACCACTTGGGGTTAATCCTGCCCCAATGGGCACAGATCCGGCATTCTTCCACTGCTTTGGGGGGGACAGTTTAAAGGTCTAGGTCAGCCGCTCCACGTATGGAAAGAAATAATGCGCACTTGTCGGCTCTCCCATGGTGACGAAATGCCCTCCTCCCTCTAGAGCAGGGGTGTCAAACTCAAAGGCTACCTTGGGCCAAACAAATAAGGTTTAACTATAGGTGGGCCGGGAAAAAAAAAAATATTAATAGAAACTTAGGTTTACTTACCTAATTACAGTATATTCAACATAAATATATGCATTTTGTTTAATAATAGCAAAAAAAAAAAAGATTATGATTAAAAAACATTTAGCGAATTCTTCCTATCTTATTATAATTCTGCGTCGGTTATTTTATTATATATTATTATGTGCCAATATATTGGCCGGGCCGCAAAAATGTTCGTCGCGGGCCGCAAGTTTGACACCCCTGCTCTTGAGAATAAATAAATTGTCGTATTCTATGGCGAGTTGAGTCATTTCGATTGTCATCGGAAGTATTGTAATAAATTGTTATTTTAAATGGTTGCCATGATCACCTTTTTCGCGACGTGGCCGTCCCTCACTGCGCGCATAGGACAAACCTCGTAAGGTCTTGTGCCGCGACTTGTGTCGGTGACTCTCAGAAGGCTCATTCGAAGCTTCGCAGAGGAAGTCGTCACTTTCGATTTCAGAGTTAAGTTTCGACCCCTCTGTCGGAATTTTACTGCGAGAGCGAATTCGCCTGGCTCCCCGACTCTACAGCGAAAGGATTCGTCGTTGGGGTCTTTTGTTTTCCCTCTGCGATTCAAGGTCGCGCGAGCCTTTCTACTCGCTTTCTTCCTGCTCGAAAACGTGACGGGCCTGTTTAATTGCACGTGAGGGGAACCGGTCGAGCACTGAATTAGAATTCGAGCCCGGAGACTGGCTGCCTTCGGTACGAGTGTTGTTTGTGCGCGCTCTCTTGTTTGTTATTTGCTGATGTTTTATTTATTTTTGAGTTGCGTATCAGGCGTACTTCATTAACGTAGCATTTGAGGTCGGCAAGTACAACTGGAATTTCGCGAAAGAATCCTTCGGTCATCCTCTCCGTTGGAGTGTCCCCCTTGGTCGGTTTCGACGAACGCCCGGTCAACTGTGGAAGAAGACATGCGAGCCTCGGTGTTGGAAAAAGCGAGACTCTGAATGGTCCTCGGACATCTGGGAACAAAGGGCATCCGAGATGGGACCCAATAACCATTCTGTGGGACTCTTCTACAGGATCATTTTGTTTGGATTATCCCATTTTCTGTGCTCGTCGCAAGTCTCTCCCGTCTATTAACTGTGAAATGTCTGCTCTCTCCTACCTCGAATCACGTAAATTGAAGCAAATGAAATTCATAGAACAAAGGAGCTCTGTACACCTGCATGTACGCAAATTCATGTATACATGAAAACACACGCGAGTGGCGAATCTTCTAGAACGGGGTCGCGGCGAGTCAAATTTATATCGTATTCAATTAGTTCATTTAAAAATAGGCTTTCCATTTTCTATAATGACATATTTTGAATACTTTTAGATGTATGTTAAAAAAATATATGACATGGTATTGGTCAATAAGGGTCAGTCTTGCAATAAAAACTCCATCAGCAAAAGGCTGTACTTCCACATGTGTAAGACTGGGTTTTCAAAATGAATAGCTTTAAAACCAAAGAACGATGCATTTGGAAAATGAGACGCTCTCGACTTGTTTCATCAAGTATTTTCATTCAGTATTAGCTTTGGAAGTCATCTATTTCGATGTTTTTATACGAAGCTCATCATTTCGAAATAATACTCTTTTGTAATTTTTTGTTCTCTTTTACCTAAATGAAATACAAATATCTATTAATATTAAAATAAGAAGTTTTGATCCTATGCCAAAAATAAGCGCAGATGGTATTTTTATTGGTCACTTTTTTCTGAAAGAAAGTGGGTCGCGGTCGAAAAAACCACTGTTCTAGGATACTGGATGCGCTACACATATACAGTGGCTCCCAAAAGTGTTCTTTTGTTACTTTTTGATCACTGGTTTCTTAAAAATAAAGTTTTACTATGTTTTCAAAATATTTCATGTAGTTTTGTTAAGAATGGATTATAGATCTTATTATTAACTACCCATTCTGAAATATTCATTTTAATTAACGGATAGACCCCTATTTCATTGAAAATCGTAAGTGTACGGACACTTAAGGGGGTCACTGTAGATCTCTCTATCTAACAATGGATTATATATACAGTGAAACCTCTCGAAACGGCCCTCTTTTGCTTAGAACAGACTCTAAGGAGCAAATGAAACCTCTGTTCGACGGTCACCCCCTCAAAACAGCCATATTTTTTTTCGGAAGCTTGACTGGCCGCCATATATATATATATATATATATATATATATATATATATATATATATATCGGCCTGTCGTGGTTCCGGAAAAAAGTGGAGGGGGGCATGGAAAAGGGATTTTTTTCCGTAACATTCGGTCTGTGGAGTCTTGAATAGGTTGTGTACAAAATAGGGCCCGTTTAGCGGAGTGTTGGCCTGCTGGAGAAGTTTCACTGTGTGTGTTTGAACACACACACGCGTGCACATAGTTGTCTGTTTTAATGCACAGTCCGACCAGAGTTCGTGGGTTCTCTGGAAATTGCCAGAAGAGGTTTCCCTGACGTACCATCCAGAACATTAAAAAGTTGGCATGCCGTGGAATGGTTATAAATAATGGGGAGTTCCCATTCGAAAGAGGCTCCTTGAGACAGTTTTCTGTAGTTTTCAATGAAGTGTGCAATCATTCTCATGAGAATTTCCACCGATCTCCCGGTATCACCTAAAGTAATTCTAGTCCTGTATGTGAGGCACTCATTTTAGACCCTAAAAATTTCGAAACATTCCACGGGTTGTCTCCTTTTTTTCCCCCAGGAAATAGTTGCGCAATGATCGCTCGTCATTCTTCTAAGCGACTGTGCCAGGCATTTCAGTTTCAGATTTTTCAAATCTTCGAATATCTTTAGGGACATCTAAACAATCTATTGAGTTTCTCATTGCCTGTCACTATATAAACAGCATGAACGGAGCTGTTTATATAGTGACCAACGACCAGCCACTAAAATGCACGAAAATGACGAATTCATCCCCCCCCCCTCTTTCTTTTTTCTTGCTTGCCAAACTGGGTTAGTGTGGGGCAAGGCCGTCCGTTATTAAGAATTTTAAGTGCTTATTGAAAAATTTTCGATTAAAAATTTTTTTATGGCTACTATGACAGCTGTCTATAATACAATTAGCGTCTTCCGTGTATAGTTACATAAACGAGCCTGCGTTTAGGGAAGCAGAAAATTGTGTGGTTTTGTAGAGCAGTGCGTCATCCATATAGGGCCGGCCCGTGGCGTGTGTCTGAGAATGAATAGTGGCCTCGTACGCACACAAGCGCAAATATCCACGAGCCGGACCTGCGTCCATGTCATACTGAGTGTTCAGGTGATTTGGAGTGGAAGTCGTCAAGATTGACAAATAGAGATACAAAAGGATCCGTCAATTGACCTGTAGTGTTCGGATGTGTCGTCTATACTTATATTGGAGAAGAGGACGATAAGACCCCCTTTGGAAACTCTGTTCAGTTCAAAATGGCTCCGTATAGATAAGTGAGTGGTACGACCAAAATTAAAGTAAAATCCGCTAAAAATGGAAGGAAGAAATGAGTGAAAGTTTTGAAATCACGAGAAGGCCGTTTAGTGGAAGGTTATTTTTGTTCCAGATTCTGCTATCCAAAAATAGAGCATTAAAAATTGAGATCCTATTAATTAATCAAGGCACAATATTAATGAAATAAGGCAGTGGTTCCCAACCTTTTTCAGCTGGCG
>OU015491.1:232675983-232828483 GCA_907164885.2 Dolomedes plantarius | reverse complement strand
GTCCGCTTGGAGCTGTTTTTCTCTAGCTGTGGTGTAACGGCACTTAAAACCTTGTGGTACAATCACTAGCAACATATGATTTAAAAATGACATCTGTTGGGCTGGAGAAGCCCCCATCGAATTCTAACATTCTTTGGGTCAGCCCTGCGTGTCTCATCTTTACCGAAGGCTTAGGGAAATGCCTGTGTGTTAAGTCGGCGATCACCGTGGGGATTCCTAAACCTGTCGCTTAGTGGCCTTTATTCAGAGATTTCGGCATTACAGAAGGCATAAGAAGTTTTCACTTAACGGCGTATCGGACCGATCCAAGACGTGGCCTGTCATCGCCCCCGTCCTGAAAACAAGTGTTTACCCGGAAGAACTCCCACTTCGGTGAAAAGGAATTTTCAGCGGGATCAGACGCTTCGTTTTTTCGAGAGAGGTCCTGTAGAAAGCGGGCACGCGAGCTCTGCCTCCTGAAATGAAACTAGTTGAGGGGAAGCCGTTGTTAAAATTTCTGTAACCCGTTCAGCTGAAATTTGTTGAAATCAGTAATAACTCTGTTAAGTTAGTTCAATATTAAATTTGTTTAGAAAAAATTGTGGCCTGTTTTACCAGAAACTACTGGGACATTGCTTACTGCTTGCCCCGAAATCGATGAGCAACGTCTCACCGGAAGTTGTCACGATGGTGTCCCCAGATGAGTATTCTGTCATCATGTTTCTCGAGATTGAACGAGTGCGCGATTCGTGCCCAGCTCACCTCTCTCACTGCTGTTCGACTCTTTGCCATCGATGGTCTATCCGGTAAACCATCAGAATTGCTTGGACGTCGAAGGGAGGCTGTCGACGTGATTGACAATCCCTCCTATCGGACCAAAAAGAGTGATTGTCCATATGAGAGTTGCTGGTTAGCTGGTCGCTCTTTCATCCCATCCCTGACAAGCTCCCCGAGTGGCGCCTACACTCTCCATTCTCGCCGACGAAAGTTGTCCCAGTACATTCGACGAACAGCATACACCGCACTTAAATTCGTTTAGTTGCTGCCGCACTCTCTTTGCAGTCGGAGGATTTCCGATGTCTCGTGAATGCATTGCATTATCGCGATACAGTTCGGTGCTGTAAAGAGAGATTCAGAATTATAACCGATATCTTTTGGGGCCAACACCTACAAGCACTCGAGATTTGGCTCATGGGAAAGGAAAAGGGGGACAGCTTCTGAGGGTCAGAAGGATGCAGACCACCATTAGCAGATTTGCTAGTGGACACCTAAAGTGTCTTGTTTACAATCAGGGGCAAAAATCTTACCCTTTTTGCTCTAAATGCAATACTGCTGAACCCTCTCCTGACCATATTCTAAACTGCCTGGGGCTTGACAAGGAGGATATTTATAGAGACCCTTTGCTTGTTAACGATTTCATAGTAACTTTTGGCTTCTTGGACCTGGTATAGCCAAGTAAGTCACACACACACACTCGAGATTTGCTACATTTGATAAAATATACTGTCATTTTTAAACGACATCTCATGGATACGAGTTGCATTCGTATAATTACTTATCGTATTTTTATCAAAAAATCTCGAGAATATGTCGGAGGACTAAGTCATTAAATCCTGAAACTCACCCATTAGAGATACGTGAGAAAGGCACCGAATGCGACAGAATCCAAATTTTGAAAATTCAGGTATATTCTGGAAGAAAACATTCCGATCATTTGATTTATCTTGATGCATTTGTCTCTGCGCTTTAATTTTTCAAAATTATGCAGCATTGTGACAGCAACTGACAGAAGTGCTGTGTTCAAAGTCCAATTGGAATGAAAAATGCCACCCCTTTTATTAGTTATGATTTAGAAAAAAACGGGGGGGGGGCTATATCCGTCGTAATATTCACTATTTTAAACAAACAAACAAAAAAAGCTCTATAATAGACAGCAAGTATACAGCCATCGGGGGATCGATGAACCCATATTTAGACGTACACATTACCGTGTTGTAATAGGTAACACCTTGAGCACTTAGTTCATATTTTGCCCTTTTACATTCATTATCTTTGTACGCTGTTGATACGGGTCATCCATTTATAAAAATACTCCACGTCATCTTCAATAACCTTTTTGACCATTTCATGTGAGATTAGCCTTCATGAAGTGAAATCCAGGTTGTCAAAACCACCGTCCCTGCTTTTTCTCTTGGGCACTATTAAATGGCTGCGTTCTGTCTACCCTTTCGTAAAACATATCTAGCAAAAACAAAGATGCGCAGTATTTGGAAAAGAGTTTGCCTCCGATCGAAAACCTATTCAATTCATTGGGAATGGACACTCCGCTATTTTGAACAGCGGCAGTAATTATCACTGTTAACTGAAAAACGGAACAAATATATACAGCGTGTCCGAGCTAAAAGTATCCAAAAGTTGTGGCTTATTTTTACGGAAGCCATTAGAATTTAAAAAAAAAAAAAATTATTTAGATAGAAAGAACATCTTGCCAAGTTTTACTTTGAATAAATTTCGATGTGTGCGCACCTTTTGTAGCACGACAAACGTCTAAACGGTAATCCAGTTCTCTCCAAGTGTTTCGTGAGTTATTAGACGAATTGCTTGAATGATGCGCTTCATCCACAGTTTCAATTTTTTGTTTATACACAACGGATTTAAGGGATCCCCAATCAAAAAAGTCTAATGGAGTCAAATCCTGTTGGAACAGGAAACCCGGTGGAATTAGAAGAGCAACAAAGTTTTTCCAGCATATCGAGATATAGTGTCCCGTACTCTTCAAAGAAAAATGGACCAATGATGCGATTTACTAACCTTGAAATCTATTGGGCAGTTCTGTAAAAATAAGCCATAACTTTTGGATACCTTGTATTTGTTTCCAGTCGGGGACTTGCGGTATTTGACACCGACTATGTGTTTTTTTTTTAAATTATAAATAATGTTTACCGGTCTGTTGACTCGAACCGATCATAGGACAAATCATTCCCTAAGTTAAAGCGGAGGGGAAGAAAATGAGCTCCGCAGAATAGGAAAGTACTTTATAAGACCCTTGTGTAAAACTTTTTTTCCCCAGTTGTTTATATTGTCGACGTAATACGCCAACGAATGTCTGATCTTAATAGACCAGATATTCTTTATGACCTGCAAATGTGTCAATACTTGGACGCCTGTATTCCAACAGCGCCGAATTTCGTCGCAAGGCACCAGTGTAATGATTGCTGTCGTTTTCTAAAGGAAGAGAACATCACATCCTAAAAACAAAATTGTCGTTTCTTTTGGCGTTTTGGGTCATCTCTCTCCCATCAAATGAGCGGCACCTGTAAAGTGCGATGCGCGTAACTGCTTTTCGATAAGTGTTATTGCTGACTGGTATTCCGATATTTGTTCTCTCTGTTTAAACGAGGTTTACTTTTTAATCCGCAGTCATAACCAAAATCTGCAGTTGAACTGTGATTTTCCGGGCACGTAAGTATGTATTGAATGCCACAGTCCCAACTGATGCTGTTGCCGTGAGTTTTGTTGTCAGCATCGCTGCCTATCTGCCATGCCTTGGCCGGGATGCAAACCGCGATGTTGGCTCACCAAGGCCACCAATCAGTTCAAATAAATGAACAATGTCCTAATGACCATTTTAAGTATACCAAAAGATGAAGTTTAATGCATTCATTACTGAAATAAAAACAATAAAAGAGGTACTCAAAACTAGATTATGGTTTAAGAAAGAGTTTTAAAATTCCTGACAAACTATGATTCAAGATATTGCTGTTTGATGGGCGTCCTCACTTGTCTTTTATCATATGCTGTGTGATTTGTTTGCAACAATCTTTGCAGTGTGTAGGGGTAGGGATTCCATTCCTTTCCGATTAGACTGGACCGGTGTAGGGTAGGTTTAGTTTTAACAAAATGTTTGTCCTGTGAACGAGGCAGCGTTTTCTTCATTTGATAGCGTTGTTGATACTATCGGGGCGTCGTAAGCTGTAAAAGATTCTCACGTCTTACCCCCCCCCCTCCCAAATAGCATGAGAGCCATTTATTTATGACAAATTTGACGTATTTTTGTGTGAGAGGCGCTCATATTGTTAACCTCGTTGGTTGGTCATTTCGTAGGAGCCATTGGAAAAGAACCGCAGCTCTGGTGCATCTCTAGATTGAAGGACTTCGCAGGGGCTGACTATATAGAGCTCGTGGATGATTTGTTCGTATATTCTAAATCATTCCGAAGACGTTAACGGAAGCATTGCTCTTCACGAATGTAATTACTAAATGTTTACTATAGAGGGGGGGGATCATTTCCTTTTCTGTGTGTTTGTGTGTTATAAAGAATGCATGTGTAAGAAAGAGTTTCATAGATTGCTGCGAGTGTAGTTCTTTTCGACGTCCAAGTTTTCATTTTTAATCACCGGTGTCACACTTTCAGTTCCAGAATTGTTTTGGTTATATTTCTTTAGTTAGATTCTTTTAGATGCCCGGAATCAGCGCCTGCAACTTTGAAGTCGTATTTGGTTGGCATCAAACTGTAGCAAACTGCGCCGTAGTTGGGTTGTATCATGGATTGAGTGACTTGGAGGTTTATTGTTGAACACACCCTAAACGAAGAATTCTGTGGTTTTGGCGTGAAAGTTATCTGTAATGGGGTGGTTTCGAAAATTTGACAGCATCCGTTCCTTGTTAGGGGCAAGTAAATCGTGGCAGTTTTCCTGTTTTCAGTTTTTAAAAAAAATTGTTTTCAGTTAAAAAAAAAAAAAATTGTTTTCGCACAACTATCTCATTTGTTTAAAATATTATATGGAATTTTTCAGTTCCTTAGTCATCTCGTTTTAAAAAAAAAAAAAAATTCTCCCGCTTTTTGTTCAGTGAATGATGTTATTACTTGGCCCTTGGCTCCAATACCAGACAATGTGTTTTATTCGCCGATTCTCGAGTCACGTTCCCCATTCCAATTCTGTCGTTTATTATTAGATGCGGCACAATGCTCTGCACAGCGAATTCTAATAAATATGCCAAATCTGAGGGTCACTGTTTTGTTGCATCGTTCAGAGGGTCACCTGAGGAACGTATTTTCTCGACCCAGTGGGTCCACAGTCCAGGAATTATGGAGATTTTGTTCGAGAAATGCCCGCATCCCGTGCAGACTGTCGGGAGCAATCGCGGGGGGGGGGGGGGGTCTACTGACCCAATCCCAACGCGGGTATTTCGTGTCCCGGAATTCATAAGCACTAGATGTCCTTTCACAAGAGAAGCTATGTTGGCTCGTATATACGGCGTTCCCATCATGAAAACAGCAAGCATCGAGCTTCTTGGTTCCGACCAAGGCATGGTCGTTCTTGCGATGTCCCTTCATAGGGCTCACGTATACGGTGCTCCCGTTGTAAAAAAAAGCCAACGGATTATCGGTGTGGAGTGGTCTTGTGTGTGCTGTCGCCATCATTCCATCTTCCTGTGGATCGATAGTTGGATTATTCGATGAAATAAATTTGCGTGTCCAGTAAATTTCCTTTCAGATTTATTACTGTACGTTTATTTATTTTGTGTTTGGGGGAGACTTTTATTTTGGTTTACAGTTTTGCAGCTTTTTTGTACCCATCTCTTTCGAAATCGTTCGCGATGGAGCGCTGAGATTTGGGTTCGCTCGAAACGAGGAGGGCGGCTTCTAGGGGCAAGACGAATTTTGAAAAAATAAGTGAACCATTTGCCGGTTTTTCCTCGTTTTGCAAAGCGTGACCACGAAACGCGTCCGCTTTTACTTTATTTCTCGACACACAATGGAGCTGTTCCCATTTTCGCCTCTGAATGCGTTCGAAACAGAGCCCGGGTCGGAAGAAGAAAAAGAACACAAACTCGAAATTACAAATTTGCACCCGTTTGAAAGTGCCCGTCCTCTTGACTACTGCCGGCAACGAGAGTCTTGTTTGGAGAAAACATTTCTTAGTCCAGAGTCACTGGCCATGATTCAGTGCGTGGACCTACTCTGGTGCTTACATTGTTGACACCCGTGGATCTCCCCCATAGGTATAATCAACATTTTTAATTTTAGTAAAATTGGCTGTAATTGGGAAAGCAAAATGGTCGGTCTCGGAAACAAACCACATAATTATGAATCATCGGTCGAAAACTTTTGATCAGTAGTTCCAAAACTTAGTGGAACTTTTATATTTAAGGTTTCGCGAACCATGCTTTTGATGAATCGAAACGTACAGAAAAGTTTCTTCGACTCTTATATTGTCAACACTATCTTTTTTTAACCCTTACTTATTTTCCAAGAACGTTTAATTTTTACCTGCATTTCTTCATTCGTGTTTCCGAATCCTGGCATCCAAAATTCGCAGGTTCTTCAGCGAAATGACCAACGCCGTGGATACTTTTAGCCGTTGATTTCCCAAACTGTTTGCTTCTGCACGCTTGTCGTTCAGGGAGTTGGATTTTTTAAGCTTTTGTTTCGTATAATTCTTTTTTCTTTCTTAGAATATAGCTATAGGGAAGATTTCGTTTGTAATATTTTTTTAGAAACGTTTCTTTGACATATGCTTGGCCACTGGTGACGATACAGCGAGACTTTTGCTTTCGATCTGGCAGATTTTAGACGGAATGACTTATCCATTTTAGTTATATAAATGAATTGCCTTACCATCTTTCTTTTTCGGTTTATCTGCTTTAGTTTATTTTGTGTTTTATGTTTATCAGGTGACCCTTGCCTGATTAAGGGCAGGATGTTTCCAGATAGGCACCCTTGAAACACTCTTCAAAACCCTCCGAGAGCTATTTCTTGCCCTTCACTGTCAATTTTGGATAACTCTGAAATTTCTTCTAAGTTTCAGTTTTTGATTCAAACAGTCACTGTGGATTTCTTTAGCATACCGTTTGTTATGAAGCAAACTCGCATCTCATCTTGTAACACTTTTAGAACCCTACGTCGTCGTCGGTCCATCTCTTGATTAACTTAGAGCTGCCTTCGTTACTAGTTCTTCAAATCCTAGGTTCTCGCGGTTCGGAGAGATGGTTTCTTTTGTCACCTCGTCCAGCTTGGCTATTCTCATCTCATTTAACCAGCTTTTTGAGAATCTGCTGCTTCCAATGAGAGCTCTTGTAAGACGTGTGGAGTCATTCACGGACCTGAAGTGGCTTTTCGGTATCCCTACTTTCTCTACATTCCATCGCAAAACTCAGCATTTTTCCATTTCAAAGTTTAGTTTTCTGTTATAAGGTTGGGTGTGTCGGTCAAATCTGGGAATGGGGCTGGATGGGTAAAGACGTTTGCTTAAGCGCCCACATGTGGCTTCGATGTGGGAAAGAGTGGACTCCAAATGAGTTGCCGATAGTTGAAAAAGGGAGTCGAGTGGACCTCATTCTTCTAAAGGACTCCAGTCGTAGCTTTCTGCTCGCTTCGAATCGCAATATTATTGAATAAGAAACGAGGGAAAATAGGGGTTCGAAAAAAAGATCGAACTCACTTTTCAAGTGGAATTCTAAACGGTGAAGCCATGCTCTTACAAAAATGCGAATACACAGAGGTGTGTCTATGATTACTTTTCTTAAATATAAATGGACTGTCCGTAAAATTCTGGTTATCCCCGAGCAGTTTTTCTGGGCCAATGAGAAGTAACTAGCTTTGAAGAGTGAGTTTGCAAAATCCGTAACAGGAAGGGATAATGCTTCGTCTGGTATTTGTGTAATTTCGTCCTCTTCTGATTCCTTCATTCATAGATGGATCGCCGGTTTCTGTTCATATATTGGGAGGGAGAGGGGGGGGGGTGTTTCCGTAATAGTACTATGATAGCTATTCCTCGAGGTCTTCTCGAGCATGAAATGACATAAACTACACCCTCGTCAAGTGCGGTCACTCGTACAACGGCAGGCCATGGATCTGTAGGTTTCGTTATAGGTTCCTCTGCAAAGCGATGAGGAAGACGAGGTCTATGGCTCCTATCATCGTTTGTTTACGTACACATGCGTACTTCCATTTTTTTTTTTAAACATAGGGTGTATTTCCGAGAAATGGATACAGTTTGAAATTTCAAGTAACCAAACGCACATTCAAAACACTGTTGGCCCCAAATCTTTATCTTTGAAATTCTCTTCGGAGTTTGTTTGTTTCGCGTCGAAACCGGCCTCAAAATAAGCGTCCATTTGGACATTTACGTTACACGTTAAGGTGCTATTAACATTTTTTATAGCCTTCGGCCTGCTTTCCAGCTTAAAATATGTTTATTTTGCTCTGAAACGAACAGAGAACAGTGCGATAGACTGTAAATGGATTGGTCAGTTTCTATGATATTTCATAATGCAAATTACTAATTATAGTCCGTTTTTGGAGTGACCTATGACTTATCAGTTTCAATTTCCTTTTTCATGTTGCATGTAACATTTAACCTATACTTTCAAAAAGCTTTCTTCTTTTGCGATGTCTTTCCGTCGGTGTAGAATGACCCCCTGTTTTTGGCGCGATATCCGTTCTTCCAGCGCTGTCTGCTCCAGTGTCTGGAGAGCGAGGTTTTGAGAATTTCCAATTTAGATTATCGCATAGTTTAATAAGTCTAATTTCGATTAAATCATTCTAATTTTGATGACTGTGTGTGCGAAAGATCGATTATATGAACTATGTAAATCAGAATAGCAGAGAACGCATTTTGTAGGGGTGATGATACCTTGAAAAGGTTTGGGAAATGTGCTAAAATGATGGAAAGACGTTCTCTCGGTGGGTGTCTGTTCGGCCCCGCCCGCCCTCGTTTCCGCCGCCACTTGACCGGTCCGAGCGTGTTTTCCGATGGTCTTTGCTGCACGAGTTCATTCCATTGGATGCCGATCTCATTCGGAATAGAAAGCAGATCCGCACCCCATACCATTGGATTTTAACAAACGTGTTAGATAGTGAATCATCAAGCAGACCTACGAAAATCCATAGACAAAAATCCGTGCAGCTATTGGTAATAATGCTTTTGTTTTTCATTTAAAACTCTGGAACTCATTTATTAAATTATTTTTCCTGAGATTGTTTTAATACATCATCGGCCGATGTCACTTAAAATTTAGGCTACACCAGTGTGCAATAAAAGTGTTGCATCCAGACAGTATACAGCAAGGGTGGGCAGACTTTTCCAGGGTACGGGCTACTTCTAATGTTTTCAAAGTGTTGCGGTCCACCCAGTGACGTAGGTGTTGTGAGCTTAAAAAAACGGTCTACAATATTTATTATAACTTAATAAAAAAATTCGGAATATGTACTTACCTACATAACTACAAGAGAAAAAACTTACTCTTTTAAAACCACGTTTAAAGGAAATCGCGTCGGTGTTCCATAAATATGTTTCTTTTAGTATGCGCGTATTAGGTCTTAGTGAAGGCGGTCACCCCTTTGTCTTGGTGGTTATGTCTTGGTGGTCCACCGGTCGATCGCGATTGACTTAATGCCCACCCCTGGTATACAGTATGAATGATGGGTTTTTTTCTGTCTACAATTCTTACAACGGAATTGCTGTCATAGGCTGTGAAGTGAAACGAAGTCCCTGAAACAAAAAGATTACTTTCTTAGTTTCAAGAATTTAATGATTTAATTTGGAGATTGATCTCATCATTAAATCTTGGATCTTTTTCACTGTAGTGCCGAGTCAATTTAACATTTTCGGATTCAGTTTTTGAATAATTTTTATGAAAGATTTTCTTTCTTAGTTTAAAAAAAAAAATTCTAGGTCTGCTCGATCATTAAAATCCTGTTCGTGAATGTTTTATTCGTGATACCAAAATTTCGTATCCATCATTTGTGTGTTTGTTCATAAGTTGAAATTCGAATGTAGCATACTAGGGTAAGCCTGTAAATGAAATCAAGTTTAATGATAGTATCTCTTTGTGCCATTGAGCGAACGATTATTTCGGAAAGGTGTGCTTTCTAACATCTTTGTGTGTCAGGGCGAAAGGATGTTTATCGTCTTGTGCGTTCGATATTTTTTTTTCCCAACCACTTTCATCGAAGATAATAGATGGGTGCACTTTTCGACCGTGATAACTTAACATACGCACGCATGCGTGTATGTGATTATCATACATGCATGCCAGCTGACTAAATTGATTTCCAGACGGAAATGGGATTGATTCTCGGCTTTTTTTTTTTTTTAAAGGAATGTAATTAAAATGCCTCTTATTTACAACATTGTACCGAGAATTATGACTGATACCGGACGCCAACCTGTGCTCTATTCCGTTAGTCTATTAACCCTTCAGCGGGCGCGCCCGTGTATAAAGTGCAACATTCTCGTAATTTTGAATGGTGTGTTTTTACAAGTAAGGTTTGAATGTTCTAAGCAGTTTCTATTTATAGCTACACTTTTTCTAGTGCAGATCTGATTTTCTGATCTTTGTATTCCTTTCCATTCATTGTTAATCGTGATTCAACCGTGGTAAACCAGCGATTATACTGGATTGCAATACGACAAAATTATGAGTCTATGTAGTAAATCAAATGTGCACGGTATTACACAGTATTCCGCATATCACGAAGATGGACAGTCTCGTTGTTTTTTAGGTTTTTGGACATAATAGGAATAGATTCGCAAGTTGTCCTTAGATGCTTTAAACCGGGCAGTTTTGAAATAAGGCGATTGTATCTGCTTTCTTTGGCCTTTAATTTATAAATATATCTCAATATTATCAACATTTTATATCTTGTCATAAAACGCAGAATTAATATTTTCAATTTGAAAAAAGAAAGTTTATTACAAAAGAAATAATCAAGGTTGAGAGACTTTGCACTTTATGCAACGCGCGCCTGCTGGTGTACCAAAAATTGGCGCGCCCGCTGAAGGGTTAATAGTAGCCAGATTTGTTATCGGTGACTTTGCTGGTCAAGAAATGATTTTAATTTCAGCTCGAGGCAGCATAGGCGAAGCGTGCTTCTAACCTTTTTTTTTTGTTGGGGGGGGGGGGGGGGGGGGCACGAATTGAATTCATTTAGGGCCCTTCTTAAAGTATGAAATATTGTGTGTTTTTTTTAAAATTGAATAACAATAGAATTGATGTTTGAGTAGTATTCAAAAGTTATGCAATGAGAAAAATAAATATAATATAAATAAAATGAGAAAAAAAATAGAGCATCGAATTTTTGCTATGGATCATACCATTGTTAAAAACTATGTTAAGGCTAAAGACATCGGAATCTTCTGTTTCACAGTTTGAAAAGCGGGGGGGGGGGGGCAACTTTCTTAAAAGTTTTCTATAATTTTCCGATTTTAGCTGAACTTCTATTAACGTTTTAATTTATTTCAAGTTAAGTTGGGGGGGGGGGGGCACGTGCTCCCCCGACGGACATCGGAGTCCCTACTCGGCGTCGGAGAGTAAATCATCAATTCTCCTCTCATTCTGAAATTCCATCACATAAATATTCCAAATCCTCATGTGAAATGTCACTAATAATGTTTCGTAACGAAGCGAGTAATTGTTCCATTTGCAGTCTTTCGTTTTGGGAGCGTAATGCCATTTGTTTTATTGTCGTGCAACGACATTTGAAAAGAGAGAGTTCTTAAAAGGTTCAATCAAAACTGAATGTTACTTCTAGTTCGACGTAACAAGTGCGCAAAGTGTTCAATTTCTTCTAACATGGGTCCACATAATATTACGTTTGTGTCAAACATTACACATTTGTTCATATTATAAAACTTGTCACATTCCAGCACGTTTTCTCGTAGCGCGTTTCATATATACCAGGGCTGACCAACCTCTTTTAGTTGGCGATCGACTTTTCTATGATTTTTTATTCGGTGATCGACTAGTTCTCATTTTTTGTGGAAAATGAGCAGCTTATCGTCACTAACATAGTCCATATGTTTATGAAATTATGGCTCCCGATAGACTAAAATCATGTCGAAGATCGACCGGTTGGCCACCCCTGATATATACAAACGTGCTCACAACGGAAAAGTTTTTTGTTGCCAGGTTGAGTCAACAATCACTGCCACTTCATTTCTAATTGAGGGCCCGAAACAGACCCGTCGCACTGGATTAAAAATATAAATATCAGATTAACTATATAGTGCTGTGATAGCCTTAGAAATATTTTTCTCACGTTGTAATTTTTAAGGGTTTTAACTTGTTTCGGTCTCTCTATTTTCAAAAAGCTTGCGGAAACTATGATGACATGATCCGAAAATCTCTTTTTTAAGAATGGCCCGCTGCGTGAATGCTAAACGAAAACCGCGGTATCTTATCTAGATATTCTCCACTTAGCTACGCTCAAGCCATCCGTGTAACATATTTATGTACTTCGGGCCCCACAAAAGAAAAAAAAGCCTACAAATATATTAAATTCAAGTTAATAAATTCCTTTCAATTTTCATTCCCGTCGCTGCCGACAGATGGCAGCACCACTGCACCAGATGATTTGGTTTCTCAACAGTGAGTGATTTTAGAATGAAAATATCTCTAAAACTATTGAATTAACAGAATAAGTAAGTGTACGCAGAAAAAATTTTCAGTTTTCGAAGCTCTTTCCAAATATGTAACATTTATGTACTTTCATGAGAAAAAAAATTACACCGTTTCCTGTATATTTGTCGGCCATTTTTTTTTCGAGGATCGGTGCCCGCCCGGATGAGTTACGGTCACGTGATCTCTCGAATTCCACTTGTCTCTTTATTAGTATAGATTCCTGCTTTCGTAATAAAGTAGTCTACCAAAATCGAACGTGGGGATGTATATCTTTGAAATCCAATTGTTGAACGCGTCCTTCTTTCAAATTCTTCAAACTTAATCGCGATTTTCAGTGTATGTCATTTCCCATTCGCTTTGCTTTTCAAGGGCGAATAGGAAATGACCTCCCTAAAATACTGGTGTGCTCGAGTCAAAAAGATTGAACGTCGTTGATCTCACGATGACGTGTAATAGGTGAAAGCAATCTGCAAAAGGACTTTCTGTATGAAGGGGGAAACGTCTGATCGTGGATGTCCACATGGAGACGACTGTTGTTGTTTTAGCAGCGCCATGTCGTCACCGCTGACCCAAATGCCGGACGTGACAGTGGCCGAGGCATTTCCACGCTTCGACGCCTTTCCGGGACACCTTGCGCTTGCCTCAGATTCTACCTCTCTTTATTAATACCTCGGTTGTGCGTTTACGAACGGAAAGTACAAGATGGGAGGCGAAAAGAAAGTGGTCGAATGAAGAAAGTGATCGAATCCATCGTCGTCATGAGAAGTGACACAAAAGTAATGACTTTTTGTAAAAAAAAGTGTTCGAATCTATTTTTATATATTGGGTTAGAAATTTGATAAAAAAAAACTTTCAAATCTGTAAGTTGGGTTTCAAACAGGAGCGGGCTGCTAATTTATTAATTTTTATTCTATACACAAATAAATTGTTATAACTAACATTTTCCAGACAATCTGACTCGTTTATATTGAGATAGTATTAGGAATAGACGAAAGTGGCTTTTAAATCTATAAATTTCGTTTCAGCTGTGTTTGGATTTATGTTTTTAACGATAGTCATTTAGGCCGTCTGCACACGGAGCAACTCAAAAGAAACTGATAACCGACTCCAGTCACAAACCAGTCCATGATGAGTCGTAACCTATGTAATTGAATGGAGCCATGCACACGGCGCAACTGGTTACAAACTCGTCCGACGAGTTTGTAACCAGTTGCGCCGTGTGCATGGCTCCATTCAATTACATAGGTTACGACTCATCATGGACTGGTTTGTGACTGGAGTCGGTTATCAGTTTCTTTTGAGTTGCTCCGTGTGCAGACGGCCTTAGTGTAAATAAATTTATTCGAACAAATAAATTCTCGGGGGGGGGGGGGGTTGTTTCTGACAGCAACTTTCTTAAATTTTTTCCCTTTAAAATCAACGATATTGCTGAAAAAATTATCCATCCTGATAATATGCCGCCGTTTGTTTATAAATTCGGGGTTGACTTCTCCGCATGCCTTTATCATTTTTGCTTTCTCTCCAGGTTGCTTGCTCGCACAGTATGCTGGTGCCGTGTTGTTTGTTCTGTGTGACGCTCCAAAGTTAATCCGTTCTTTTCCGTACTTCCTACCATAGGAAGCATTCGCCTTCTACTTTCGTTGTTTGGAATCCATTATTTCTGCCAAGGCACTCTGAATTCAAGTTTTTCAGATATGCCCATGCTTTTTACATTATAAAACGAAAGCCTATTTGTTTTTAATAGTGAGATTCTGAAGGTTATTTCCGACCGGTAAGAAACTGTCTGAAGCGCCCCGTAAACTGTGACCGCACCGATAAATTGAGATGTAGGGGAAATATACCTTGGGGACATGTTGTGTCTATGATCTCGCGTATTAAAAGTCGGAAAATATTGAAGTGATGGATATCCCTTTTTTTTCAACCCCTGCACTTAAAAAATGTGTGTGTGTGAGAGAGAGAGAGTGAATGAGTGAGTAAGTAAGTAAAAAAAGCCTGCGCATTTTCTCAGTTTTTTAGCAGTTAGCATTTTTTCGCTGTCACCCTTTCCGTAGGCTTTGTTTTCAACAAAGCGTTTATCAAAAATGAAGATTTTGATGGGTGATAGATGATCCTTTTCCTGTCTATTGATATCTTCTTTTAAATGAAGGGCGTACCATCAGCCTATGGAAGGAAGGGTGGTCGATGTGCCGTGTACGCTAATGATGGATGGTGCACGTAAAATCTGTCGTGGCTGCAGTGTCCTCCAAGTTCTCAAAATTTACCTCTAGAGGCCGTCACTTGACTCGGTTCAAAATTAGCCGACTTGGACTCCCACCCTTTAACTTAAAACCATTACTCAGCCCATAATGGCCTTGATCTGATGTTGCTACATCAGCAACAACAGGGTGGTCGATGTAGTTTGCATTCCTGTCGCTTGAATACACGAGACCGTGTTGGACTTGGTACGACCTCCCTATCCACGCACACACACACACGTGTAAAGTGAGACAAACTTTAGCCTATTTTAGACAAGTTTATAATGGCTGCATGCGTGAGAATCAGTCAGCCGATTTCATTTTGGAATAGAAAGATCCTTAAAGATATGTTGATTCCAACAGCAGCAGATGGGCCCGTTTTTGTACATTCTATTTTCCAAAATATGGACTGCTTCTTCCCCCCCCCCCCTCTCTTCAGTCTCGTATCCTTCTTGAACTCGATATAGCTTTGCATAATCGCATCCCAATGCAGCTAGTTGTGTCATAATGGCTGTTTCCGAGTTCTTGGAGCACATCTGAATACTTCGTCCATCCTGGAATCTTCTCTCCAATTCCTCATTCATTTGAAATGATCGTGTACCATCTTGTTTAGCTTTGGTTACGATTTTGGGCACAGAAGTATCTACCCGATAGTGCGTACCCAGAGGGACAATTTGACACTTTTTTATATCAACTCATTCTAGCCTATTTGAAAATAAAAAAATAAATTTCCTCGTGATAGGTGATTTAATGCAGTGGTGCGCAAACTGTGTGTATACGCTGGTACCAAGAAATTTTCATTTGTGGGTCTGGGCCGAAAGATGTTTGCGCACCGCTAGTTATGATGTCCGAAAATCTGTTGGGAGGAGAGCAAGAAGAGTTTAGCTACAAGCACATACTACCTACCTCATCATGTCGATATCCACGGACTTGCGCAAAATGATGGCTGAACGGTTTAGGCGTCTTCCATCCTCGCCTGTCCATTTCATTTGTGCTTTTTCAATCGATCCAAGTTCTTAACAGGTCCTGTCTTTGGATTTCTCAACTAGATAGCGGTATGGCCCTTTTCGTATTCTTTTTTTTTTTTTTTCGTATTTTTTGGAAGTCTTAAATATCCGAAACATCCTTTACTGAACATTGCATAGTTCGATAAACTGCGCCAATATTATATATTTTTAGAAGAAAAAAAAGGGGAGGGAGGGTCGCATAATAATCCATCGTGTAAAGCGGCATCTGTTATCTTGTTCATCCTTATCGTTTCTGAGCCGCAAAATCATATGTGGCCGCACACAATCAGTGGTTATGATTCGAATCTTGAAATCTAAACAGATACGAAGGTACGTTCGAAGAAACCTCGCTAGTGCATTTAGAAATTGGGGTGACGCGATGGATAAACCCTATTTTGCAATGGAATCGAGGATGGGGGGGCTTCTAATAGACGTCAACATTTTGAAAAATCCCCCCGAAAAATAATTAATTTAAAAAAATTAATTCACTATGCGTATGACATTCACGGGTACTTCGGTATTTTAGGAAATATATTGGCCGCTGAGGGTGGAATTTTTTAAGCATTTTCATTTAAGTGCGCTTTTTAAGTTTAAGTTTAAAAAGTTGTGGCCTCTTTTTTTTTTCGTATTATGCCTTTTTTCTTAATTTCGTATTTTCTGCTATTCGTTCAAGCAAGTTACGACTAAAATTACCCCTTTTCTGGGTGGAGACCAGTACTGTCACATCCGTAGTATTGCATCGACGGTCGCAGAGAGCTAATAAGAAAGGAAAACAGCTGTTAGAAATATCTTTGAAAGGGCGAAGAACCGTCTCTCTCTCTCTCTCTAGATCAGTGTTTGCCAACTTTTTCCGAGTCGCGCCCCTCCGTGCAAAAACCATTTAAGACAAAGAAGAATGCATTTTCCAATGCCTAAATATTTAACAAAAATTCAGTTTGTAAGAAATGGAGACCACTGAGAAACAAACATTCATACTTGGATTGTGTCCCCGGAACACCATTGGCATCGTCCCTTCTGCGACACTCTCGTTTTATCTCACTGTGGGTCGCCATTCGGACCAGGCCTCCCCACCGCACATTCTCGACGACCCTCTTTTTTTTTTCCGGGTCCTCTTCGGATTTGTGATTTTGTGCGTTTGGCCTAGACGAGGAGATTAACAACAACAACGAGAGATGCATTTGATTTCGATAACAGATCTTTCTCGTTTTTTTTTTTTGCGCAGCGGGAATAATAGTACCGTACAATCAACAGACGCGAGAATACTGATGCCCGAATCGCAAGAGCTTATTACCAAATTTATACTTGATTGGACTCCCCGCACGCACCCACACACACGTGTTATGTTACCGTGAAAGACCAAAATCTCGAGAATGTCCACATTCACCAGCCCTGATGGTGAATGGGGAATAAAAATAGGTTTGTTACTTTTTAAATATAGGTATATGTTTTATATAATATGTTCATAATATGTTTTAACGATAAAGTTTGTTACTTTTTAAAACATACTTTATCATTAAAACATACTTTATCATTAAAACATACGATATACGTATGTCAAAATAGGAGAGAGCTTAAGTAGCAGCTCATGTAAATAAACTGTTGAACTTAAAACGAACAGTACATTCTAAATGAGAAAAGAAAATGACACCAATAATAAACTTAATTATGTGATTGACGTTATACAATGTTATTTACTGTAACAATTTAAACTGCTAAGTCACTTTGAATTGCACAAGAGTCCCTTGATTTTGCAACTGTTTTTAGTAGTGGAATACTCTTTTTGCAATGACAGCGTGTATAGCCTTGCCCTCCACTTCTCGAATGAGTTGCAGCTGCTTCTCTCGGCGACATTTCTCAAGAAGAAATCTCATCTGTGAAAAGTAACTTTTCTTTACAAATTACAAACTGATTACGGGTATAAAGCTGCTTGAAGGCACCATTTTTGCTTGCTAATTTATAAAAGTCGGAGTCTTTCTTCTACTCCAACAGCAACTGCCAACACATTTCGGACAACTGTACGACCACGGTCGACATCAGGGACTTGTATTCGTACGGTATCACCAATTTGAGCAGGTGAAAATTTTCTTTATGGGGTTCGTAACATTTTCGTTGCTTGCAGTACAAGATTCTCTTTCGCGGCCGCTCTTTTAATAGAAATAAACTCGTGTCGTTCAGTCAGGGCTTGATATGAAGACGTGGTAGGTTGAAGCTTCTCTTCAGTATTTTCCTTTGGAATATGGTTTTCGGTATGGCCAGTGCTCAAATTTTCTTCAAAAGTATTAATAATTTCGAGCTCTTCGTCGGTTTCAATATTTGAAATTTGTTCGCCAGGAAAAGATGACGATGTTATGCCTCTTTTTTGTTTAAAGCCAAACAAGGCTTCATAAGGACTTTTGAAGTACTCCTTCGTGGGATGTACTGTTCTTGGCAAATTGAACAAAGGGCAAACCATGTGACCATTTATTTGTATCGTTATCGTTCATCCACGCATTTAACATATTCTGTATATCCTAATTGGTCCTTTCAACTGAGCCTTGTGTTTGATTATGACGAGGCTTTCCATGAACTATCTTAACATCTTTCCACATAGTGCATCGTTTGGATATGACTCGATTACTGAATTCCCTACCATTATCTGAATGCAATATACCTGGAGCACCAAATATTAAGAATATTTGAAAAAGGTGATACGCTACTTCTTCAGCTGTCTTAGTTTTCAAACGTCGTAACTGGACAAACTTCGTTAAATGATCTTGATACACCATTATGATCTATTCGCCATCTGTATGTGACTGCAGGTCTATCAGATCGATTTGACATCTTGAGTTTAACTCCGAACTGACCATTGGTTTCGCAACAATACTTTTTTTATGTGGACTATGTTTCATTAGGCATTGTTTATATAAATTTAAATACACTGTCTGTCTTCTCGTTTCGACCTCCACCAAAGCATATCTGGGCTTGTCTACATTCACCGGTGATAGTCCGAATGTATAAAAATAAACCAAATATTCGGTCTTTTACTGGCGTATTTGGTATGTGTCGATATTCACCGGAGAATGTCGGCATGCGCCAATTTCGGTCTTTCACGGTAATAAATAAATAAATTTATATATGGGGGGGGGGGAGAGTATGAACAGGCCCCAAGTCCTGGGTTTTACGATGACTGTATGGATTGATGGTTTTTTTCCCCAAAAAACATCTCAAAATCTGGGTATTTCCTTAGTAAGCTAAAGATGTAGCCCAAAAAAATTATATTTATTTCGTATTGTAAGCATCATTTAAATATAATAAGACAATTCATTTTTAAAAAAATTCAGCTAATAATGACATTAGTATGTGTTTGAATGTAAAATGACTCAAGTGCAGATCATTTCGATGGAATCGTGATATATCTCCCTCTTCTAAAACGATCTCCGAATTTAAGTATTTGTTACATATTTCAAAGATGGATTCGATCATCCCAAATATGAAATCGTATCAAACCCCACGACCCATTTAAACTACTTTACCCCACACAACTGAAATTTAAAAGATCGTATGAGGGCAAAGCAACTCAGGCGGTAAATAGATATCGCCAAAATTATCATACCTGTGTACCTAGATCAGAACCGCTGAAAGATGTAATAGTCGGAGCATGTTACAGACAATAAGAAACGCGCATTATTTTTTTGGGGAAATTTTTTCAGTTAATTAATTTAGAAGTGAATGAAAAAGTGGATTAAATTTGACAACAAATAAATTTACTTTAAGTAGTTATAGAAAATGGTATTATCTTATTAGTATTTTTTTTATCAATTATAGTATTAAAAAATATGTATTTTCAAAACAACCTTTTTTTTCATGCAATCTGGGCTTATTTCATTTTTCTCGCTGGGAGCCCTGTGTGTAGTATATACAAACTGGTGCGATTTCACAGCTACGCATGTGCGTTTGATGTTGTTTCACACGTAAATAATCACACCTGTGAATATTAAATAGGCGTCTCCTGTTATTCAGATGTTTATTTATTTTGAATATTGTAGTTGTGCATTTAATCCCCCCCCCCTGTGTATTCAGTCTGCATACCTGAATATGTACTCCTTTGCCTGTAGGCGTACTTAGCTACGTACAAAGAAACAAAGCTAATATACATACCCGATTTTATGATGCTATAAGGCAGGGGTGGCCAACAAGTCGATCGCGAAGCCAATTTTGGTCGCTCGCTCGCGATGTCTTAACTTAGAAACAGATTAGACTACTTGATAAATAGAGCACTCATTTAGGACTCTAGTTAGGGTGGCAGTAAGGGTTCTGTTTACACTGCACTAGACCGGGACTGTAATTCAGTGTGAGACCGAACGCATACCATGGCACCCGTGCTTTCCAAGCATAAGAACATTGCCATTGATATACGCCTAATTATGATTCCTGGCAAAGGAGTACATATTGAGGTATGCAGTACTTTGTTCAGGTTGTTTTTCACGTAGATAGATACATAGTGTAGTACACAGTGTATAAACATGTGTATAAACATAGTATGTATTTCACACCTCCCCCTCCCCACTTAGACTACGCCTATGTCGCGACACATTTTTAAGATAAAAAGTAGATCTTATGTACCCAAAAGTTGGCCACCCCTGCTATAAGGAGTTTGATCATCTTCTGATTATGGATGTATTAATTTCTGTACACGCGAGGGTATTGGGGCATACACACGCCCCAATCGTATTGGAATAATGTTTTATTTGCCGATGAAAGCAAGTTTAACATTTTTGGTTCCGATAATTGTATGAAGAAGAAGAAATGAGGAACTTAACCCCAAGAACTTTGTAGGAACAGTTAAGCATGGCGGTGGAGATGTCCTTGTGTGGGGGTGCATGTCAGCATCAGGACTAGGCAATTTGGTATTTATTGAAAGCATAATGAATCATGCTGTTTATATAAATATTTTAAGAGACGATTTAAAAGTATCAGCCCAAAATTTGGGTATTGGAAACAACTTTGTTTTTTATCAAGATAACGATCCTAAACACACGGTTCTCAACGTTCGCATCTGGTGTCCATATGTTTTGAAAACACCACCTCAATCGCCAGATTTAAACCCAATAGAACATATTTGGAGAGAACTGGAGGTTCGAGTACGAAAAACGACATTCATACAAAAAGCGAACTAAAAACAATTATGGAAGAATGGATGAACACTGATTCAGAAATTACAAAAGAACTAGTGCAATCTATTCCCAGACGCTTAAAAGCTATCGTGGATGCTAAAGGATATCCTACTAAATATTAATTTAACAAAAAAAAATTAGAATATTTACTAATATGTAGAGATTTTTTACAAGTTTACGAAGACTTTTGTGAGATAAAGTTTTGTTACTTTTTGATTATTGGTTTCTAAAAAATAAAGTTTTACTATGTTTTCAAAATATTTCATGTAGTTTTGTTAAGAATAGATTATAGATCTTATTATTAAATACCCATTCTGAAATATTCATTTTAATTAATGGATAGACTCCTATTTCATTGAAAATCGTAAGTGCATGAACACTTTTGGGAGCCACTGTAAATACAGTAAAACTTCGATCGATCGTACCCCGAATCATCGTTTTCCCGTATGTGTCGTTTATTTTAACCAGTCCCGATGATAATATTTCTTTGTTATATTCCTGCATCCATAGTTTTTCCGCATGTATCGTGCAGTGCAAACAGTCCCCTTGAAAAACGATAGATCGAGGTTCCACTGTGTGTGTGTGTGTGTAAGTAAGTAAGTAAGTAAATATGTATAGCCAGCCACCCCGCTAAACGGCCCCCCTTTTGTTCAGAACCTAATCAATACACTCCACAGAGCCAATGTTGTTTTACCCCCTTTTCCGCGGCCACCCCTCAGAACGGCCTTTTTTTTTTCGGAACCAATGGCCGCCATAGAGAAGTTTATATATATATATATATATATATATGCGTGTGAAGTGGATTTATTTTTTCATAAATTTCGTGTGTACATATATAAAAATGAGTATGAGTGTGTTAATTTTGTACGGCCATTTCGCCTAGCGCCCGTTTTCCCTGCGTGCGACAAAAGAGCGATTAGGCAGCTTCCATCCCCACTAGTCAGTGGGATCGGCTGCTCTCGCGGGGAGAAAGTGGGACAAGGCCAACCGCAACTCAACACAACTCGTACACTCCGATAAAAGGCAGATAATGCAGCGAGAGAGAGAGTGAAGAAAGAAGAAAAAAAAAGGCGGTAAATAAAAATGGAAAATGTTGCCCAACCTTCTGTGTGTCTTTTTCGGCCGGAGGAAGCGAGCTGCTGCTTTTTTGCGATGGCGTTTCGGAAAATAAACAAACAAACAAGCGTGGTGGGTGACGATGGAAAGAATTTCTCACTCCCGAATCGGGGTCACCTGTTTGCCTTTATCTTTAAATTTTATGGATTTTCTTTTTTGTGTCCGAGCCTTGAAACTGAATACCACCGTCTTTAAATTTAGGTGTTGGGTCTCAATTTTTGCAGCCCTCTTTGGAAGCTTTAGATATCAGTTTTCACAGGCCTTTGGATGTAAATGGTCATTATGATGGCGCTTGGAAAAAAGCCTCTGCCGAATGGAATAGACCTCAAAATGACACTTTTTTGTACCTTATCATTACGGGGAATGAAAATTACGTAAAGCGCGCAGGGAATATAAAAAGTCGTTAGTCTGTAGGGCTAACAAAACTTGGGCTTGGAGCTGGATTTTCTCTAGCTCCAAGTACTGATCACGAGAGATAAACTGTTTTCATTAACAAATCATTTTTATTTATGTATTTATTGTACTCCTGTGTTAATGATTAAAAAATATCCATTCTCTCTCTCTACACACACGTGCGTGTGCGACATTCATTTCATCTGCAGCGTATACTCGAGTTTATATTATAGCGTGAATGGTCATATTTGAATAGTAAAAATAAAAAAATTCATTTATGAAAATAGTTTTTTTCTTAGCAAAAATTCATTTATCTATATACAGTGGCTCCCAAAAGTGTTCGTACACTTACGATTTTCAATGAAATAGGTGTCTATCCATTAATTAAAATGAATATTTCAGAATGGGTATTTAATAATAAGATCTATAATCTATTCTTAACAAAACTACATGAAATATTTTGAAAACATAGTAAAACTTTATTTTTAAGAAACCAGTAATCAAAAAGTAACAAAAACTTTATCTCACAAAAGTCATCGTACACTGAAATATTTTCGGATAAATTCATAATTAAAATTATCGTCTGGCGCTTTATTTTTATTTTTTAATTGTGGTGGCATTTAAAATATCGTTTGGCTTTAATTTTTGTTTGCCTACTCCGTAATATTCAATTTATTATTTAAAAATGGCTCGTAGTCGTAAAGAAACAACTAATAGCGTTCGAAAATTGATTATTTTTCATCATAGTAATGGTAAATCAGTTCGGAATATTGCTAAATTACTTAATTTATCCCATTCCACTGTGCAATATGGGATAAAACGCTTTAAAGAAGAAATTTGAATCGAAAACAAGGTAAGAAAAGGCCGTCCGGCAAAGTTAACAAAACGTGATCAGAGATTTATAATTAGAAAATTTGTGAAAAATTCACGTTTGAGTGCTGTAAAAGTTTCTGCAGAATTCAATGAAACATTTTCTACTTCAATTTCACCTGAAATTTTTTCACGAGTTCTCAGAACAGCTGGATTACATGGGCGTGTTCTGCCCATAGAAAATTTTTTGTGAGTGAGAAAAACAGAAAGTTTAGGCTTCCCTTCGCACTATCAATGATAAATAAGCCCCAAACCTATTGGAATAATGTCTTATTTGCCGATGAACATATTTGGTGCTGATGTATGGAGAAGAAAAAAATGAGGAACTTAATCCCAAGAACTTAGTAGGAACAGTTAAGCATGGCGGTGGAGGTATCCTTGTATGGGGGTGCATGTCAGCATCAGGGCATTGAAATTTGGTATTTATTGATGGCACAATGAATCATGCTGTTTTTATAAATATTTTAAGAGACAATTTAAAATCATCAGCCCAAAATTTTGGTATTGGAAACAACTTTGTTTTTTATCAAGATGACGATCTTAAGCACACGGCTCTCAACGTTCGCCTCTGGTGTCTCTATAATTGTCTACAAGTTTTGAAAACACCACCTCAATCGCCAGTTTGAAACCCAATAGAACATATTTGGAGAGAACTGGAGGTTCGAGTACGAAAACACGACATTCACACGAAAGCGAACTAAAAACAATTATGATGGAAGAATGGATGAACATTGATGCAGAAATTACAAAAGAACTCGTGCAATCTATTCCCAGACGTTTAAAATATGTTGTGGATGCTAAAGGATATCCTACTAAATATTAATTTAACGAAAAATTAGAATATTTACTAATACATAGAGATTTTTTACAAGTGTACCATGACTTTTGTGAGATAAGTTTTTGTTACTTTTTGATTATTGGTTTCATAAAAATACAGTTTTACTATGTTTTTAAAATATTTCATGTAGTTTTGTTAAGAATAGATTATAGATTTTATTATTAAATATCCATTCTGAAATATTCATTTTAATTCATGGATAGACCCCTATTTCATTGAAAATCGTAAGTGTACGAACACTTTCGGGAGCCACTTTATATAAAACAGTTCCGTAGCTGGCTGACTGACTGACTCACTGGCATACAACGCACAGACCAAACCGCTGGTCCTAAGGGGCTGACATTTTGCATGGCGATTCTTCTTATGGTCTAGGGGTGCAATAAGAAAGATTTTTGAAAAATTCTTCTTAGATTTTTTTAAATTAAATTTTTAAGCTATTTTTGTATCAGAATTTTTAAGTTTGCATTTAAAATAATAATTTGAGGGTTATAAAATTTATATCACGAGAAAGATCATAAAAATTCCTTTTAAATGAAATCTTTTTCGAATCTTTACCTCGATTTTCTGATTTTTGGTGAATTTTTTAAGATTAATTTTTAGAATTTAATTTATTAAATGCCGATCACGTGATTTCTTGTTCTGGTACTTTAAGTAAATTTATCGTCACGTCCATAACAACTAAATAGACAAAAAAATATATTTTTTTTCTTTCTAATGCAGCAGACGATTGGATATTATAAAAAAATATATATATCCCTTACGATTTTTTTAAAAAATATATATACAGTAACCACCGCTTATAGTGATCAGTGGTTATAAGAATCAACCGTTTATAAGAATCAATATCGCAAAAACAAGTGTATTATTTCCATGTTAAAATTTTCGCTTTAAAGAATTAATCCACCGGTTTTAAGAATCAGTTTACACTCTTCGCTTTCCTTTCATTTTGCCTAAAATGCCACTTAAACCCTCAAAAGGTACAAAGTTCTTTCTTTATTTTTTTTATAAGAAAGAGTGATAAGATGGGATGGAATACGGTTGTAAAATGCATCCCTTTCTTTGTTAGACATAACATAATACTTTCCCCTTAAACGCTTTAGCCAAACTCTGTCCTATAAGCTTGATCCAGGGGAATCCTAACCTTGCGGAGACCGATTTCACTTTTCTCCACTGACAAACAAAGACAGGGACTCTTTTTTTTTCCCCACCTCCCACATCCTGGTCGCGGCTTCCTGGATCCTGAAACACATAAATCTTCGGAGAAGTGTTCACTATCACTTAGGCAAACGTGGCATTATTAGATTCAGCACGTTATCAAACCGTGAAACGTAAGCTAGAAGTTGAATCTGGGTCTGAGACTATTGGTATTGAAAGAAGTATGAACAGCCTCCTGAAAACTTCATTACGTCAAACTACCAACTACCATAGAAAACTTTTTCTTGCACCCTTCCTGTAGTTGAAATGTTAAACTGTTAGCAGGTATGCTGTAACAAATATTGAATTTTTTTCTTCTCTTACTATAATCATGTGTATCTACTTATAGGTCTAGAAATTAAGTTGTATTTTTAAAATTAAAGAAATGATTTTAATAAAAGATAATTCACTTAAATTAAAGAGTATTTTATGGTAAATTATCTAATATATGTATATATAGGTGTGTGTGTGCCTGTCCAAAAACCTAAATTTCGGTATAAGAATCAACCGCTTATAAGAATCAAAAACAGTAATAACAAACGTGATTCTTATAAGCGGAAATCACTGTATATATATATATATATATATATATATATATATATATATATATATATATATATATATATATATATTTGGCATTAATTGCATACATTGACCGTTGTATTTAATTTGAATGTACTCCGTAGCGAAGCGCGGGTTTATATATATATATATATATATAATATATGTGTGTGTGTGTGTGTGTGTGTGTGTGTGTGTGTGTGTGTGTGTGAGAGTGAGTGAGTGAGTGAGTGAGAGAGAGAGAGTATGTATTGAGCTACACACGCCAGGTTTTTAACGCATTTTGAAAAAATGTTAAATCCCGGTATTTGTCAGAAGATTATTCTACTCGATACAAGTGGCGGCAATTTTTTTTTCTTTCTTTAATTTTCGATCGCATTAGGAGTGTATTAAGTACCATGCGGCATTACCAAAAATGGAACACCCATAAAAATGTGTATCCGACTTTTATCCATTTCATCCGGGTAAACACTCTCAGATCATTCTGGATCTCTTTAAAAATGTACCACTTATTTTTCCCCCCTTTAATAATTATTTTGGGAAACGAATTTTTACGATAAATGGAGGATTTTGAATAGGAACGTTTTGCAGTTTCGACCCAAAGCACCCCGAGTATTTTAGAACAATTTTTACGAAAGGCTATTGCAATTAAATTTTCCTCTCTGTAGATATAGTATTCATGATAGACCTATGAGATTATCCAAAGGCATTACACTATGAGATCGTGTTATTTATTTCCAAATTTAAACAATATGAATTGTATAAAACTTTCTGGGTGCGTTATTTTAATATAGTGCAACCTTACAAAATTTCCGTGATGGTGCATTTTATTTTTTTTTCTAATGGAAGCATTCATTTTGTAACAAAAGACGGCTGATTTTTGCAATAAAGAAACAGTAATGTTTTAAAATTTGGTGTGCTTCAATGTTTCTGCATAATGCCTTTGGATAATTTTGAGCCTTTGTTACTTCTTTCGAATTCGGACAAATTATGTTATCCCCCCCCCATTGTTTAAGTTTTTGTTTCTTGTTGTCCAATACTATTTCTCTGAGATTTTTGATAATTTTATTAAAGATTTTCACCCTGTTCAAACCGTTTTTATCATAAGTATGCTTTCTCAAAACATGCTCGTGTGAAACTTTTACATTGTTTTGTGTGCAGTCCGTGTTCAGAATGACTCTACATAATCAATGGAAATTTAAAGCATTCGTCGTATATAAACACGCATTTTTGTTTGACATCACAGTTCTGGCTTGTAAACTAACTTTATAATTAAATATATGTTACCTCTTATGATATAATAGCTAATGTGATATAAGAGCGGTTATTTATTGTAATGAAAAATTTATATAGAAAACTACAGGTTTTCTTAGAAAAAATTATTTTAAACGTTATGGGACGTAACTATAAAATAGGAGGTATTTATCTATAACGTTTTTCAATAGCAGTAACTATATGAAATGACTTTTTAGTATTTTGCAGACTAGCGTAGCTATAGGGAACCAGAACTAATCCAGTATCATCACCAGGGTTGCCAAATGTCCCGGATTTTAAGGGACAGTCCCTTATTTGTAAATTTTGTCCCGCGTCCCGGGGAACTTTGATACGGGACGGCAAAAGTCCCGTTTTTCGCCGAAATGAGAAATTTATTGTATACGAGTTGGGCGCATACAAGGGCCTGTTCACATCCGGATGTATTTAACACAGTAAGCACAATATATCATACAATTCAACGGACTGTGGGAACACGCTCATTCGAAAACTTTTTTATGACTCAAAAGTCGCCCCAAAGATTTCCTGCGCACATTATTTTATGTACATTGTACAATAATAAAATTACAAATTTTACATACACGTCCCTAACACTTTATAAGGTCACTTACTTAGTTGTAGTAAACTAATAAAATAAAAATAAGTTTTGTACTATATGCCTAAGCCAACTTTAAATTGTTTTTGATTTGCAAATTTTCTATGTAATTACATTATTGTTTACTTAACCTAAACTCTATGTAAGTTGCAAAACTGAACGAAAAATGCATTGAAAATGGCTATTTGAAAGGTTAAAATTTGAAAAAATTTCCGGGGGAGTACCCCCGGACCCCCTTTCCCTGGGGGTATTCCATACGCCCCAGTAGTATAGTTATCAAAACCCGTCCCT
The DNA here is from genome assembly GCA_907164885.2 of Dolomedes plantarius. Taxonomy (NCBI): domain Eukaryota; kingdom Metazoa; phylum Arthropoda; class Arachnida; order Araneae; family Dolomedidae; genus Dolomedes; species Dolomedes plantarius. The sequence continues at coordinate 232,800,572 of OU015491.1, read as the reverse complement.
TATTTTCGCTCTTTTTATTTGGCAACCCTGATCATCACATCCGTATTTGAAGAGATCGGATGAAAGATGCTTAAAATTCAGTTCATCTCCCACGTGATAATAATTTTGAACAACGTGGAACTTAAGTAACGTTTTAGAGCTGAGTGATTCTTGGCGATTGGATGGATGTGAGTTTAGTAGAGAAACATCCCCCCGGATAAGTTCACTGTTGAGTAAACCACTGTTGAGTTCATAAGTTCACTGTTGAGTATGAGAATGACACCGAGAAATTCCATTGCTTAGCCTTTGACTGCGTGACGTATTAGACAAATTTATAAAGCCTTTGTGCTCATTCCGAAGAGATTGGGGAAAAAAAGGTTGTTGTTTTCCCGGTGATTTCTGTTCGGCTTCGTTCTTGCCCAAATCGCATTGTTCCTAACTGATTCAATCCGGCATGTGTTTGACATTTTGTGCGTACAGTATGACTAATATTTCTGATTCCTTTTTGCAGCCGTTCGCGCCGACCGGATGCGTGGAGGTCGCAACAAGTTCGGGCCCATGTACAAGCGGGACCGAGCTCGCAAGCTGCAGATGATGCGCCAGAAGCAGATCGCGAGGGCCCAGTGCCAGGGCGCACCGCCGGGCAACGAGGTGGTTCCGGTGGGGCCACCGCCCTTCCCGCCGCCCCTCGCCTCGCCCTCCCTCGGCTACCCCGGGCCGGACCACATCAAGCAGGAGCTCATCCAGATCCCGCAGCTCAGTTCCAGCACCAGCTCGCCAGACTCGTCGCCCTCTCCGCTCTGCATGCCGGCGCCCCACTACGCCCTGGCCATGGAGGCGCCGAAGGCGAGCTGGGCACCGGCCGCCCTGCCGATGCCCACGCCGGCCGGCGCCAGCCCCAAGCCCCAGCACCACGCCTCGGTGGCCCCCTTCGACAAGGGGGGCGTGCCGCTGCTCATCCGGGAGTTCCAGCTGTCCATGCCGGACGACAAGGAGTGGCAGAGCCAGCTGTTCGGCCTGCTTCAGAACCAGACGTACAACCAGTGCGAGGTGGACACGTTCGAGCTGATGTGCAAGGTGATCGACCAGTCGCTCTTCGCACAGGTCGACTGGGCCAGAAACAGCATCTTCTTCAAGGACCTCAAGGTCAGTGCTATCTTCGACAATAATCGCCCATCGTATTCTCTCCCGACCAAACAGTTGCCCTGGATGATCTGTCATTGACAGTAATTGCACGCCGTGTTGAAATTAGTAAGAGGCCTCGTCTTCGATTCCTCCTGCAAAACCATTGCCCCAGATTTGTTATAATCACTCATCATGTTCTCTCTGAAGCATTTTGTTATGCGAGTCGGAGCAGAGAAGGTAGGAACATTCCGTCCGACTTATTTCAGCCTCCTATGAGAGTTGGTCCCTGTGGCTATTGCATCGGAACCGGTTCGATTCCCGCGGAGGTACATCCTGGATAGTGAATCTGAACACTCACATATGCTCTAAAATCGCAGAAGTAAATATTTGTGTAATGATATATCTAAGGGAAAATGAAATAACTTGTAAAAGGAGTTTCTTTTTTCTCAGTCAACTTGCGCTTTGCTCTCTCCGGACTTTTGAAGTTGTGGGCACCGATGCCTAAGGAAACGCTTAAAATGACAGTGAATGAGTCTGTGGGTTGCATTTTAAAATGAATAGAGGCAATAAGAAAGCAACGTCTAGGTGAAATAGAATCCCGTGTTATGGAGAGCTGCCCGAAAAAAATGAGTGAAACTTATATGTGTGTGTGTGTATGTATTCCGAATTTCTCCCGGTGGCGTAGTGGTTAAAAGCGTCAAGCTGCCATCCCACAGGTCCAGGGTTCAACCCTGTGACTGGGCAAGGTCGACTCAGCCTTTCATCCCTTGAGTGGGTCGATAAAATGAGGACCAAGCATGCTTGGGAACTAATCTCTGGGGGTCCCACGTCAGGTTGACCACCTGACTGAGACATGTGCTGTATGGCACCCCAAGCCCACGGTTACGAAAGCGGAGATGGGTACCGCCGGCCCTGGTCCACATCGGACTGTTGCGCCGTGAGTTTAAGTTTTAATTGCGTACTGAACGCTGTATTCTCCAGGGAATGGAGAGAGAGACTTCCTCTCGCATGGTAGCTACAAAATGCCCGGAACTTACGGGAGAGCACAGCCAGGGGGGTGATTTTAACCTGAAATCTCGAGTTTTTCAGTTGACTTCGACACAAATGAAAGATGTCATAGGGCTCTGTACTCTGACCATTTTGTCCATTGATACATACATACTTCCAAATGCATGCGCGCACACACACGCACGCACACAAAATTTATTTATTTGCCCAGTCTAACCTCAGTGGGCCATCGTCATGTGTAACTGTGGACTCATTTTCTGTCTGGACTGGCTCTCTTTTGGAGGAATTTTTTTTTTCTTCTGTCTCACATTGTCAGTTGTCACACGTATATTTATATTGTCTGTAAATTTGGGGGGGGGGGGTAAAAAGGCTCTGTAATGTATTATTAAAATAACTTCTGAGGTAAACAAGAAAGTAGGCTTCATAAACAAAAGGGTCAATTTGAATCAAAAGATAGAACTGCAGTGCGATCCGAACTGTTTCTTCTCTCCTAGTTAGTACTTCCTCATCGCCGGTAACTCATAGCAAAGTAATTCAGATAGAAATTTGCTATATTTAAGCATGTCCATCAAAAACTCTAAACAGGTGGGACTCAAGATTTCTTTGCCACATTAAAATGAATCAACTATGCCAATATTTTCGAGAATATTGGAGTGGTTCCGTTGATCCAGGATCAATAGTACACGACGTAGACCTGCACCAACCACACGTTGTCGAGGTTTCATGAAAGGCTGAAGGATAATTAAATATTGAATCGATTGCTTTCGTTTTACATAAATGGACCTTTGAAAGATGATTTAGCTCCTGGTTATATGTATTTAATTTCATTTTTAACTTCCTTATTTTCAACATCCTTAGCGGTCTGATTTTCCTTGTTAGAGGCGGACCACCAGTGTGGACGAGGCCGCCTGGTCCATTTCAGTAGTGTGTCTGAACACTGTTTTCTCGCGTTCGGACACTTTCGAAAGCTCGCCGCAGGTGGTGGAATCGTGTACTCTCGAAGAGACAACAAGATAAATAAGGGGATTCGTGCGCGCTCTTGAACAACCTGAGGCGTGGTCGAACCTTCTGCCGTAGATGAGTTCATTTTGAGCGATTCCTTCAGGTACGAGTGATGTGTAACACGCTTTCGTCGTTTGCTCCCGCAGTTATACTTCCTGGCTGTGAATACAACTTTTCTCTTGTATGCTCAGCTAAAGTGTGGAGCACGATCATTCAATAATATGGGCTTCATTTCCAGATGCATCGATGCGAACTCAGCAGTTTTATCATTTTACTTCTTAATTGTTTGTCTTGATGCTCTTCAGTTTATGTATATATTATATTTATATATATATATATACATACATACATACATACATACATACATATATGTGTATATATATATATATATATATATATATATACATATACATACATATACATACATATATATATATATATATATATATATATATATATATATATATATATATATATATATATATATATATATATATATATATATATATATATATATATATGAAGAGAGAGAGAGTTTGCTTGAATTTTTTCAAGAGCTTGTCTCAGGCTTCTTGTTTACCTTAAAAAAAACTGTTTTCTGTCTGCTCCACCTGCAACTGCTTTCGCTTTTCCTGCTCTCCACACCTCCCTGACCTTCTTTTTTTTTTTCCTCCCATGTTTCCTGCTGCAAGTAGTGTCTCCCCATTCTTGTAACCTGAAATGTTCCATTCCCCACCAAGTATTTTCTTACGATGTGCTTGTATTTTTATAGGGGAGGGGGGGGGATAAACTTCTCTGTGGAAATTGGGTCATTCCCGGGTCGGGTGCTTCCCACCCCACCCCTGGAACCTACCGACAGGTGGTCGGGAATTTCATTTTCTTTCCATTAGGCATGACCCTACCTTATAGATGTTTACCAAAGGGGGAAAGTCGTGGAAGCTGATGATCGAGTTTTTTTTTTCACTCCTACCTCGGCTTGTTATGAAAGCTCCATTTTTTATTAAAAGCTGTTTTTAATTGGCTCTGAACCGAGTGTCTTTGACCCTTGACTGGTGTGTATTTTGAGTTCAAGTGGACCTTAAAATTCGAGAACATTGTTAAAAATGGTACTAACGTGCTGCCTAATGACAGGTTTGTGGTTTGGTTCGGAGCGCTACACGAGGGCTGATTAGACCGGGACCTACAGTTTAAAGCCGATTCCGAACGGCTACAAACATCCATGCCAACAGTGGGACTCGAACCCACAGACTCTGATACCGAAGGCCAGCACCCTAGCCATTCGGCCATCACCTGGCGCCTACACGGTGAAACTTTACGTTCTGGCACTTACTTAATCCATCTGAAAAGGACAATTGTTGGGCGCTTTATTTCGCCCAAAACGTGATCAATGAGTATGTTGTGTGTGCAGCGAGGGACATACTCTCAAGGTGTGTTGAGCACTTTTTTTTTATGTTACGTCTTGATTGAATTGCCTGCACAGGAAAATATCTAGCACGAAATGGGATTTGTATCCATGTAATTTTTTTTTCAATGTAAATGGTTAGTTGGGAAATCTGCTTATGGTAATAATATTATACGTGTAAAGAGAAAATAATTGCAAAAAGAACTTTTTATATACGATGTTTTAAAATTTTCTGTTGAATCATATAAACTTGACAATTCTATGTATTAATAATTAGTTTTTTAAAAAAAATTTTGATGAATTATCCCATCCACTTGAAAGAAAATGAAGTTAATTGGAAGTTAACTTGTGTTTAACTTTTAGTTCCCGTCCCGGCCGATAGATGGCTGCACCAGTCTACAAAACAAAATTAACTGAAAATTAATTTAATTCTGCTTAAAGATGGCTGAAAGTACTGAAATAATGCATTGTCATCGTGTTCCGAGCTATTCTAAAAGTTTCAAATGTCTAGCTAGTCAGGAAGTTAGTTAAAAATTCGATTGCAAGATTTGTACTGGACAAACACACAAACAAACAAGAAAGCGAGTTAATAAAAACATTCAACTGCTTTGCAAGAGCAATGGCTCTCACTTCCTACCGAGCTTATAGACCGCATAATTGACAGCATCACACATCGCTGTATGTGCTGTATTGCTTCTCTTGAGGATGTTACGCCGTATTAAAGGTACTTTAACTATACCTAACTGACACATCCGATTTGTTCATTCTATACATATGCTAGTTTCTATAACACCATAATTGTCTGGCGATTTCTTTTTATGCTATTTTATAACTACCTATGTGTTGTATAATGTGCATAAGTTTCAGTAAATTCTACGCGAAATTTTTTGAGTAATCGCTATTTTTGTGACTTTTCCTTAATTGATATCCATTGTATATATATATATATATATATATATATATATATAATATATGTACCTGAACACTCTAGGAGAGACGGTCTAGGGCGGCTTTAAAACTGTAGAACAGACTTCATGCTTGGTCAAACTTGGACTGTACCGTTCCTTATGGAGATCATAATTACGAAGTGCAAAAAAATTAATCGGACCATCCTTTTTTTTTTTTCGTTCATTCACAAAGAAATAACTTTTTGAATGGATTAATGACTTATCGCATGTGTTGGCTTTTACATAGATCACTTTGAGATTTTTTCCCTTTGTGGTTCGCCTCGATTTATATTAGGCTAACGTTTGTTGTCGTATGATGAATATCAAAGACAGTTTTTCGACGGTCAAGTGATGCCTTCTGTCCAGCTCGTTTGTCTCCGCCTTTAATATCAAGTGGGGACTTGTGAGCCATGATTCAGACATGTGCTGTTTCCTTTCCACTGGGCGATGGAAAAGGATTTTCTAATGTCTCCCGTGAATACAGTAAATTCCTAGAGGTTTTCAAATGTAGCTTTAAGTCAACCATACTCGGCCTTTTGTTCTGTCGGGCCGCATGCATATGTCCGCAAAAAAATGTAAAACTCAAAACCTAATGTATTCGAACGTTTTTTAAAATGAGTGTGATTTTAATGTTGAGATAAACTTTTGACTATCTATACTAATAAAGAGACAAGTGGAAGTCGAGAGATCACGTGACCGTAATTCATCCGGGCGGGTCAATCCTCGAAAAAAAAAAATGGCCGAAACGGTGTAATATACAGGAAACGGTGTAATTTTTTTTCTCATGAAAGTACATAAATGTTACATATTTGGAAAGAGCTTCGAAAACTGATAATTTTTTCTGCGTACACTTATTCTGTTAATTCAATAGTTTTAGAGATATTTTCATTCTAAAATCACTCACTGCTGAGAAACCAAATCATCTGGTGCAGTGGTGCTGCCATCTGTCGCCAGCGACGGGAATGAAAATTGAAAGGAATTTATTCACTTGAATTTAATACATTTGTAGGCTTTTTTTTTCTTTTGTTGGGGCCCGAAGTATATAAATATGTTACACGGATGGCTTGAGCGTAGCTAGGCGCCGGCTAGTGGTTTTAGATAAATCAGATTTATACTCGCTACATGCTAAGGTAAGCCGATTTCTATATGCGCTCTTCGTATAATTCATATTGGAACAGCATGCTTCACTTTGATTCCAATATCTTGAGCACATTTTTGTACAGTTTTGTATTTCTTGTGGCACACATTTCCAAAATGACGTTTGCAAAAGCCCCTGCCTGACGATAATGAATGTGAGTATCGCTGCCTTAAATGAACAGTCTCTGTGATGAGCGAAAAAAATGTAAAAAAGGAGCAGTTTTGAGGTGTGTGTGTGTGTGTGCGATCATGAGACAATAACTGAAGCCTTTAAAGAGTCCCTTATGACACGGCGTCTTCAGTTTTTTAAAAAATAACACCTTCTTATGGCTTTAAGATAAACTAGCTCGAACTCGGTTCTTCAGTTTTTAATACCATTATCTATTTATTCTTCTACTGCCGCCAGTTGAACTCAATATAAATAAATAAATAAAAAGTGTGTGTGTGTATATATCGCTCCCCAGTAAGTGACACAAATCAAAAATGCAGCATTTGAGAAAAGTCAACTTAAAGAATACTATTTAGCTTGAACTAGCATTACAATGAAACTGATACAACTGCCCTCAGGTAGACAAATTGCGCGATAGAGATGTGTCGCTTTTCGTGCGCCCTTCAGACATATTTTTCAATGACATAACCTCAAAATTGCCTTTTTTTGATTTGTGTGTCACTGATCTTGCCGAGATGATATAATATATATATATATATATATATCTTTACTTATATGTAAATTTTAGTAGAGTAGCCTAGAGTACAAAAGTGTAGGTAACCATTCCGGGACGGACCAAGTCGGGAACATCTTAACATTGCGACGCCATTTTCTGAAATTTTTCTTGAAAAATAATACCGCAAAAGTTACGTATTTTGAAAGCCCTTTAAAAAATATGAAAATTTCAAGTGAACAAACACCCTAGCTCAAAACCGTTTAGTTTTTGAAATTTCTTCAAATTAAAATATCCATTGAAAATAATGATTTATTCAATTGAGTCATTCACTTGAATTTCGAATTCATTCTACTCCATGTTTTTCATATTCCCTTTAAATAACTACATTTTTAATGTTCAATTTTAATGTTAATTAAATTGTGTTTCACTTTGCTAATTGCATTGCTGTGTTATATAATTGGCTAACTTTTTGTATTTTTATTTATTTAATATTGATGCAGAATTTTACACTTGAAGGAAAATTATATTTTTCTGAAACCTATATAGCATTATGTTCCTGTATTCATCGTAGTATATATTTAAAATCTTTCTTCATTACATTCAAAAATAGAATCTTCATGCTTTTTGTTTGTTTGTTTGTTTGTTCGTATAAACTCCTGTGAGAAGGAAACGCTGATCAACATTCCGTCATTTTTGACGGGGGTTATATACTAATATATATATATATATATATATATATATATAGAGAGAGAGAGAGATGAACTTCGAGAACCGTAGTGTGGTTTTGAAATGCGGCATAGGCTTTTTTTGTGTTGGCTGTTGTTATTTGCGAGTGATTAACGATTAATCCCCGGACGTCTCTTTCAGCCTTGGCCAACCTCTTTCTCGCCAGCTGACCTACTTTCTCGGTTACGTAGCCCTTTCTCTCCTCGTCGTGACCTTGAGCGCCGTTAATGGGCCCTGACGACAACTGCTTCGGGAACAGATAAAAGTGTCGCGCCATCTTTTGGGCGCCGCTAATGGAATGCCTTACGAATATCACACCTGATGAATAGTTCACTCGAGCAAACGGCTCTTGAAACAGATTCTGGTTGCACTTCCAACTTACATTACCCGCAGTTGAATTCGTGAGTAATGACACTCGGAAATTTACATAAATGCGGCTGAACAGCCTACAGTAATACGGTTAAAAGCTACAGAATTTTTTTAAATAATTCAACCAAAATACGCCCATTCTTGTTGGAACCGGTAATGTGTACATGGCCCATTCAGGCTCAAATAAATGTGCACACGTGACGTTAACCTGATTCGGGATAAGGGAGGAAAAAACCCCGACTGTGGATCCAGGAAAGGGAAATAGCTACGAGGGTAAGAAACAGCCTGTTTCTGTGCACGTGATCCTGAAATTAGAAAAGGATCCGACGTACCAGCTACGATAGGTGATCGTACACTCCAACAAATTTTGCACTGTGCCGAACAAAATGGTCACAGGACAGAATAAACCTGTGTCACGTGTTGATTATATAATATCAGTAGAAGTTGTATAAAATAAGAAACAACATTAAGCGTTATTTATGAATGGGATTTTTGTCCGGGAATATTGGATGTCACAGCAGTGTCGTTACTTCTGAAGTTCACGTCCGAAGACAGAAATCGAAAAAGACTCTCGAGATGGCTATTTAGAAGCCAACAAGGTTTGGAGTGCTAAGTACTCGTAACTTAATTTTTGCGGTTTCTGTAGTTTCCATGTCATTTCTAAAATCGGCAAACTTTTATATCTGTGTAGAGCTGGATTGACTTTCAAGGTCCCGGATTCAGTTTGGTTAAAAATTCGGCCGTCCGAGGTGCCAGCAAAATTTTTTCGTTTGCCATTGCGTAGAGCAGGAGTGGCCAAACTAAATCACTTTTTTAAAATGGTTTTTGGTTCAAATAATTTAAACAATCATGTGTGGTAAATTGCTCTCTAGATATTCGACACTTTTTTCACTGGCTAGGACAAAAAAACTGCAAAATTGGCTGTTTTTTAAGTATGTAAGACAGTGGCTCTTAAAACAGTTTACAAAGCCAAATGGCTCTAAAACAGTTTATCCTCCAATCAGATAAGCAGTGGAAAACAGCTTTTTCCTTATTTCAAACGTAAAATCACAGTTCTTAATGTTATATTTGTGTTGAACTTTCTCGCGTTGTACTGATAATACACACCCACATACACTTAAGAAGGGTCTTACACACTTCCTTTCACAATATTTATTTAAACACATTACACTACTGCGGACCTCTCTCTTTCCAACATGAGGTATTCAAAGTAGCGCCCTCGCATGTTACACATGTCGAGCCAATCGGGGAAATATATTAAGCATCTTTTTCATTCATTAACTTTAGTTACAGACACAGTTTAATGTAAAAGACTCTAAAATCATAGTGTTCGACAAAACGCTATTTTTTATTTATTTATTTATATTTTTGCTGTTATTTTTACTTAACTCCATTTCTGTGTTAAAATATTTAGTGAAAGAAGAAAATTATTCCAAATCAGTCCCATTGGTTTTGAAAATTGTTCTGTATTCCTTTTAGTTTAAAAGTTTGACATACAATTTTAGGATATATTACTCGAAAACATTGTAGCCAATTACATTCCATTTACTTCCCAAACCTAGCTATGCAGAGATGGTTCCAATATAAAATTTCTTTAATATAACAGTAAGTTGTTGTCGTGTCTAGGAACAGTGCAGAAGAAAAAGGTATTAAGTCGTAGTAAATTACTGAAGTACCACTCACATTATATCTGCATGCATTACTCCCAGAATTAAATTTGAAAGATAAATATTGAAAAAAGAAAACGATAAAAATTTTCGATAAGGATTACTTTAAATGTTCTATGATACTATAAAGCGTTTCAACGAATGATGGCAAAGAAATACCACGTCTTGACGAACAGCATGGAAAAAATTCGGAAAAGAGTATGTCAATTAATGGAAGGAGGGTAGAACAACAGCAAGCAAATTTTTGCAACCGCAAGTGATAAAAGTCGGCACCTGATGTGAAATCACGTCTAATGATTGAAATGTATAAATATAGGATGGAAAATCGAGAGTGGCTGAACCGGGGCCGTCAGTTATCCACAAAATTTTAGGTATTTCTCGCCAGCGCACTTCTCTCATCATAGTCCATCAACATGTTTTAATGAAAAGTATAGAAAACCACACTCGCAGAACTACAACGAAAAAGCCTTTCGTTTACTGTTTTGACAGAGCTGTTCTTTACATTGAGCGGAAAGCTCGGCGTGTTTTTCCTCTTCATTGTTTGCGTTTAGAACGGTGTACTTTTTATTCTGACATGGAATCTTTGACCGCAGAGATGATCCGAAAAGCTCGAATTGTCCGAATCAGCCCCCAAAACTTGCGAAAGAAGGAATGAAATGAGCCAAAAAGAAACGCCAGTTTCTATTTTATTTATAAGGAGAGAACGACAGCAAACTGTTAATTAATGCTGATGTGTTGAATGTTCAAATGAATGAAAGAGTCATTCACTTGATTTTCGGAGTAGTGTTTGTTCCACTTCAAAGTTTTAGAATACTAAAGTGAGATACCTTGTCCCCACTAAAGAATGTTGTTCAATGGAACCATTTAGAACAACACTGTGATAGCATTTTTGAAACTCCGTGCCTATACATGCATAATTTATTGAATTTGTTTTCGCGTCTGAGAGCCTAAGGTTCATGACATTTTTTAACTGGTTTTTAGTCTGCCGTAAACGACAACCTCTTGCATAGTTGATAAAATACAGTAGCGTTGCTGTAGAAGTGGGTAAACGTTTCCGTTTCAATTGACTTTATTGCCTAGCAGGAAAGTCAACATCATAGCAGTGAGACAGTCGATTTGGATGGACGTTATCCTTTCATTTTGTTAATATTTTGTTTTCTTTAAGATATAAAAGTCTCGGCCACAAAAATTATCTAAAATGGACTGATGTAAAAATAACCAAAGATAGACTTCGAAATCGGATTGTTTGTTGTCAAGTCGTAATGAAACATTTAATTTATTCAATCATTTTCATGTCTCTTTCGGATTCTTCTACTTTATACGTCGTCTTCTGTATCATATTACTTAAAACATTGGTACCGAACATTTCTTACGAAGAGCGCGTGCTTTCTTTTAAAACTTTTTTTTTTCCCCAAAAAAAAAGTGTTGTGCTCCAGTTTCATAACTTGACGAATTTCATTAATTTAAAGTTTTTTTTTCTTTCTCTTCTTCTTTTGAGTCGTAGACTGGAGAGGAAACAAACTTTCCATTCTGGCCCGTTGACGGAACAGTATTGTTCAAACTTGTGTCAACCTCAAGAAAAAAGCGAGAGCGAGTTGAATTCCGTACGCAGTGGAGATTTAAGGCGTTGGTACCTGCAAATTGTTGAACTCAATTTGGTAGGCAGAATTATTTTAAAAAGTTCAACGTCAAAACTTTTGGACCAAATCCCTGTATCCGAAATTATCAGTCGTTTATATTTTTTTCATAGTCCCCCAAGGCATGAGGACACCCATGAAATGAGTTTCGCCTTTTAATGGTACTACCAGGATTTTTACGGTCCTGTAAGGATGTAAGGACCGTACAAATCCTGGTAATTAAAAGTCTTGAGGAACCCAGTTTTTATTTTTAAGGGCGCTTAAAAAGTTAAGTACTCGTGTTTAATTTTTTTTACCATTCCTTTCCGGTTTTAAAAAGTACATATTTTCGGGTTGCGGTCGAGGAATTTTCAATTTATAACTGTCAGCGATTGGCTATGGGAAAATGTAGATAATAATAATTTCATATATATTTTATAGATATTTTAATGTACGTTATATTAACTGCCGGTGTGCCCAAATGTCTCGCTTTGACACTGCTTACTAGTATAAATTTATCATGTTATAAAAGTGGGGAAAACCAACGTATTGCAATCTGTAAAAGAAATAATATTACGAATTTATATAAAGTTGATATATTTGGAGAAATTACCAAGATGCAGTCCTAATACTTAAACATGTTTTAAACTTCGGGAGTAAAACATTTTTGAGTACCTTAAAAATGATACTGCGGGTTCTTAGTAATTCGTAAAGAATTCCATTTTTTGATTTCTGAAATTGAGTACGAACCCTCTACGACTCATTGCGTTGAATTTTGTGTTTATTAACAATACTGACTGCGTATCTGCTCGCTAAGTCATCCCGTTTCTTTCATGTCGATACTTAAATTTTGGCCTCAAACTAGATTACATTGACGGCAAAGGAGCGAAAAATAGCGTGGCGAAAGTCTTGAGCAACATTCAGTTGACAGGTAGCAAATTTCTTGAAATCTTTTCCCTTCATCATTAGCGAGTGTCGGAATCTGGCCTAAGGCAATCACTGTGCGCGGAACCAGCTAATCTCATTCAGTAATCTTCAGCGTTGATCTTGATCCGCTTCTTTGTTTCAAAGCACACCCGTCCTTCCTTCCCTGCGTGCTCAATGGAGTCGTCTGTTATCCGTCGGAACTTTTTTTTCACTCCTCCTTCCCTCCCGTTTTCCTTTGGCGTCACTTTCCCTGGTTTCCGCCCAAAAGTGGGTCACTGGGACACTGGTGCTTAGCTTGCTCTTGCTTCCATCTACCGGCGAGTAGGGAAAACTTTCTTTTGAAAATAATATAAATAATAAGTATTGAAGTTCTAACTGCATCATAAAATTGATAGTAATGAATATTTCACGTTGCAATGATTTTCTAAGTTATCTGTTTACAATCCAATTGTAAATTTACGTAACGAACAGAATGAATAGTTATTTTTTCAATAAATTGTTATTCATTCTGTTCGCAACTTAAAACTCTTAGAACTGTAACTTTTTCTTTGACGCTATTACTTTAATTAATTTATTTATTTATATATATATATATATATATATATATATATATATATATATATATATATATATATATATATATATATATATATATATGTGTGTGTGTGTGTGAGACAATGATAAATAATTCTTCATCTTTACATAATAAGCAGTACGTGGTTATGACTGATACAGTGGCTCCCAAAAGTGTTCGTACTCTTACGATTTTCAATGAAATAGGGGTCTATCCATTAATTAAAATGAATATTTCAGAATGGGTATTTAATAATAAGATATATAATCTATTCTTAACAAAACTACATGAAATATTTTGAAAACATAGTAAAACTTTATGTTTAAGAAACCAATAATCAAAAAGTAACAAAAACTTTATCTCACAAAAGTCATCGTACACTGAAATATTTTCGGATAAATTCATCATTTAAAATATCGTTTGGCTTTAATTCGTGCTTTAATTTTTATACCTCGCTTATTTCAAAAAATAAATTCGTTGAATGTTCTTTTGGGGATTTGCAGCTCCATTGCTCGGACGAATTTTTCGTTACTAAGTATAGCTTCTGTAGTATCGAATGGGTCAGTGATATTCGATTTTTTTTTTTCGGGGTTTACAGAATGCGGGTAAAAGAAGTGTGATTGAAAACTGTATGTATGTTGTGTCCAAAATGTAATTTACCGATGAATTTAACCGATAGGTTTTCTTGGGTGTATCGTGTTCGGAACATCATGTTAAAAGATCGATTAGATGTGATTCCTGGTTCGAAGAGAGTAAATTAAATTGAATTACGGGTTTGAAATTAACCTTTTTATTGGTTTAAAAAAAACGCATTGCTCTTGGATTATAGAAGAATTAGGGAAATAAAAAAAATCACTGTAATTGATTGGATGAATTTTTGCTTGTAGGAGGGGTAGGGGTGGGTAGTGTACTGCCGGTATTGACTTAAATAGAGATTACACGGAATAGATGTGCCAGACGAAAAGTTGCCTCCAAGAATTTTTGGCGAGAATACCGTAGATTTACCGTAAATTTTCGTAGACCTGTTAGGCTTAAAGTGCGAAGTGTAAACAAAAAAACTTAAATAATTAAAACACTATAAAAAAGTGTACTTACCGTGCGAAAAGGAGAAAACAACGTTAAAAAAGTTACTACAATTGTAAAAAATTAATTTTTGACAAATAAGGATAGCAGAAATACCGAAAATATCCAAACAAAAATATAAAATATTCAATGCTCTTAACACAAATTTTAAATTCCTCCCACTTATTTCCCTGACTATTTCCTCGAATTTATTAAATGTATCTTCACCAATTTCTGCATACTGATGGTGAACATATACAGTACCAAATAAAATTGAAAGTCAACTTGATGAATTTGAGTCGGCAGGGTGCTTTTGGCATGCCTCCAAGTACTTTCTATAGTATTAGTATGGCATCCAGAATCAGGGTCAATAAAATGAATACTATGATTAACAGACAAATGTGAAAATCCTTCTGTTCCTATATCTTTGTATGATTTCCAGCCATCTGGATGTATTGTAGTTCCTGGCAAAATCTACTCCTTTATACAGTCTATAAGAATTTCTTTAGTCGTATCTGCCACTAAAAACAATCTACCCCTTTCCACACCTCCAAATACCCACTGCCCCTCAACTGGATGCCCTCGATGATACTTCCTTTTTCCAAACTTAAATTCATCAATTTCAACCACTTATCCTTACATCCTGTTTTCTCAGACGTATTACAAATATAATCCAAAATGGTCTCATTAATAAAAATCGCATGGTTACCACACCAGACAAAAAATTGCCAAATTTGGCGGGCGGTGCATCAGGCATATCTGTACTGATTACATTCCCCCAGAGCCCAGTTTTTTAAAAAAAAATCAGACCCTACCTTGCCTGTGTATTCACAGAAATTTAGTTTCTTTGATTTTAATTTTCTTTAAAATATACTAGAGATTCACCACAATCTATATTCTTTTGAATTTAGGTGTTACATTTTGATCTTTTCCTTACGAGGTGAGATAGCATCTATCCCAAGCAAGCAATGTCAAATAATAATGGCTTGGAATACCAAGAACTTTTTATTTTTAAATTTCATTTTCTGTTTTTAAGAGAACCTGAAATTTTTTTTCAAAAGTACTTCTATGTGCTTTTAATGTCTTTGCCTATTTTCGTTTAATCACCAATCTTTAAAAAGTACTTATTTTCAAGTTGATAAACAAGAAATTTTAGTTTATTGCTGTGAATGATTGCCTTTGGGATAATGTTAATAATAGCCCCCCCCCCCCCATTCCTTTTGTTTGATTGTTTGTTGTGTGTGTGTTAGTTGTTTCTATCTTGTGTTTTTGTTCAAGATGTGAATGTTTGCATGTTACCTCAGTATGTATGGGTGTGTGTATATATATATATATATATATATATATATATATATATATATGTATATATATATATATGTATATATATATATATGTATATATATATATATATGTATATATATATATATATGTATATATATATATATATATATATATATATATATATATATATATATATATATATATGTATATATATATATATATATATATATATATATATATATATATATATATATATATATATATATATATATATATATATATATATTGTATCATCACAAGATCCTTCATCTCTTTTATGAACCTGTCCCTAAAAGAGTTTTCATTTAACCTCCTTGGACACAGGTGCACTTGAACACCTAGACCCCTCATGGAAATTGAGCATGTGAGTGGGGAGATTCAAACTGATCCTAGAGAGAGTGAAAGTCAGGCACGGATAACCTGTGCGGACATGATTCTTATTATCTCTTCTCTTGTTCCCACTGAAGTTCATATTCTGCATCCTTCACTGTTGATGAAAGGACTTTTGATGAATTCCTTTTCAAATACTTGTAATCATAGAGCAATTTTCCTCTAATTAACTACATTAGCATTTAGGGTCTTTTTTCCCAAACTCTCTCACACTAAAATATCTTTTATCTTTACCTTACCATAAAAGGTTTTATTAGGATCCCCCCAACAAAATTTAGTTTCTTTATTCTGTACTCATTTAAAGAGAGAAAATGTGTTGTATTTAGCCTATAACAACCAAAGAAGAAAAATTTAAGCATCTTTGTTATGGTTCAAAATTTTAAGAGATTTGTTTTGTTTATGCTGATTAAATTATAATCAGTAATTATCATTTATAAATTGCTATGCATTAGTGAAAAAATTGCATGTGCAATTGTTCTGAATTTTATTATCTATGTACTGCTTTCACAAAAATAACTTATTGCTCACCAGAAATATCCTCTTTTTTTTTTATTGTGCTACCAACAATTGTACATCAGTATTAAAAAAGAATTTGTACCTTGGAGAGAGGTGTATAATTAGCATTCATTCACTTTAAATTATAGTTATAAATATTCAAATGACAAATTTTCATCATCTGTATTTATCAATTACAATTAAAGGTACATGCAGTCCATAATTAGTGCACTATGTTAATTGTTACTAAACATAAAACTAATTGCTATATTTTTTTCTGTACTTAATTCCTTTTAAAATACCAACAGGAAAAATTAATAATGAAAGTATTTAATTAACTTTCAAACTAATTTTAATTTACTTGGAATCCAAATGATTCTATGATACCCCCCCCCCCTTTTTTTTCTCCCTAAAAAAGAAATAAGTGGTGATGATATTAAATAATGCATGGAAAGTTAAGCACACAGTAATTAAAAAAAATGTGGATATTCAGTATTTGAACCCTAATATTTCCAAGTCAATCAAGAGCAATTTTCCTCAAATACACTACCCTAGCATTTGGGTTCTTTTCCCCAAACTCTCTGGACTGGTTTTAACATTACTAGAAATAGACATATCTTAATTATGAGTTTTTCAAATGTTTGAAGGGCTGTTCATTTCACATTAAGTATATATAATGTAGGAGAAAATATGTAATATCCTGCTGATATGTACAATTTAATAATTAGTGAATTTAATTGTAGATATTTGTTTATAATTGTAATATTTTCTGCCATTTCTCCGATGTAAAAAACTTTATATATATATATGTGTGTGTGTGTAATGAAATGAAATCGGTGGCGATGAACAATAGTTTTTAATCCAAAACTATTTGCTTTTTAAATTTTTTGTTATAGATTTTAAGATGTTGTTATTCACTGATTTTTCACTCAGGTTTGTTTCTTTACTGATATTTTGAAACTGGCAGTTGTCATTCAAAGATTTAACATCAAGGTTTATACCTAAATGGGGCTTCAGCCTCCATGGGTGCAAGCCTCCTAGATGTTCTGTGTCATGACCCCTAAATTATTGTAACCTAAAGATCATTCATTGAAAGCATTTGGTTCTGGGCTATATATTTTAGAATGAAATATATATTTCACCCTGGCAAGAAAAGTGACAAAAGTCAAAAATGGCAATTTTGAGGTTATGTCATTTGAAAAATATGTATGAAGTGCCCCATCATGTCCGAAAAGCAACACATCTCTATCTCGTAATTTGTCCACCTGAGAGCAGTTGTATCAAATTTATTGTAATGCTATTTCAAGCTAAATAGTATTTTTAAGTTGATTTTTCTCAAATGCTGCATTTTTGTGTTGTGTCATTTTTTTTTCCCTGGGTGCTATATGTATATAATGTAAGAGGTCTGTGCATATCATCTCTACAGCACAATCTATCTGCCTTTACATTTATTCTGCTCTGCTCTCTGAGCTTTCCGTATTTTCTTTTTGAGGGAATTTTCTTCTTCCTCCCCCTCCCCGTCATGCATAGTTCTCTACTCCTGTGTGAGTTGAATGATAGCATTACAGTATATGTTAACCATAACTATGTATAATTTCAATCATGGTGTATAATTTCATAGAGTGTGTTTCATTTTCCTTCTGTGTTGTATGATCCTGTAAATTCCTGTTCTTCTTCATAAAGAACATACTTTATGTGAGTGGGTTAGGGACAGCTTATTTCTACTCCCACCCCTGAGTATGTCCTAGTATTTGTGTGAGTTTCAGTAATGTTATTTAAAATAACAGTTCTGATATTTGAATTAATTTTTCCAGGTAGAATTGGATGATGAACTGTCTTGTTATTATATTTGTGAATATGGTACAAACTTGCTTTAGTGAAATTAGAAAACTTTTCTAATTAAATAAATCATATATGCATTAACTCCATAATGAAGCTGATTTGATTTTGTTATTAGTAAAATATAATCCTTAATCTGAAATATTAATCACATTTTTTTTACATTTATGTCCTAGTATTCTGTGTCATAAATCCAGCCATCATCTCCAGCAGAAAAATTATCTAAATTGTGTTATATTGTTATTAAAGTATTAATATTAAAGTAATGATGTACTGTTTTGTTGTGACCTGTAACTAAATTTTGTTTTTCATGTCAGGTGGATGATCAAATGAAGCTATTGCAACATTCTTGGAGTGATATGTTGATTCTGGATCATCTGCATCAACGGTTACACAATGGTCTACCAGAAGAGACCACAATGCCTAATGGACAGAAATTTAGCTTGGTGAATTTGACACTTTTAGGTGTGGCTACCATGGCTGATCAATTAAACCATGTATCAGCAAGATTTCAAGAACTTAAGTTTGACCCTCTGGACTACATTTGTCTGAAATTTCTCTTATTACTCAATCCAGGTGAGTCCCTACTGTTTAAAAAACAGTTAATTTTTATTAGTTAAAGAATTCAGATTACTTTAATTTAGGTTACTATTTCAAGTGGAAAAGATTTTTTAAAGTTTTCTGGGAAGATCCTTTTAGAATTTCGTTTTTGTATAGTGCATAAAATATGAATCAATTCTATTAGAAAGGTAGGTAGCTTTTACCTTTATGAGAATTAAATGAATGCTTAAAGAACTTATTCTGTTTGCATTTATGTAAAAAGCAGCGAAAAAAGTCTTTTAAAACAAATCTGTCGATATTATTATTTGTTAGCTTTTAGTAATGGTTTAAGAAATAGGTAAATTATTCTCTCAATTTGTCTTTCTGCATTAAACATATCTTTATATGCTCAAGAGAGGAGAAACATTTGAGTTATTGTAGAATACTGAAATATATTTACTTTTCAAGGTAATACTATTATAATACATCTAGCCATAAGTGCTGTTGTGGCTCTAAATATCATGCTCTAAATGGATAAAATTTTTAAAAATAGATACAGGCTGATGTACACGCAAACATTGAGAATAAAATTTATTGTCTTATGCATTTAATTACTTCTCACTGAGAATTATTTTTCACAAAAATGCATTTTAATTTAATTTTTATAATTTGTTACTGTCCAATATAGAGCCTTTCAATCACTTTAATGAATGCTTTCTAGAACTACAGGGATTGAAATGAACTATATATCTCTTAGAGCACTATATTTGTCATGGCCATTGTTAGATTTCCAGACCTGCAAAATTTTTACCACTTTTAGCATAGCTAACTCATGGTGACACATTATTTGTATTTTATTATATTATTTCCAAAAAAGGCAGGTTAACCCAAATCACCATGTTTACGTAACATTGTAACTTATTATCGAGTAGTTCACTAAAAATCGCAAGTTTTCCTGTTCTGTATGGAAATTTATCACAAGTTAAAGTTGAAGTTATTAGATAGATCACAGCTTTCTCCATTCTCATTTGAGGTTAACTCTTCCTAAATACCTCTGTTTTGTTTAGGAATGTTTTCCTGAACTTTTAGTTTCAACTCTAGTTGGGATTGATAATTTTTTATTTCTCCTAATTTAATATAGAGAAGTTCCTTATTTTTCATTAAAGTTTCAAAAGATTTACATAAGAGAAAATTTTAATAAGTTCCAATCAAGATTAATTTTACAGAGCCAATAATAACTCAATAACATAAGTTATCCTTTACAATATTGAGTTATAGTAATAATATTTGATTATTGTATTGGACTTTGACTTGAGAAGAACAGATAAACAATTGATTTGCTTTTATAAGGTATGAAACTGAATGAATAGTTTAAATTCTACTCTTCAAAGTTTATCTTATATGTTCAATGAATTTTACCAACATTTTCTGTATTTGTACATTATTTATTGTCTTTTTAGATTTTTTTCTAAAAGTGTTCAAAACGATTCATGAAAGGTACTGAAATTTACTTTATATCAGGGTGGTCAGCATTGTTTCTATTTAAAAAAGGCTATTTGGGGGAAACCTTAATATGTTACCATATTTAACAGTAAGCCAAATGATGTTCTCTTGATCTGCACCTGTGGAAGAAATTTGATAATTATATTGAAATATAAAGGGTTTTCTATTTGCACTACTTGTGAAGCATATTTTTTCTTCTAACAGGTTTATTTTGTTTAACTTTTCAAGTAAAATAGCATGCCTTTTCCAGGTGACCAGTTTTCTGGCAAAAATAGCATCTATATTTAATTTTCTATTATCTGTTTCTTGTATGTAATCACTAATATTTCTTGAGCTAATGATTATTTATTAGAAATAATTGATCAGTACTTCTTGAACAATTCTTTATATAGGAAGCATTTTGTAATCAAATTTTGATTTCTTACTCTTCATGCTGAATTCTTTTATTTCACATGACTTCCTAATTAGCTTTCTCCGTGGCCTAAGCAATTTTTAAAGTGCAGCGTACAAAATTTTCTCTAGTATTCATTAAAAATTGTAAAAGAGTGACAAAAGTATTTTCAATCCATTGGATCATTTCTTATTACAGCAGATTGTTGTAGTTTTTTAGCATTCAAAATAAATGACTTATAATCGAAGAATTCTCATTTAGATTGGTTGAATAAGAAAACTTTAGAAGCATTGAAAAAAAAAATTGTTTTAAATATTACCTACATTGTTGACTTTTGTTCCCTTTTTAATTTGAGCTGAAACTGTCATAACTCATTATTGCACAATTCAGAATATCATTTTTATATATTATTGGCTAATAAATAATACATCTCAAGAGACTTATTCCATCTTCTAATTTGGTGTTCAATTTCAGATGGTTAGTTTTAGATGCTTTAGAATAATAAAATAGAGGATGGGAAGCACTTTTCAAGTTGAAAGTCAATAACAGGAAAAATCTCTCAAATGCTTAGTAGATTGAAAGGATCTTTAGCATAGATAAGAATTGCTAGTATGATTTATTATGGTGGACCATACAGTCTTTACTACAACAATATTAAGAGTTTTAAAAAAAAAAAATCTTTAAATTTTGTTTGGGGTCTTTTGATATTCTTTAAAATCCAAAAAGTTTTTGGAAAATTAGATTATCTCTGTTCTTAATGTTTGGGATTTCTTGTAGGGAGTTCATTTTGCTGAAGACAGAAACAGTTATATAAATAAAAACCAGTTGTGATATTTAATGGTTTTCAAGTTGTATCTGCCTCCTGTTATGTTGTGTCATTCAATGGAGGCAGAAATTAAGAATGACTGGCTATTTTTAAGTATTACATTTTTTCATATAGGAAAGCATCATTAGATGAATTTACATTTCTCAGATTTTTTTTCTTCTTTCTTCCTCAGTGTGCTTAACATGATTTTAGTGCTTTATTTTTTATTACCAAAGTATATTTTATACTTTCTAATATTCCCAGTGTTCTTTCATGTTCCTTTAATTACACATTTTTTTTCCCTTGCGTATGAACTCTTTAGTTTAAATGATAGTAATTGAAATGTTATAAATTTTAAATATATAATTTACTAACTTTTTAAAAAATTATAAATTTTAAAAAGTTAGTAAGTTTGTTACTTCTTCTCTTAAAAGGCTTTAAGGGCAAAAGTGAGGTTATATTAGTAAAGAAAAAAAATGTAGAATTGTGGGTTTGATATATCATTATCAAAAGTTGCTTATAACAGAGAAAATTAATTATCAGATCTGTAAAAACATCTTGATTAGTATGTAGTGTTATCTCCATCTTTTTCACTATTTTTCTTCGAGTTTTATTTTTATTATTATTATTATTATTACTTTTTTTCAGGGCTTGTTTGCGATCTAGGTATATTTTGATAATTTATATTTGCAGTCTTGATTACTTTATTGTCAAGTTTTTTTTTTTTTTTTTTTTTTTTTTTTTTTTTTTTTTTTTTTTATTTATTTATTTTTTTATTTTTTTTTCTTTTTTTGGCTCAATTCTTTCAATGAAGTATATTTTCTAACATTTAAAAAATATATACATTTTAAAAAAATTAATTTTGTTTTATATGATTGAAATCCGAATGTTAATTAACTGAGTTAATTTTTATTAATTCAAAAGTTAAAATTTCTTACTCTGACTTTCAAGGTAGTTTTAGCCAAATCTGCGATCTCTATCTTTTTTCATTTTATATTTTCCTGAAGAGAGGGGTGGAATTGGAAAAGGTGAGTTTGAGATATTCGTTTCTAGGAAGCATTCGTTGAACTATTATGTGTTTAATTGTAGAATAATCTGGAGAAAAAAACAAAAAAAAACTATTTATATTGAGAGAAACATTCTTAATCTGGTATGTGATTTGTTTTAAAGTGTGAGAGGTAAGATAAGCTTTTCTATGTGATTCAATTGGTAATAATAATAATAATAATAAAGATGGCTTTTGAAAGATATCGTGTTATGCTAACTATACATCTGTGTTGCATTTAAACTGAATCTTGTATTAAGCATTTTATATACAGTAGTATGAAGTTTCTGGTGATTGAAAAACCATAAAAAAATTATTCAGTTTCTAAATATGATAAAATACCAATGAATATGAAATTATTACCAACTTAATTTTTTATTTTTATTTTTTTTAATGGATATCAATGTGTCTTATTGTAAAATAAAATATATATTGTGCTGATAAAATTTTATTAATGTTAGATTATCCAATATTTGTTTCTCTTGTTATGTTCATTTGACACTCTTCCTTATAAAAGTTTTCCCATGTAAAGTCCCATGTTTCAAGCTTATTACTCTAATGCAGTTTTAAATAAATTTATGAAAATTAATGAAAAGATGTACAGCATAATTAACCATTAAAAATTCAGAAAATCATTCAAAATGGAAAATTCATTTTAAAATTGATTTCAGGCAGCAATATTTGTGTTGTTGTTTTAAAGCTAATATTGTTTGATTTTGAGGAATAATTATTTTCTGAATGTAACAAATTTCCCCCTTTTTGATGATTTTTTATTATTTTGGGATTTTAAAAAAAGCATCTTCTTTGATAATTATTTTATTGCACATGAAGTTTCAGAAATTTTTAAGAATCAGTCATTATTTTGTCTATTTTTTTCGCATTTTAAGAGTAATAATCTATTATTTTTCTCTTCCTTTTGTATTAAGACTATGTTACATAAAAGTTACCTGAAAATGTTCTGCATATTACATGTTATTACTGCAGAATATAAATATCCTATTTTGAAAATATAGAATTATATTCTTAAAATAATTTTCTTTTTAAATAAATAAATATTTAGCAATAAAGTGCTCCAAATCTTAAAACAGTATTTATTCACCATTTGACCAACTTAATTTTTTTTAACTGTCAACACACTAAAGATAGAAGAGAAGATTTATTTTTTAGATCAGTATTAAATTTTTTTTTCTGTGTTGCATAGTTTCACACAAATTGGCTTTTGTGTCAATTTCTATGGTTAATACTAGTACTTGAAGTAACTGTATGTATTTACTTATGTTTATTAATAATAGAGTTAATGTGGTCCTAATTTTCAGATCTTAGTTTTAACTCTGGTTTGTGAGGACACTTTTTAAAATTTTTGTAAATGCTCATTTTTTTTTAAACCTTTTTTGGCAGTTAAAAAGCCCCTTTTTGCAACTGTAACACTCCTTTCAATTTTCATAAATATTTAACCTAAACTGTAAACATTATCTTTAATTTGAACTTTGGAAAGGAAATGAAATGTGTCCATTCCTATTGCAGAATAAATAGAAAGTGTATTTATCCCAATAATTGCAATTAGCTTTGTAGTGTGAATTTTATGTCTGAATGCCATCCTACTTTAGAAAGTTGTCTTTGTTTTCCCACAGAAGTTCGTACTTTGAATAACATGAAGCTGGTCCATGAAGCACACGAACGTACACAACAAGCCCTCATGGAATATACTCTCAGCTGTTACCCTCAAGTTACTGTAAGTACAAATTCCATGAAATGTTTATTTCCACAAAGTATTAAGTGAATGTAAAATAATTTGATTTATGCTCTTTTACAGGAGAAGTTCAGCCATTTGTTATCCATTCTGCCCGAAATCCATGTAATTAGTGAACGTGGAGAGGAGTTCTTGTTATATCGACACCTGAATGGCAATGCCCCTTCTCAGACTTTACTCATGGAGATGTTGCACACAAAAAAGAAATAACATCTGGTGTCGAGTACTTTGCAAATTCTATTTTTGAAACTGCCATCACTGGAACCAACTGCCAGGACAGAAACTGGATCTTGAAATGCACATTCCAAGTGGGAGGGCATGATCTAGTTGTCTTCATTTGAAGCACATTATTATGTAAATTTCAGAAAACCACATTTCATACATTCTGCATCAACTAACAGACTCATTATGTGTATTGTATTCTAATTTTTTCTTTTAACATTGTACATCTGACACTTCTGTGGAATACTCATAATTCATTGCAAAATTTTATTTTTTGTACATTTCTTTTTGGATTGGCATGGGAGGAAATGTTAGTATATGCCAGTGTAGTATAGACACTGCAGCTTTGAATATTTGTCACACATTTTGTTGACCTCATATTGTCTCAGGGAAATGACAGAATAGACATACATTCTCTTTAAATAAACGTTAATTCTGTTGGGAAATACTATGACACAGCTGTCCTCTAGTTTTTGTTATCTTTAAAAGTGTCCCTTTTAAGAGAGCTTTAATACCCCAGTGGGACTCGGGCATCAATCCGGCATACCTCCAAATTTTAGTACTTTCATTTTAATAAGATTTTTTTTTTTTTAATGAATCTGTTGCTTTAATAAAGGAAGGCCAATTATGATAGAAAATAAAATTTTCTGTGTTTGATTTTCAAAGGTGAGGTATACAAACAATGTGGTGAAATGTTGTCAAGTACCTCTTGGAAAAGAAGGTAACATGTTTGAAATTTTAACTATTTTTGCTCTGTACTTGTTCTTAGTGGTTTTACTAGTTTTTAAATTTAGGTGTAATTATTTTGTCATGTTTAAAACGAATCTGAATTTTAAAGAAAAATGTTCATTTTCATACATACCTCTGTGATGACCTAGCTAGTTTTGGTGCATAGCAGAATAGGCCACATTTAACTAATTCCTCTACAAACAAGTTTTAACATGGATGATTTTATAACATAACAGTAGTCAAGTTAAACTGAATTCAATTTTAGCTAAAAAAACTGAAGCTGAAAATTTAATTAGAATAAATATCTACTTTTTAAAAAAAATGTCGATAAAGTGTAAGTTATGGCCAGTTTTTAGGGATATGGTAATGTGCTGATTGAGAATTTCTTTGCCATAATTATACTGGAGCAGTATATTTGTTAAAAGTCTGGGGTAAGAAGCTGATGTTATTTGAAATTAGCGAAAACAATTATAGAAAAGAACTATTTATATTTTGAAAAATGTGCGTTAAAATAAGCCCTTTAAAGTGTGATCAGCTGTGTCTGGTACAGTTAAAGATTTCATCTCTGAAACTAACTTAGAAAGTGCAGTGTTTATATTCAGTGTTGTGGTTTAAAAGAATTAATTAATGATTTCTTAATGTTGTTATTATAGATACTGAAAATTGTAGATAAATACATTCCTTGTATTTTATTTGTTTGTAATTTTGTGTTCTAGAAACTAACATTTTTGCCTGCTTAACTGGTGGAGGTTTGTTTCATTAGAAATATAAAATATTTTCTTTGCAAATAATATAACTATTAGTGTTGAATATGGAAAGAAAGGCTTCTTAAAATGTTATAGATATGTATGTCTAATTTAAATACTCTCTTCCCCCCCCCCCCAAACATTGGATTGTAACGAACATGGAAGAAGATTTGTTGATTAAGCTAAAGTCTATTATCGTGTTGAAATGGAAATGGAATGAAATATATCAGTGCCATTTTTGTGATAAAATAGTTCAGTTGCTTCTTTTGGAATTCAATTTTCTTTTTCTTTCAAAAACAAAGCATTTTATTTTTTAAGTCTATGAAAGAAGTCTTGTAGTTTTCAAAGATGATTTTTATTCTATTTTTTATACAGACATTTGTATTAAACGGTGATATTTCTAAAGTGATCTTTAACTTTTTTCCTTTCATTTTCTAATGCAATGTATTATAGCACTGATATGTGTCTTCACTCTTAGCTTTTAACTGAAGTTTTAATTTCCACTAAATGTTTTGCCTGAGGTTAAGTATTTAAAGGCTTTGTTAGTATAAAATGTTATAACTTTATATGAAAGCAATATTTTTGTATTGACATTAAACTTTGAAATGTTTCTATATTTAGCTAATAGAGGATGCTTTTAAATGCTTTTTATATATCTGAACTTGTACTAAAGAAGCACTCTACATTCACCACACACTAAGATTTTTACACACATATCGGGACATTCAAATTGGATTCCGTTTTGTTACTCTCACATTTAAAGTAGCTTTCGAATTCTGCATATTGTGTGCATTTTAAATTTCTACCTCATTGCACAACGTTTATTTCAGAAATTTATATTATTGTTGAATTTTGCAGCCAAAAAAAAAAAAAAATCATACTTAGCATTGCTGTTCTGTGTAATTTATGATAACTCGAGTATATACATAAAGAAAAAGTAATTTCCTTTGTATTATTACCTCACGTCTCCCTTGTTTTATCCCACATTTTTCTAATCTTAAAATATTTCTGTTTTGGGATGAAGTGAAACTATTTATTAGATGAATCATTCATTGCTTCTCTTGCCTTCTCTGTCAGTGTAACACAGTACTTTGATTTGCATAATAGCACATTGAGTGAGCCAAATTTTCATTTTCATCTTCATTTAGCCAATAGCATTTAATCGAGTTATGATGTTGTTCACCGGTTTTCCCAAACTCTAAGCTAAATTGAGAACTAAAGCCATATTCCCTAATTTATTTATTTATTTTGTGAATAGAATGGGACCATTCTCAAGAAATCCCTTCCCACCCTAAAGCAAAAGAATTGGAATGGTTTTTGTTAAAAAGGTATGGAGTGCAAAGAGTAGAATTTGGTTAGCATGCTGCTATGCGCACAAGAAGATAGATGCTCGAACGAGAATTATTTTCTTTCTTGGAACTGTTTATGAGCACATATTTGGAAAGGAAAATAATCATTGGCACATCCTCGGCTGGCTGAGCAATATCTGAAATACATTCACCAATTGACATCCAATTCTCAGTAATGAAACTTTATGAAAGAGTGTCTTGCTTATAAATAGTTCCCACTTTGAGTATGGCCATAATTTACTTGGTATAGTGCCTGAAGGATGCACATGGACTCAAATAATACAAAATCGATGCAGTCCTCGATGCTAATATATCCTCCTTGTTGTTTTTGAATATTAACGTTTATGATTGTTAGATTTTTAATTTTTGTTAATTGGGGATCCGCGCAGAAGAGGCTTGTCATGAATCCATTGTTATTACAGTCAATTATTTTGATGTTTTGAAACACTCGAGATGCCTTATGACATGAGTGAACATGGGAGGTGATACTACTCAGAAAGCTGAAGAATATTTTTACCTATTCACTTTACTTATTGCAAGTGGCGTTGTATATGGCTGCAGTTCTGTAATGTAAGGAGTGCAACTTAATAAATCGAGATGATCTCATTATTGAAAGCAATGTTTCTCAAACATTTTTGTGCCCTGCAAACAATATCCCATTGTTTTAATAAGTTACTCAGTTTATTGTATGACCATTGTAGAAAATGTAAGGTGTATAAATTTCAGCTTAGTATTTGTGACCAGAATTTATTGCTTTTGTCTTTAAAGTTGAGAACAAACACTGTGTTCTGTTAAATAGGATTTTAAAAAGGCAATCCATAACTTTATTTAAAAACAAAGTAATATATAACATTAATATTAAGTCTAAATTGAAAATTTCTGCATGACAAATGTATTTTGAGCTTCAATGAATTTTCTTACAAAACACCATCATTTTACTCATTGTTAAAAAATAATTTTATAATCTGATTAAGAACATTTAAATCATGTAGTTTCCAAAATTTTGACTCATTATGTGACATTTGTAATGAATTGTAAAGATTATATTTAAAAGCACTACTAGTGGAAATAATTCAGGAATTGAAATAACCTTTAAATTTTCTTTATTTTTTTTTCAATGCGGAGACACTTGTCGTTAAACATTCGCCTACCTTTAAATATTACTCTGTCCAAATGGGACCCGATTCAAATTTTCAAAGGAAAATAGATAGGCAAATGGCTACCTAACTATTTTCTTACCGTGTGAGAATTCTCTGAATCTTCTCCTGATGATAATTTAAAGAAGAAGAAGAAAAAATAAAACTCAGTGTTTGTTTTTGGAACTTATATTGATAATTATTTTATTGTCTTTAAAAGTCTATACCAGGATTATTAAAATTTATTGGTATTATGTTTTTTCTGTCTTTCCTCTCCATATCTAACAGGTTTGGTAATTGACAAAATTACCTCTCATCAAAAATAAAAATTGTCTATTTGAAAGAAATAAATAAAAGAAGAAAATTTCAGATTCGCATTATTAAAAGTCGAACTGCACCCAATGTAAATTAATGTTATTTCAGTTTAGCAACTTATGCAGTACTTGGATGAATTTTTTCAATAATGAACTTGTAATACCTTATATGGGGTTCAATTTTGTGAGCTTGCTATGAGCAAAACTAGTTAAAGGGGGAATATAGAACTTTATTACAATCATTAAGGGTATTTAAAAAATGGTACTAATTGAGCATTGCTTCAAATCTATCCATATTAAGAAATTCACGACTATTTATTTTATTGATTTGCAAGGACACAGCAAACATTTGTCTAAATTATTTTATTCTTCATTTTATAATATATACAGGAAGGTTATATAAGAATGTGAGTAATTTTTTTGTTCTTCAGTTTTCAATGATTGAGAAGCCTTGCTTCTAAACTTCACTGAAGTAAAATGCTTTAAATGAAGCTTGAAGTTCTTGTCAAATTAACTCGAGTCATTTCACTGTCTGTCATATAAATCTTTTGACCAATGTAATAAAATTTTAATGTCATTAGAACAAGTAATTGAGTTATACATTTGTGAGCAAAAGTTAAGTATGTAAAATTTGAATTTGTTGCACTCTTTACGGTATTATTTGAAGTAGATGTATATAAATAGTAATTTTAAAGCATTACCTGAAACAATATTTGTAAATGTATAATTTTTAATGGTACGTAAATAAGTCATTGTATGTTACAACTGCTATTCTGTCTATTTTAAACACATTCACTTTACTTTTAAGAGCTCTAGACCATTTTAGTCGAATATTATTTTTGTTGTTACAAAATGGGTTTTGTACAATGTTTAAAAAAAATGATTGTTCCCTTTTGCATTATGTTGGATATATTTTTAAGTAATAATCATAATTTCTGTGTCTACATTACCCATTTTGTTATGATCGTTGAAAATAGATGTGCAAGATTTGTGTAATGCAAGTCTCCGAGACCGATGCAGACGTATGGCTTCTGTTATTGTATGTTTAAAAATATATTTTTAATACATAAAAGGAAGTTTACTTCTTGTAAATTAAATGGTAAGGTGTATCTTTAAGTGTAAATATTTGATAAATATTTTATGTTTTGTTATACAAAAAAGCAAATGCACTTTCTTGTTTGTTAGCAATATGCCTGCATTGTTTGGGACTCCTGCATTGCAACCTGAGAGTGGTGCGAAGAGTATTTTTGGATCTGCATGTCATCCTCATGTTTTTCTGGAAGAAAATATTTGCACATGTATTTTTTATATATAAAGATGAGATACCGTTGTAAATCGGATCCGCACCCGATTTGCAACTCTTCGTTGTGCTGCTGGCGTTTGTAAATAAAGGTGTTTGTTGTTGTTTTGGCTGCTTTTCTCTGCACCTGGCTACACTTGCTTATCAATAGTTATACGGTAACATCATACCATCAGAAACTACATAATCTAAAGAGTAATAATCTTTTAAGGCTGCTATGTACTAATCCCATTGGATTCACTCACCTCAATGTTAACCTATGGAGAAAATGTGTCCACGGATTGGCGACTGGGATTAAAAGATTTTTTTTTTTTTTTTTTTTTTTTTTTAATATTGTACTCTGTCATAGAGAAAGAAGTTTTACATTTGTGTACATTTTTCGTTTAAAAAAAAATGCAATTAATATTTTTAATTTTAAATTATTCGGGGGGAAAATCTGGTATAGTGTGTTTTAAACACACATAAATTCCTTCGGTGGACGAAATTTATAAAATGAATCCTGTAGCGCTTTGCAGAAAAGTACAGGCTATCTGACAATACCAATTTTATTTGATTATCAGCATTTATGTACCTGTAAATAGTTGACAAAAATATTTTTTAAATAAAAAATTTTGGGGCAGCACTTAACCCCCCTATGGAGAGAGAGCCATTACAATCCCTCAAAATGTCAATCCTAAGGGGGGTGGAATTCTGGAACTGTCAACTGGACTCCTCCCACCACAAGAGTCTGCAAGAAGAGGAAAAGGGAAATACAATTTTTTTCTTAGTACATAGCAGCCTTAATAGTACTGCAAATATTTTTGAATTATCCCCAGAGAGTTAAAAATAGGATTTTAAAATCTCTAGAATCAAAGTTATTAAATGCAAAAGTATAAAAGTTCCTATATGTAAGGTGATTTTAGTTGAACAACCTTGCCCAATATTTAGCACACTGATGCAGGTATAGTGTGTGATTGTGTGTGCATGGTTTTCAGGTATGGAATTTTTTTTTCTTGCTTATTTTAGAAATAGAAAAATAGTTTTTCTCAAGGAGGATATGTTGATGTGCTGAGTTTCTCACTGCCGCAGAAACATTAAATACAAGGGGTTGCCTTTTAATAGCAATCTGATAACGTTTAGAGAAAATTTATACAGTATTATTATTGCTCCACACTCCCCGATTTATATGTTTGTTTGTTGGTGTGTCGCATATATTACTAAAACGAGCTACATTTACATGATACTGAATTCACTAGCTGCCACAATTCGCTTGAGAAACGATCGTTTACTTCTGAAAATTCGGAGCTCCCTGTAAAATCTTCTATGTACTGTCAAACTTTTGTCGCCCGCGATCCATTTTCTTTCAATGAAAATTGATTGGGAACGGGAATTAAAATGAAAAATTGGGAAAATGTTAATAAAGAAAAACGAAATAGGCAAATTTTGAGAAATGATTTCAAAAATTGATGAATTTGGGTTTATATTTACTTTGCATAATAACAATTTTTAAAAAATGACTTCCTAACCATTTACACTCTTCAAATCTCGGGACACCACATGAGATATTCCTCTTCATCTTACGCTCATATAACGAAGTTTGAACACAGCGAGCCATGTGAACAGGAACGTTGTCCAGGAATTAGAGTCTGAAGCATAGGGTGGAAATTATCTGTGAGAATACTGCGATAATGCTCCTTTGCGATCTGCCCCCTCAGGACTACCAAGTCACACCATGCTTCACGGTAGGAACCAGGCAGGCAACATGAAATGCTTCTGCCGGTGTTCGCAATGTAAATGATGATTCGTCAGACCAAATGACCTGTTCCCATTGCTGTTGTGTCCAGTTTTGGTGGTTGTAGCGTTACGCTCTGTAACGGAACAACTCAAATTATTGATGCAGGTCTGACATCTACCCGATGTCGGATTTCGACAGATTAATTAAATCTACGGAATAAAACACAGGATGTGACACATAACGAACATTTAATGAAGCACACAACTACGTAGACAAAGATTGCAAGATCAAAGGGCTGAAAGGTAAGAACATCAACATCTGACGTCAGTTCGCGCTGGTCCTGATTGGTTGGTGAGGTGCTGCTATTCGCAACATCTCCCCCCTTTTTGAGGAGCTGGATAGCTACTCAAAAACATCCGTTAAAGACACTAAGTTCAGTTTCTTTATGGCACGACCACATTTGGTCACTTGAGGTTGATTAACATCTGAAGAATCTGGATTCGGGGATTTTACAGATTCAGTCGGTTGAACTCTCCAAGTCATTTTCACTAACTTCAAGCGGAAACACACGTTAAACTGGACGAATTAGCTTACAAGACTGAGTCTTTAATTAAACAGTTCTCACTAGTCCATCCTTACCCGGAATCAGTTCTAACACCCAGGCTAATGGCCATTGAAGACGTCTTTTCATGTCTTCCCCAATCAAGACGATGTCCCCTTGACGAATGTTAGACGACTGACTATTTTGTTTCTGTCGTTGAATCAACAGACCCAAATATTCGTTCCTAAACCGCTTTTCCAGCACTTCGATTACTTTGGCTCGAAATCTCTTGCGGTAGTGATTAGCATATCCAAATCATTAACCTCGGCAGTTGATCTGTCAAACAAAAACATTGCGTTTGTAATTGGAGTGAGATGTCTTCGGAGAGGTATGTCAATGGCCGTGAGTTAGCAACCTTTTCACACTCGCATAAGATTGTCACTAGCTCTTCATAAGTGAATATGGCTTTACCCGAGGATCTCCTAAAAAGCTCCTTCACTGTTCTTACGAGCATCTCCCAAAAGCCACCCCGCCAGGCAGCTTTGGGAGGTATAAATTTCCACTTTGTACGTTGTATCCATTTCATAAGTCTATTTTCAGGAATATTTATCATTGAGGTTCAAAAATGTAGGCGATGGATCTGCCTATCAAAAAGTGACCAGGGGTCAATGTTTCAAAATCATCGAATTTCGATGACATGGGAATAAGGGGTCGTGAGTTCAGCACTCCTTCAATTTCTGTAATGGCAGTTAAAAATTCTAAATTAATATTCGAATTACCAACTATATGTTTTAAGTGGAACTTAAACGATCTGACCCCCGCTTCCCATAGTCCACCGAAATTCGGTGATTTTGGAGGGATATGGTTCCATTCTATGCCTTCGTTACTGAGATAATCAGCCAATGTTTCATCTGGATGATTTACCAGTTGGTGTAGTTTTTTTAGCTCTGCGTTGGCCCCAACAAAGTTCTTTGCGTTATCATTAAATATTTTAGAACTTCTACCTCTTCTACTAAAAAATCTGTTGAAACTGGCAATGAAAGCCTTAGTAGTCAAGTCCGAAACAAAGTCTAAGTGTGTTGCCCTGGTGCACATACAAACAAATATAGAAACATAGATTTTGTTAAGCCCTTTGATTCTTAAATTTTACAAAAAAGGGACCGCAAAAATTTATGCCTGTCACATTAAAAGGAAATACATGACTGCCAGAGGAACAAGTTGGGGACAACATGTTCCTCTGGCAAATCACCCATAATTTGAATTGTTTCTCGAGGTTTTTTTTAAAGCAAGTGATGCAATTATGTACAGTTTTACGACAAACATCTCTACCATTTGGTATCCAGAATTTTTGGCGAACATGATACAATAGGGACTGTGGACATATGTGCAAGTTTTTTAAATGAAAATATTTTACAACAGTTTGAGTAAATCGATGCTTGCTAGGAAGTACCATAAGGAATTTTTTAGTAAATCTTAGCTGAGATTTATACAACCTACCTCTTCAATGAAGCCAATTTGCTATTACTCTTAACAGACTTGCCACTTTTCAACCTTTTGATCTCCTCTGAATACTCACCTTCTTGTACATACTTAATAATAATGTTTTCAGCTTTAGTCAGCTCCATATGAGTCAGACGACCGGTTTTCATTTTCCCTGGATTTTTTACATTTTGAATGAACCTGTAAACATGACTTAGAATACGAATTAGTTTCACATAATTATTACTAAGATCAAATATACTATTTAAAACTTTTTTCACCAGATAAATTAAGTTAATGCTTTTAGAATTAGTGTCACCTTTCATCTCAGAAAGATAGTTTGTATCTAGAACATTAGGAACATCGTTTGTAAAGGTCAGTTCACTGGATGTAAGACATGGGGACCTTTTAACCACATTGAATTGTCCATAAGAGACTGAGCGCTGGTACCTCTAGACACTATATACGCAGGGTTTTTCTCTACCTGGACAGTGATGCCAGGCATTGGTGTCTGTCAGGGTTTTTATTTCATTAACCCTATTTGCTACGAACTGTTTCCAACATTTGATGGGACCCTTTATCCAATATAACAAACACTATTGTCGAGTCTATCCAAAAATACACTGTTGACTGAGTGTTTTGGTCGATAGTTTCCTTGGCTGTCTTGGTCAATCGTGCAGCTAACAAGGCTCCTAGAAGTTCTAATCTAGGTATTGTAATCTTCTTTAGAAAGGCAGCCCTGCTTTTAGATGTTATAAGATTGACCTCAATACCATTCTTTGTTAAAACTCGTAAATAAACAGCGGCGCCATATGCAACTTTGCTGGCATCAGAGAAACTGTGGATTTCAACTAAATCACCAAACTCACTATTCGAGTTCAGCACAAATCGAGGAATTTTTAATTCTGCTAGACATAATATTGTAAAATAAATGTTCTTATTTTATTTATAAACGTATCGTTACCTTTGGAGTTCACCTCCCAATTTTACACAACGCAATCTCTGGTACCCCTCATAACAGTGCTTAACAAAATCGATTTGTTTTCTTTTTCCGAAATACTCAGTTTGAAACGCTGAGTTTTACTCTTTTTGCTGTGTTTTGTTTCTGCTGACAAACTAACGGAAATCGCACCTGCTGTATTCGCTCTTTTTTTTCAGGATCAGTGATTTGTTCGCGGTGCAACATTGTGTGATGCCTTTTACCACAGACATTACAAGAATATTTAGATTTGCAAAAATTAGAAGTGTGGTTTTTATTCAGACAGTTGATGCATAATTTTTCTTCCTTTACCGTTTCAAATCTTCTATGTGTATCCATTCCCTGGAATACGCTACATTTGTTCAAAAAATGTGGATGTTTACATAAAACACATTCTTTAGGTTTATATTTTTCGTTAGCGTTAATCATTAAAGATTTTGTTTTGTTATAGGGAGAAGAAACTTTGTATTTTTTGCAAGGGGCGTGCTATTTATACCTTCTAGTACTAAGCTTCATTTTTTCCAAGAAAGACATTAATGTATCAAATTTGGGATCTTCCTTGGAATTTAGATCTAATTCAAATAATCTTCGTGTTTCCCGATCAAGTTTTTGAAGTATAATACTGACTAAAAATATTTCCGCTAAATCATTTTTCTCGTATTTCAAAACACTCAATGTTCTAATGTTTTTATTTATGCAATCAATTAAAGCTGTTAGTTCTTTAGTCGATTCATGTTGTAGTTTCTCGTAATGAGAATCGCAAGAACATGTATTTCAACAAATAAGCGTTTATTTTCATAGCTTTCTGTTAAAGTATTAAACAACGAAGCGAAAGAATCATCATATGACTCTATATGTTTAGCATCGCCCTTTAAAGAGGTGCGTAGATAATACAATTTTTGTGTTTCATTTAATACTTCATTATTAGTAATTAGAACATTAAATTGACTTTTAAATGTTGACCAGTCCTCTATTTTCGCATTTAAAATAGGAAGAGGTATTTCCGGCAGCTTAACTTTCGTTTTTGCTGTCTGTGCGTTACTATGAGTTTCGATGTTTCGGTTTACATTATCAACAATACTAACAGCCATTGTAAATGAATCAAGGAGGATTTTGAAACTCATCTTCAACATCTCCAGGCGGTCTTCTGATTCACTTAAATCCTTTCTGCCTCATTAATGTTACAATCAGCGTCATTTAATAGCAGAGCACAACATTGTTCTCGTAAATCTTCCAGTTTTGTTTGTAGACTTTCTATTTTACGCATTTTCACACTCAGTTCGCTCGGAGTAGTATTAACTTCCACAGTCTGTGTTATGCAAAACGGTTCCAATTTCGTAATATTGCCTTTCAAGGCACCATTTAATCTATTTAATTTATCCATAGGTCTACTGCGGTTCTGACGGAACACTTGTCTTTTAAGAGAGACTATTGAGATGCGTGTAGACCATAAACATTGACGACGGACGAGTTGTTAACAATTAACAACGTTTTTATTGCTCAAATCATTTTAAACAAGGTGAATGGGGAAATTTCTCGCTCGTGGAATTACATCCACATAAAGCAACGTTTAGGTTCATTGAAGAATTTTTGCCTGCGTCATATCGGACACCGCCTAGCACATGCTCTCAGACAATACACTTGTTAGGTAGTAGGATTGGCGACAGAAAATGGGGAGTATCTATACGCTCAGTAGTAAGAGTTTTTACACGGATGATATTGTTGTCATCTTTAAATACACACAGGTTAGGTATTGAGTTTTCATCTGGAAAACTTAGAGCTTGCACAGATCGAATTAGTCGGATCTCAGCATTCCCTGTCTCTTCTAAGGTTAATTTCCCCCCTTTTCTCTCGTTAATACTACTTCTTGCATTGTTAACAAATCTTAGAACCCAGGCTACTAATCTTAAGATTGAATGAAATTTGGAAAATTTCTTAGCGTACCATGGAACCTCTTCCTCTGTCAAAATTAGAATGCATAATCTAATCCTTTTTCTTTCTGAAGAGATTTGGGAAATTTCGCAATTATTAAACTCAGTGACGGGCCACGTGTCTGGAGACTCTACTAACCACGAAGGACCAGTGTGATTCAACTAAATGACTAGGTAAACATCCTTTAGAAATTAGATCGGCCGGATTAATTTTTACTGGTACATGTTGCCACTCGCTTTCAGGAAAAAGGGTCTTTTATTTCCTTCTATACAAAAACTGAACATCCCCCTTTATCTTTCATCCAATAGAAAGTAACCATGGAATCTCTCCAAAAAATGGTTTCAATTTCCGTAGTGTTACGTGCTTGTACTGATGCCGCTTAATTTATTTTGTTAAAGCTATTTGCTCGCCAAGAGATGGCGCTGTGAGCGCTGCAAATGTAAAAGACGGCAGATGTAGCTATAACGCGAAACAGAGCGGTCATGCTCTAACGTTATTCAAATAAAGTGTTATTTTATTATTAAATGAGTCTTCTCTTTGAAGTCGCACGTACACGCGAAAAAGAAAGGTCACGCAGGTTCATACGTCAGTGGACATTTTTGACCAAAGGTAAAAAAAGGAGGACACCAAAAATCAGAAGTGGCACTCCGCCTACGCACCAAAACGGAATACGAATATATAAGGTATGTTTAAAGATGAAGCAAGTATATTATTTTCGTTAAAGTATTTATAAGTAACAAAAATGGCTTATTTAGGGAAGGGCAGAAAAATTGATTTGTTAGAAACAGCGAGGGAGCTAGATCTCGGTAATGAAGTCTCAACCGATAGTACGATATCGGAATTAAAGAAAATTATTTGTCAAAGCAAAGATTATGATGAACAATTCACTAAAAATTTATTTGAAAGAATTATAGATACTAGGCTTAAGAATGAAGAAATAGCTTATGAACGAGAAAAACTTGAAGCTGAAAGAGCTTATGAACGAGAACAACTTGAAGCTGAACGGCAAAAATTGGAAGCTGAAAGAACCTTTGAATTAGAAAAACTTAAAATCGACACTACTAATAGACCCTTGGGAGGACACGATGAAACTGTTCGAGTTTCAGAAGTAAACAAAAGTAACTTTGAACTACGGAGCTTAATGCAACAATTTAGCTTAAATGACGGAGATATCACATCTTATTTAATATTGTTTGAACGGCAAGCTAAACGTATAGGTATTAAAGAAGATTATGTATCGCATCTGTTAGGACTTCAACCTTATGAATTCACCCAACTTATCGCCAAGGAAGATGAACAAAAAGCTAATGATTATGTATTTGTCAAAACATTGTTATTAAGACGGTTTAAGTTGAGTCCCGAAAAATTCAGACAGAAAATCAGCAGGAAAAATTGCTTTATAACCAACAAATTCATACATAGAAATATTTGTTTTATTTATTTTTAACAATTTACATTTTCTAAATCGTGTAAATAATTTTTCGATTGTTTCATTATTCATACAAATTGATCGGGGTTGTCTTACAAGAATCCATTACTCAGTACGTAGAGAAATTTGGTTGCCAGTAAATATGTTTCGCCCAGGGTCGCTAAAACCCTAAGCACGCCCCTGATGTTGACCACTAACATCGACAATTCTTTCTCGTAACTCTTATCCCTGTTCGCTACCGAGGTCCTAACACACTTATTAACAACCACTGTTGAGTCATTAACACACGAAACCAGTATTTATTTTCTCCATTTTTAATTGCAACCTTTCCGCACACGTCTCAGTACACAGTCATCATTGGGACCCGACATTAGGATTCATTATATCCGGTGTACGAGAAAATGGTAAACAAACCAGATCATTCGTGAATTTATGTCTGACAGAAGGGGAAACACTCAGTAATATTGTAAACAATCCAGATTCTTTTGGTGATGATTTAAACACTCAGTTAAAAAGATTTTGGGAATTAGAGTCGTTAGGTATAAACGGTAATGTCAATAACCATACTTCAGCTGATGTTGAAACTTTAAAGGGATTTGAGCAAAATATTAAAGTGATAGAAAACGGAAAATATGAAGTGAAACTGCCATTCAAAGACAAAATAGACTTATCGGACAATTTTTCGCATTCCAAAAGGTTGTCGAAATTGTTAACTCATTTGGACAATGAACCATCATTATATGAAGAGTGCAAATTCATTTTTGCAGATCAAATTAATTCTGATGTTATTGAACCTGTATGTTACAGCCGGTCTTTTGGCAAGCTGCCAAATGACGTACACCTGCGAAAGTCACGTGACTCCTGCTTAGCGATGAAATGAAATGTCTCCTTACGTTTTGTCAAAGGCCGAAATAAAATGTAATTTCGTAAAAGATTGTGTACAGTCCACTCTTATCGATTGATCAAAGACACTGTAGATGAGAACGATGAGCAGTCATCCAATCTTGTATATTACATGCCTCATCATCCTGTTATTAGACGTGATAAAGAGACCACAAAATGTCCCTTTGTTTTTGATGCGTCCGCGAAGGATAGGGATTGTTTGTCTTTAAATGATAATTTGCTTGCAGCGCAAACTTGAATCCGAAATCCGAAGTTACTAATTCTTCTTTTGAAATTTAGAGAAAATAAGATCGGTGTAATAGCCGACATAGAAAAGGCTTTCCTTCAAATTTCTCTTTCGGCTGAAGACAGGGACTGTCAGAGATTCTTATGGGTCAATAATTTACGAAACAAAGATCTAAAATGTGTGGCAACCCAACTCGCAGACAGCTCCGACGTCGCGTTCTGCGCATCTGGTTCGCGCAGGATTAAGGGATTGCCGCGGACATTGGAACACCGATCTTCACTACTTCACTTTTCCGTACTAGCGTGGTACGTACGCTTCTCCGCTCCGAATGCACTGCGATGAACTACGAGCCGGGTTTCGTAACTGTAAATTTATGTTATGTGTCAACTTTTAAATAAAAGAACATGTTAAGTTCTAATTGTTCTTATACCTTCTGATGTCCGTAATATGGGAATAATAGTTCCCATAAATTGGTGACCCGGAGATTAACTGGACAGTTTTGCTTTCGATTTGCCGCGTGGCCGACCAAGCAGCAATCCATCAGCATCGCCCCGGTTTGTGTACAATTTTGGTGAAATTGTGCTTCATATGATCTCTTAAGCGGCTAACCATTCGGAGTACGTCTCAATTTTTCTGGAAATTTTTTCCCCCGCGGCTGTCATTTGTTATAACTCGCACGTGGCCCGACAAAACGGCGTGTTTGTGAAGCGTGGCTGTGCACAATTTTTTTTCTCCACCATCCTGGTACTGTGTGTTGTGTCCTCGCTTACGATATGTGTGGTGCAAGGTTTCATACCTTACAGTGATTATTCTGAATTCTTGAAGCAAAGAATCAAACAGCGATCACGTGTCGCACGCCTATTTTTTCGTGGTGCCTAACTGCTCGGATAATTAAGCCCTAGGACTAATTAAATGGATTATCACAACTATCTACGTGATAGGTAAGCTGTCCCGTTATTTTTTTTACCGTAAACTCTATTAAACTTACCTTCTCGGTATTGCGTATATATGCTCTTCCAACCCTTATACTTTTTTTTGTAATGTATTTTCGTACTGTGCTGTACCAGATATTATCCCCGCAATTTCCTTACATGCTAGCGTCTCTTTCCCATATTTTTTTGCGAGATTATTTTTGTCATTTTTGTTTTGCATTTTGGTATTGATGTTTTCTTTGCATACTTTATTTCTATACATACTTTTCTTTGCACATGCTTGATTATTTCCCTACTGAATACTTATATCGTATAACAACTGTATTTCACCTTATTTTTGCACAATTACCTTTGGCATACGTAGCTGTTGAATTGTATTTGTATTGTTTCTCTCTTTGATTTATATGATGCAACCTTCCGGCGACCCTTCCGCGAATCTTTCGCGCGTCTCCATTAAACCACCTCCTTTCTGGAAAACCAATCCATACATATGGTTTAGGCCAGTGGTCGGCAAACCGCGGCTCGCGAGCCACATGCGGCTCTTTGGTCCCTTCAGTGTGGCTCTTCCACAAAATAACCACGTCCAGGCGAACACGTATAGTGCGATTGAAACTTCGTGAAGATTGGTTTTCTTATTTCTGTTTTTACATACTTAGTTGGTGTTTATGTGTCTTTAGGCGATGAGAAAACATTTCCAGAAAGATTAAATTTCAACGCGTACCGTCAAGTCGTATCTTTGCATCGTGTTGTACAATGTATTTACTTCCGAGAGCGTGTCCCCGCAGAAAAGACTGGACTAGTCAAAATGTCTTCGAATATAACCAACCAGTAAGTCGAAGATCTTAAATCGGTTTAAGCTTTATCAATATGAGTTAAAGAGTCTCGTGACAAAAATGGTACAGCGTAAGTTTCACTTTTTGTACGATTTATTTTATCTACAGATCCTAAAGAAGAACATTTAGGATTACTGCCACTCAAAGGTCAAACACGTGGCGAGGATACAGTAAATGCTGTAACTGAGTGCATTGAAACACATCATATTCAACTCGATAAAATTGTCTCAATTTCAACAGACGGAGAGAAAAGAATGACCTGCGTAAGAAACGGGTTTGTTGCTTTTTTGAAAGAAAAATCACGAGATACTTACAATGAGTCCATTACCATTGTATCATTCATCAAGAACTTTGCGCGCAGACATTTACAGAAGAAATTTGCAAACTTATGGAATGGTTGATTAAGATTATCAACTCCATTATAGCTAAAGTTCTTAATCATCCCCAATTTAAAGAATTTTTAGTTGAAATGGAGAGTGAGTACGCAGATCTTCTGCTGCATAACAAGGTACGTTGGTTATTAAGAGGAAACGTTTTGAAACGTTTCGCTTCCTTAAAATCAGAAATTAGAGCATTTCTCCTTGAGAAGGGTGTTCACTATTCAGAACTAACGATCAGTGGATCCAAAAAATTTATTTCATGGTAGACGTTACGTCTACCATGAAATAAATTTCCTCTTAATAAAATAATCCTCTTAAATTTCCTCTTAAAAAATAATAAAATAATTAATGAAATAAAATAATCCTCTTAATGCTACTAATAATATAATTAAGTTTTTCTTCCTTTAATATTGACATTGGCAACTTTTAAATGCAATTGCTGGATTCAAAAAACAAAGAATTGGGGAACTCGAAATTTGAACGTCCTTGTGCTGATATATAAATATTGGAGAAAAAAAAAATGTGAAGCATAAGTGGTCTGCTTTGAAAGGCCTGGAAGATATGTTGATTTTTAACACCTGAAATAGTATTCCTGTCTCATATAATCATCGGGTCTACATATTCATACGAACAATCATTTTTGAGCATGAATCTTATCAAGAGTTAATTGAGAAGTTGTCTTATTGATGAGAACCTGGAATCGTGCCTAAAATTAAAAACAATATACACTCCTGACTTACCCAAACTTTCCAAGGAGATGCGAGGCAATTGTTCATATTAGTGTTTGTCTTTCATTGTCATGATTTAATTTTATGGATACCTTACAATTTAATTTTACCAATAAATAATATCGATATTAAGTATGATATCAAGTTTTATTCAACGCACCTATAGTTTAACTAAGACTTAAAAGTATAAGTAAAGTTTTTAAGTTAATTTTAGGGAGCGCTGTGAAGTGAAAGAAAGTGTAGTGTCGAAGATTCAGATTGGCATGTTGAGATGGTTTGGACATATATAGAGGTTGAACGAAAGGAGATAGATGAAATACACTCGTCAAAAGTGAAATTGCAACACCATGAAGGAATGCGCGTAGTGATGTGACAATAACAGGATCGGTAGATGCCAGAGACATATGCAAATAATTAAAAGCGCGTGCGCATCTGGTCACATGATACCCAGTTTCTGGCTATAAAAGCCAGTAGCTGGCTCTCTCTGTTTATGCTATCAATGACAGATTATTGTTGTAACGGAACATGAAGAAGGGTAGAAAATTCCTCGGAGACATCAGCGAGCTGAATACCAGCAGTTATCGTCTGAGGAACGAGAACGTATCCTAGAACCGCAGGAGCTCGGTTTGTCGATGCGCGCAATTGCCAGTCGTGTTGAACGGGACGTCACTACAATTCAGCGATGTGGGGCACGATGGACGCAAGACCATCAGAGAACACGGCAAAGAGGCAGTGGATCATCAAGGTGAACGTCAGATGGCACTGATAGGCAAATTCGGCGAATGTTTCGTGGGGACCCGTTCACCACGGCAAGTC
This sequence comes from Dolomedes plantarius, assembly GCA_907164885.2. Classification (NCBI taxonomy): domain Eukaryota; kingdom Metazoa; phylum Arthropoda; class Arachnida; order Araneae; family Dolomedidae; genus Dolomedes; species Dolomedes plantarius. The sequence goes on along the minus strand of OU015491.1, from coordinate 232,757,600 downwards.
ATATTGAAACCTACCTACCATTATCAGATGGGACATCTGCCTCCTGCCAAACCATCCGTTACATTTTGCACAAGGCAGGGATGCGCGCACGGCGGCCAGCCACTGAGGATCCTTTAATCACTCGACACAGGGCTGCTCGTCTGGCTTGGTGTCGACGTTATCGTCACTGGACGAACGAATGGCATCGGGTATTGTTTTCAGACGAACTCCGATTTTGTTTATAGAGGAATGGCGGTCGTGGACATGTGTGGCGGCTTCCCGGAGAAAGTTACCTGCCAACTCATATCGTCGAACGTCATACCGGCCCCACACAGAGCTTCATGGTTTAGGGTGGCATCATGTTCGGACAGCGGACAACCCTTGTGCACATTAATGGCAGTTTAACATCGGCCCGGTAGACAACACATGTTGTTATGCCTGTGGTTCGGCAACTTATGCAGGCCTCCCGTGGAACGTTATTCCAGCAAGACATTGACCGGTCTCATGTCACACGTCACACTCTGAACAGCCTTAATGGAATTCACATCCTTCCCTGGCAGGCAGCCTCACCCAATCTCTCTCCCATCGATCATGTGTGGGCTGCCATCAGACTTGCGGTGCACAGGGCACCGCAGCCGCATACTGTAGAGGAACTGAGAGCTGCAGTGGACTTTGCTTGGCAAGGAATATCTCAGGAGACCATTAATAGCCTCATAGACAGTATTCCTCGCCGTTTAGAGGCCTGTATAGCTGCCCTGTATAGGTGGCCACATTAAATACTGAATAAACAGTTTAATTTATCATATCTTTGTTTGTTTCTTCAATCATCTGCATATGTGTCTTAACTCTACCGATCCTGTTATTTTCACATCGCTGCGCGCATTCCTTCATGGTGTTGCAATTTCACTTTTGACGAGTGTAAGTATACAAGACGAGTGTGGATGGAAGAGTTGGAAGCGAACGTACCTCAATGAGATTGAGGACGTTTTTAGCAAAGTCCAGCTTAGGAGTATCCTAATTAAGTTAATAACAATGCACCTACCTATATAGTTTAAATTTTTAAAAAATGGCTCTCAAAAGAAATTTCAATCATTGTGCTGTTGATATTTGGCTCTGTTGACTAATGAGTTTGCCGACCACTGGTTTAGGCAAATTGAAGCACAATTTCCCATTGCAAATATTACGGCGGACTCCACAAAATTTAACCACGCCATTGCAGCTCTAGAGTCCAGTGTTTTAGACCCAATTGCTGATTTCATTCTAAATCCACCTGACAAGGACCAATATAATACTCTAAAGCAGCGATTGATTGAGTTGAATACCGAAAACCAAGAGTCCAAAATCCGTACGCTGCTAAAAGGTCTCGAATTGGGCGACCAACGCCCTTCACAACTCTTGGCGCGAATGCGCACATTAGCTGGCACGTCGATAGGAGACCCCTTGTTAAAATCTTTATGGTTCGCGAGGCTTCCAACCTCTACCCGAAGTATTCTCGCTACCCTGAGCGATGACCTCAGCACATTGGCTGCGGCTGCAGATAAAATTCACGACCTGGCACCCCCCGAAATAAACATCGTCGCCAGTACAAAAAACACCAATCAAGGTTCCGAACTTGATTCTCGCATAGATAGGCTCACCCAGCAAGTGAACGAGTTATCGGCACTGGTCGTGGTCGTAACCCACATAAAAGTGCCCACCGCCGCGAGAACAGCCGATCGAGAAGCCGCCCTCGCCAATACAAGGAAGCGGCCAACGGGCTATGTTTCTACCACACCAACTTTGGAGAAAGAGCCAAACGGTGTAAATCCCCATGCTCCTTCCGGCAGTCGGGAAACTAATAAGGCGACCGCCTACCGGCCTACAACGCGATCGCCAGATCAATCGCATCATCTTGGCCGATCCCTCGTCTACAATAGAATTTCTCATTGATACAGGTGCCGATTTGTCGGTAATTCCCAAATCGTTAGTACCAAACGCATCAGGCACGTCAGACTTGGTTCTTTTGGCCGCCAACGGCTCGAACATCCCCACTTACGGAACTAAACTGCTCAAGTTAGACCTCAACCTCCGACGCTCCTTTACGTGGACGTTCGTCATCGCGGACGTTTCACAGCCTATTATAGGCATCGACTTTCGGAAACATTTTGGCTTACTGGTCGATGCTCGCAATAACTCCTTAATCGACAATCTAACTAAAATATATTCGAGAGGCAAATCACCTTCAACTAATCCTAGCTCCACAAATATTTCTATTCTCTGAGGAAACTCTAGTTTCGACCAGCTTCTCAAAATTTATCCTCAACTCACAAATCCATCCCACCTTCCGTCCAATCCTACATCTACTTCTATTTTTCACCATATCGAAACTACGGGTCCCCCTGTGTTTTCCAAACCCCGACGTCTGTCACCGGAATTATTACGGGCAGCACGTCAGGAATTCGAATTTGTGCTTTCCCAAGGCATCATTCGGCCATCGAAGAGCCCTTGGGCTAGTCCCTTGCACATGGTTCGAAAAACAAACGGTGATTGGCGTCCTTGTGGCGATTACCGCAGACTCAATGCCGTAACCGTTCCGGACCGGTACCCTGTACCACACATTCAAGATTGTACACAACTCTTGCATAATAAGTCCATTTTTCCACCCTCGATCTGTCCAGGGCTTACCACCAGATCCCTGTCCACCCAGATGACGTGCCAAAGACCGCCGTCACCACTCCTTTTGGCTTGTACGAATTTGTATTCACTACTTTCGGTCTTCGAAACGCGGGACAAACGTTTCAGCGTTTCATCCATCAAGTCCTTGTTGGCCTTGATTTCTGTGTGTCATATTTCGATGACATTCTCATCGCCTCTTCCTCCTCTGAAGAGCATAGTTCTCACCTCCAACAAGTTTTTGACCGCCTCAAACAATACAACCTTAAACTGAACCATTCCAAATGCGTCCTTGGTAAACCTTTTGTAACCTTTCTGGGCTGTAAAATTTCATCTTCCGGTATTGAACCCTTACCTGAGAAAACGCAACAAATTACTAACTTCCCAAAACCTGAGACCATTTCCCAGCTCCGCAGATTCCTGGCCATGATAAATTTTTATAGGCGTTTTATGGTACACGCCGCGCATACTCAAGCGCCCTTGAATGAGTTCTTAAAAGAATCTCGAAAGAATGATAAACGTCCTGTGCCATGGACGGACGAAGCGCTTGCTGCATTTAATAAATGCAAGGCTGATCTCTCACAGGCAGTTCCCCTCGGTTTCCACTCTCCTGGGCAGCAATTCTCTCTAATGGTTGACGCTTGCGATTTTGCCATCGGAGCGGCCCTGCATGCAAAAACCACTTTGGGACTCCAGCCTCTTTCTTTCTTCTCACGAAAGTTAACGAACGCTGAGCGGAAGTATAGTACCTATGATAGGGAATTGCCAGCTATCTACTCAGCGATTAAGCACTTTCGACACTCTCTCGAAGGTCAGTCCTTTATAGTTTTTACCGATCATAGGCCTTTAACGTATGCCTTTACTAAGAACTCCGATTCTTGCTCGACCCGTCAGTTGAGGCACCTCGACTTCATAGCGCAGTTTACTACAGACATTCGCCATGTTCCAGGAAACAAGAATGTTGTTGCAGATACCTTGTCACGCCTGGACCACATTGCGAGTATCACCAGTTTCGACTTCACCTAACTCGCTAAAGCCCAGTCGCATGACCAGGAAATACAACGTCTTCTCTCTGGAGAGACGCATACGAGTTTGGTTCTTCAACCATTAAAACTTTCCAACGATCTGCAAATATTCTGCGATAGCAGTACCGGCAAAGTACGTCCTTTCGTCCCAGAGGCGTGCCGAGAACGTCTGTTCCACTCCCTGCATGGACACTCTCACCCTGGAGTACAAGCCACCAAGAAGCTCATTTCAGAGCGTTATGTGTGGCCATCAATGGCGAAAGATATCACAGCATGGACTCGTACCTGCTTGAGCTGTCAACGCTCAAAGGTACATAAGCACACACGCAGCCTCCTGCAACAATTTTCTCCGCCATCTCATTGCTTCGATCACGTACATCTTGATTTGGTGGGCCCACTTCCGCCTTCGGAGGGATTCACTTACTTGCTTACGTGCGTGGATCGGTATACTCGATGGCCGGAGGCGATCCCGATAACGCACATCTCGTCCGAGACAGTAGCACGCGCTTTCATCAGTCAGTGGGTTGCCCGTTTTGGAACCCCTTCCGTCATCACCACCGATCAAGGACGCCAGTTTCAAGCACATCTTTTCTCTGCTCTGATGTCACTACTAGGTACGAAGCACATCCGCACCTCGCCGTACCATCCAGCGGACAACGGGCTAGTTGAGCGTTTTCACCGATCACTTAAACAGGCCCTTAGATGTCACTCAAACAACCGGTGGACTGAGACTCTCCCATTAGTCCTCCTGGGACTCCGCTCCTTGTTCAAGGAAGACCTCCAGTGCACAAGTGCGGAGCTTGTATATGGCTCTACTCTCCGCCTCCCTGCATATTTTCTCCATCCATCCCCACCCCGTGCAGTCGAACCATCGGAGTTCGTCCAACATCTCCGTAGCTTAATGCAGTCTGTCACCAACTCCCACTTCTGCTTACCACAATCCGACCACCTTCGTGCACCCTTCTCTCGAATCGTGCTCTCATGTCTTTGGGCGCTATGATGGGATCCGGCGCTCACTACAGCATCCGTACAACGGACCCTTCAAGGTTATGGACAGAACGGCTAAATATTACACATTGCTTATGAATGGTAAGAATTGTGTTATTGGCCTCGACCGTTTAAAGCCAGCATTCCTCACCACCAGCGACTCCCTGACGTCGCAGCATCCTGTGTTGAATCCAAATGATCCTGTCACGACTAGCGTACCTACTCCTACAACTGTTACGAGAGCTTTGCCCTCGCCGACTCCAGTTCCAGTGTCAACGCGTTCTGGTCGACGGGTTCGGTTTAACCCCCGTTACTTGTAACCCTCAGTACCTACGGTACTTGGGGGGGGGGGAAACTGTGGCAACCCAACTCGCAGACAGCTCCGACGTCGCGTTCTGCGCATCTGGTTCGCGCAGGATTAGGGGATTGCCGCGGACATTGGAACACCGATCTTTACTACTTCACTTTTCCGTACTAGCGTGGTACGTACGCTTCTCCGCTCCGAATGCACTGCGATGAACTACGAGCCGGGTTTCGTAACTGTAAATTTATGTTATGTGTCAACTTTTAAATAAAAGAACATGTCAAGTTCTAATTGTTCTTATACCTTCTGATGTCCGTAATATGGGAATAATAGTTCCCATAAATGTTTTCGGTATAAAACTGTAACATTTGGAGTGAAATCATCAACTTAACTTTTGGCTGCTACCATAAAGCATCATCTTAAAAATTGTGAATTCTCTTATCCAACGGCTTTTAAGGCATTAAATGAATCATTGTATGTCGATGATTTTATATGTGGCTTGAGGACGGTAAATGAAGCTCTTAGCTTATCAAAGGACGCTAAATTTATTTTAAGCGATGCTAAAATGAATCTTCGGAAATGGAAGAGTAATTCTAAAGAGCTTTGTAATATTTGGAATGAAACTAAGTTTGAAGAACTTCCAAAGGAACATCTGATTCCTTTAAGGTTTTAAGTATAATATGGAATGTTGAAACTGGTGATTTTAAATTAGATTTATCACCATTGTTAGGAGCTCTCAAAGAATCAAAAAATACTAAGAGAAGTGTGTTAAAATTGTCTTGCAAATTTTTTTTATCCTATTGGGTTCATAACCGCTTTTACTATTCGTATAAAAATTTTGTTGCAAGAAATATGGGAGAGAGGTCAAGACTGGGATGAAGAATTACAAGAAGAATTGAGAAATAAATGGAAAAAATTGTGCTTAGAATTCCCTATTATAGAAAAAATATCTATTCCAAGATGGTATTTCCTCAAAGAAGACTATGGCGATGTACCAGAATTTCAGGTGCACGTTTTCTGTGACGCGAGCGAAGTAGCGTATGGAGCAGTTTCATACCTTCGATTTAGAAACCTAAGGAGGTAGCTTTGAGGTTATTTTCGTAACTGCCAAATCTAGAGTAGCTCCAGTAAAGAAATTAAGCCTCCCTAGACTTGAATTGATGGCAACATTAATTGGATCCAGATTGTTGCATTCCCTGAAGGAAGTATTTGACATTAGAAGTAATTATACTTATTTTGTGGTCTGATTCCACAATAGCATTACATTGGGTTAAGGGAAATGCTAAGCAATGGAAACCCTTTGTATGTAATCGCGTTAGTGAAATTCAAGGCTTGACCCAGCCATCGAACTGGGAACACTGCAGCGGAAAGGATAATCCGGCAGATATGCTCTCAAGAGGATGTTTAGCAGTAGACTTGTTGAATGGAGAAAAATGGTGGAAGGGGTCGAAATGGCTAATCTTGCCAATGGAACAGCGGCTGAACAATGGAGATAGATTTATTTGTGAAGATAGTTAAAAAAGAAAAAACGATTAAAACAGGAAGCCACTTTCAACTGTATACCTACAGAAAAGAAAATCCAGAGAGGATCCTGGATTTGAAGAAATATAGTTCTATTCAAAGGATATATACACTAGTTATCAAAAATTAAGGAAAAATCAGAAAAAAGGTATAACACGTTCAAAACTAGGCCAATCTGTTTAAAATTTGAATATGGTGTTAAGTAAAAGGTGCTGAAAAATACTACATTACGCAAAATAGAGGCACTGCAGTCGGAATATGTCATTTGCGAGGAGCATAAAAGTGCATGCCTCAGAGTACGACAATTGTCGATGCGAGGCTGAGATTAGACATCTGGCATAGCCAAATTGTAACAATGACCTCCAGGCATCATTTGACCGAAGAACTGCGATGGCGAGCTATTGGGAGACTAGAGGCAGGACAAAGTCAGAGAGAAGATGGTTAAATGTGAGTCCGTCTGTGGTTCAGAGACTTTGGCAACAATTTCTAACCACAGATTCGGCATCCAGGAGGTTCAGCCAAGGACGGCCATACGCTACGACGAATGCCGATATTTATCATTATGCGCACGAAGGAATAGAATCACAACTCCGTCTGAACAGATCCTCCCTCGCTGCAAGCTCCGGAAGGTTGGTATCAACGTCAACCGTGCGTAGAAGGCTTCACGAAGGTGGTCTTTTTTTGCGAGGCGACCAGCAATCTGCGTCCCGCTCACGTCACGCCATAGGCGGGAACGTTTGCAGTGGGCACGTCAACATGTCCACTGGATGCTTGATCAATGGAGGGATATTCTCTTTACGGATGTGTCCAGGTTTAGCCTCCAAAGCGATAGTAGGCGTATTTTGATTTGGAGAGAACTTGGAACTCGTTTTCATCCATCATACATCCGTGAAAGGGATGCATACGGATTAGGCAGTGTCTGTGTTTGGGGTCGTATGTCTTTGGGTGGGCGCACAGATCTCCATGTCTTTCCACGTGGAAATGTGAATGCTCACACCTAGAGATGACATCCTTGATGCTTATGTGCGCCTTTATGCAGGGGCAATAGGTGATGCTTTCGTGCTACAGGACGATATCGCGAGACCGCACAGGGCTCGTATCGTGGAGGCTTATCTCGAGCAGGAAACAATTCAGCGCATGGAGTGGCCAGCTCGATCACCGGATCTGAATCCTATCGAACATGTTTGGAACGCTTAAGGACGACGTATAGCTGCTCTCAATCCTCCTCCTAGGACCCTAGCCACACTTTCAACTGCTTTGTAAGAGCAATGGCTCTTACTTCCTACCGAACTCACAGACCGCACAATTGACAGCATCGCTCATCGCTGTATTGCTTCTCGGAGTGATCATACGCCATATTAAAGGTACTTTTCCTATACCAAACTGACACATCCGATTTGTTCATTGTATACATATACTAATTTCTATAAAACCATGATTGTCTGGCGATTTCTTTTTAGGCTATTTTATACCTACCTACAGTGGCTCCCAAAAATGTTCGTACACTTACGATTTTTACTGAAAAAGGGCTCTATCCATTAATTAAAATGAATATTTTAGAATGGGTATTTAATAAGATCTATAATCCATTCTTAACAAAACTATATGAAATATTTTAAAAACATAGTAAAACTTTATTTTTAAGAAACCAATAATCAAAAAGTAACAAAAACTTTGTCACAAAAGTCATCATACAGTTGTTAAAAATCTTTACATATTAGTAAATATTCTAAAATTTCGTTAAATTAATATTTAGTAGGATATCCTTTAGCATCCACAACAGCTTTTAAACGTCTGAGAATAGATTGCACTAGTTCTTTTGTAATTTCTGCATCAATGTTTATCCATCCTTCCATCATAATTGTTTTTAGTTCGCTTTTTGTAGGAATGTCGTTTTTCGTGCTCGAACCTCCAGTTCTCTCCAAATATGTTCTATTGGGTTTAAATCTGGCGATTGAGGTAGCGTTTTCAAAACTTGTGGACAATTATAGACACCAGAGGTGAACGTTGAGAGCCGTGTGGTTGTTATCTTGATATAAAACAAAGTTGTTTCCAATACCCACATTTAGGGCTGATAATTTTAAATTGTCTCTTAAAATATTTATATAAACAGTATGATTCATTATGCCATCAATAAATACCAAATTACCTAGTCCTGATGCTGACATGCACCCCCACACAAGGACACCTCCACCGCCATGCTTAACTGTTCCTACTAAGTTCTTCGGATTAAGTCCCTCATTTTTCCACATTAAGTTCTTCTTACAATTATACGCCAATCGGAACCAAAAAAGTTAAACTTGCTTTCACGGCAAATAAGACATTATTCCAATACGTTTGGGGCTTCTTTATCATTGATAGTGCAAAGGAAAGCCTAAGCTTTCTGTTTTCTCACTCAAAAAAAATTTTCTACGGGCAGAACACCCATGTAATCCAGCTGCTCCGAGAACTTGTTGAACAGTTTCAGGTGAAATTGAAAATATTTCATTAAATTCTGCAGAAACTTTTACAGCACTCAAACGTGAATTTTTCACAAATTTTCTAATTATAAATCTCTGATCACGTTTTGTTAATTTTGCCGGACGGCCTCTTCTTACCTTGTTTATGATCCAATTTTCTTCTTTAAAGCGTTTTTTCACATACTGCACAGTAGAATGGGATAAATTAAGTAATTTAGTAATATTCTGAACTGATTTAACACTATTATGATGAAAAATAATCAATTTTCTAATGCTGTTTCTTTACGAGTACCAGCCATTTTTAAATAATAAATAGAATATTATGGAGTAGGCAAGCAAAAATTAAAGCCAAACGATATTTTAAATGCCACCAGAATTCAAAAATAAAAATAAAGCGCCAGACGATAATTTTAATTATGAATTTATCCGAAAATATTTCAGTGTACGATGACTTTTGCGAGATAAAGTTTTTGTTACTTTTTGATTACTGGTTTCTTAAAATAAGGTTTTACTATGTTTTCAAATTATTTCATGTAGTTTTGTTAAGAATAGATTATAGATCTTATTATTAAATACCCATTCTGAAATATTCATTTTAATTAATGGATAGACCCAGATTTCATTGAAAATCGTAAGTGTACTAACACTTTTGGGAGCCACTGTATGTGCTGTATAATGTGTATAAGTTTCATTAAATTCTACGCGTAACTTTTTGAGTAATTGCTATCTTCGTGACTTTTCCTTAATTTTTGATAACCGGTGTAGAATAACTGCTTGGGTGAAAAGGTTTACAGAAAATTCAAAATTAAAAGATAAGGAAATGCGAATGACCTCAGAATTAATCGCAGAAGAAATTTTGGATGCTGAGAGAATGTGGATTAGATAGATTCAATCGGAATGTTTTCCATACGGAATTTATGTGTCTGAAAGAAGGAAATCCCATTCCTAAGAACTCCAGTATTCGTGATTTAAATCCGTGTCTAGATAACACAGGAATAATGGTAGTTGGAGACCATTATTCCTGTGTGGAGAGTTTTGTAGAAGATTACAAAATTCTAAATTTGAATTCGGAGAAAGGCATCCATGGTTAATCTCTAGCAACAGTAGACTAACCGAATTGACAGTGATGCCAGCACATAATCAAGTAATGCATTTAGAAGTAGCAAGTACATTATTTAAAGTTAGAGAGACCTTTTGGATACCACGGGGTAGACAAATAGTTAAAACTTTCATAAGCCGCTGTATTATATGCCGAAAATTTACTGCTAAAGCAAGTCAGCAAATTACTGCTCCTCTACCACTGACAGAGTAACTGAGTCTCCACCCTTTGCTGTGAGTGGTTTAGATTTCGCAGGTCCCCTGTACATTAAGGTGAAGAATTCTGCAGCGACTTCAAAGTGTTATATTCTACTATGCACATGTGCAGTAACTCGAGCAGTGCATCTAGAACTAGTGCAAGATCTCAGTACTGAGTCATTTTTACTAGCCTTTTGACGATTCGTCGCTAGAAAAGGTCTTTGTAGTGTAGTATTCACTGACAATGCCCAAATATTCAAGCGAGCTGAGAAAGAACTTGGGTTTTTGTGGAATACAATTAGTCATAATGACGTAAAGACATTCTACAGTTCTAGAAGAATAGAATGGAAATTTATTGTTCCAAGAGCTACCTGGTGGGGCGGCTTTTGGGAGCAAATGGTTGAAAACAGTCATGTCTGTGAAAAGTCCTCAGAAAATCATTTTTGACGTCAGATGAGCTAGAAACCATTCTAGTTGAAATAGAAGCTGTAATCAACTGTAGACCCATCAGCTACTTGTACAGTACGCCTAATAAACCTTTATGTTTGACACCAGCCCATTTTTTGACTGGAGAATGTGTAACTTCCTTACCACCAAATATTCCTGTTATCATAGAGAAATCGTCATCCAGTGAGCACCCCAATAAAAAATATAATCGACAAAGACTCTCTAATCATTTTTGGTGAAGGTGGAAAAGGGAGTACATGATGGATTTAAGATCTCTTCATTCTGAGAAGCGTAAGAGCTGTACCTCAACCTTTAAAGAAAACAACTTGGTTTTAATCTATGATGAGTGTGTTCCAAGAACTGTCTGGAAAATTGGATGTGTAATAGAGACGATTCCTGGCAGAGATGGAAAAATAAGATCGTGTAACATCAAAACTTCTAATGGGACACTTAAACGTCCAATCCAACTCTTATATAATTTAGAAATAGCTGACTACAAACTCCAATTGCATTTTCTTTAACAGCTATAAAGTTATTACAACTTTTATTATTATTTCGAATTATTGAATTATATTGATATTTGTTGTTTGCAAAATGTTTTATTTAGTAACTCAAGAAATGTTATTTGCATTGCTATTCTTAATTAATGGTAATTGGCACCCAGGGGGCAGGGCCCCCTGGGTGCACCACTGGTCCTTGACAAACTTGCTCTCAATTGGCTATTTGACTGATACAAAAATTAAATGCATTGGTTAGAACAGAGCAACACATTTTGACCCCCGAAATATGGCACCCTCTAAGCTCCAAAGTAACAAAAATAAATACCCTGTTATCACATCATCAAAAATGTGAACAGTTGCATATTGATGACACCTTAAAAGTAGAAACGGCTTGGCTACACGAAGACTCATTAGATTGGGAGCTATTTCCAATGGCTACAACATCCATGGCAAGAGTGGGCTTCTGGTATCATCGTCTGACTAAACAAGTGAAACTGCCCTTTTCTTTTGGAACCCCCCCCCCCCTATGTATATGGAATAGATATCCAACATATAGAAGTTCAACCACACTATTTTATATCATGAAATAAAAAATAGAAACCACAGAGTACAATGATGAGAATAAGAAAATCAAAATTTTTTAATGAATAGAGAAGATCAAATATTGTAATTTATTATCCAGTCGTAAGATACAATAAAGTCCATCCACGATCAGGTACACGTGCATGCAAAACTATTGAGTATATCCACAGATAATGTTCTGACGGCATTAAATAAAAACTGTTTGTACTTTTCAAATTTAGTCAGAGGCAACATGTATACAAAATTAAAATCTACACAGACATCCTATTCTTTAATGTACCCTGTTCGCCTCTCTACAAAAGATCGCGCACTGATTTTTTTTTATTTATTTTTTAATGAAACAATTGGTAGTGCCAAACTTTAGGTAGAGTCAGTGTTAAAAGAAAATTGAATAATCCAATGAGCAAATGAGTCTTTTCTAAGTGTCTATTGCAGTGCAGTGCCGATTTTTGGCACCGCAACCGGCATTGCTTTTGATGATGCAGCAGAAAATATTGTCAATAAAATCCTTATTTTTAACAGATATGAACACCTAAATGACATCGTCTATCACAAGCTGTTTGCCCTCTAGTCAGGCAAACATCGACAGAAATCCTGGAGTATCGAGCCATTCGAGAGCTTTAGACTGCGCCGACGAGCTTCATCAGTCCTTCTGTGGTCATGGATTTGGGACGCTCGAGGGGAAGGCCCATGCCGCGATCCCATACCAGAGAGGCCATCACACCCAGAGCTCGAGACACGCCAAACAGGACAGTGTAGAACTGCATCTCGCTCATGCCATAGTACTGCAAAACCACACAACAAATCAATTTAACAACATGATGACAGTTTAGTGGATAGAAATTAAATGCTAGTAAGTTATACATACAAACACTGTAGAAAAACATATTGCATCCTGGCAAAGAAAGTGACAACTCAAAAATCCAACATTTGAGAAAAATCAAAGAAAACGACACAGCTTGAACTAGCATTACAATACAACTGCCCTCAGGTGGATAAATTGCGAGATAGAGATGTGTAACTTTTCGTGCACTATGGGGCACTTCATACATATTTTTCAATGACATAACCTCAAAATTGCCATTTTTTAAAAACTTGTGTCACTATTCTTGCTGGGGTGCGATATGTATATATACAATCTCACATACTGAAAAGGAAACACCAATTCTATTTCTATTCGTTAACAAAAAGACAAGAACAGTTTGAAAAGGAAGTTGAAAATTTAAAGAAGAGCTCATAACTTACTGGTTTCTTAAAAATAAAGTTTTACTATGTTTTCAAAATATTTCATGTAGTTTTGTTAAGAATAGATTATAGATCTTATTATTAAATACCCATTCTGAAATATTAATTTTAATTAATGAACAGACCCCTATTTCATTGAAAATCGTAACTGTATGAACACTTTTGGGAGCCACTGTGTGTGTGTGTGTGTGTGTGTGTGTATGTATATATATATATATATATATATATATATATATATATATATATATATATGGATGGATGGATAGGTGAATATATTGGCATATAACAATGATATTCATGGTTAGATAGGATATTATGATATTTGCACATGACCTCTAATTGGGAATATTTCATGCATTTTATCATAACAATCTAACTATTAACAGTATGTCTGTAGTTCATCCGGTTTTAATCTTTTATCTATATATATAAAACAGTTTCGTAACTGACTAACATACAACGCACAGACCAAACCGCTGGACCTAAAGGGCTGAAATTTTGCATGGCGATTCTTCTAATAGTGTAGGGGTGCACTAAGAAAGATTTTTCAAAAATTCTTCTTAGATTTTTTCAAATTAAATTTTTAAGCTGTTTTTTAAACTTTTTTTACGTTTGCATTTAAAATAATACATTGAGGGTTATAAAATTTATATCACGAGAAAGATTATAAAAATTTCTTCAAAATGAAATTTTTTTCGAATTTTTACCTCCATTTCCTGATTTTTGGTGAATTTTTAAAGATTAATTTTTAGAATTTAATTTATTAAATGCTGATCACGTGATTTCTTTTTCTGGTACTTTCAATAAATTTATCGTCACGTGCGTAACAACTAAATAGACAAAAAAATATTTTTTTCTCTTTCTAATGCAGCAGACGATTGGATATTATATAAAAAAAAAAAAGCATATCCCTTACGATTTTTTTATAAATATATATATATATAGATATATATTTATTTTTTGGCATAAATTGCATATGTTGACCGTTGTATTTAATTTGAATGTACTCCGTAGCGAAGTTTGGGTTTTCAGCTAGTATATATATATATATATAAAAATAAAAGACAGAGAGAGAGAGAGAGAGAGAGAGAAAGATAAAACAACTAGTCCCATTTTGAACTTTGCTAAATATTAACAAAAGATTGAAACAACAAACAATATTGGAACCAAAAATATTTTCTTAACTACAAAAACTTTGCATTAACTAATTTAGATCATCAGCAAGATTAAAAAAACTGAGTGAGAGGTATGTACCTGTAATAAGACTCCGCTATGAGCATCAACATTTGGCCATGGGTTCTTCACCTTTCCAAGCTCTAACAAAATAGGAGGAACTACTTTGTAGATGTTTGAAACCAACTTAAACATGGGATCCTGAGGCAGATGTTTCAAGGCAAATTCTCTCTGGGCTACGTAACGTGGATCAGTTTTTCTCAAAACAGCATGGCCATAACCAGGAACAACCTAAAAGTGGGAAAGAGAGAACAATAAGATATTCAGATTTAGTCAGAAAATATAGTAGAATTGTTAGGGTCAAGCTTATAGCTGCATCGTTATAGCCATTCATTCAATCATTGTTGATTTGGGTTTTCAATTCATTAAAGACATGCAAATTGGATTATGTAAATTCTATTGTTCTAGCATTCACTTTATTAAACCACTTTCTGTTTGCATCTAAGAGCAGCTAGTTAAAATTTGTATTTAATAATACATTATTAAAAAACTGCTCATCAATAAATTATAAAATACGAGAGTATAATATATACCATCAACCAATGATTGAAAATTAAAACTTGAAAGCAAATAGTTAGGACATGAAACTAGTCAGTGGAAATATGTCTGGAATAAATAATAAAATAATAATAATAATTTTTTGCCATTTTCTAAGTTTAGTTGACTTAAGTCACAAATAATGCTTTCCTATCACAGAACTATTTTAATTCTCCTTTGATTATTTAAATAACTCAGAGCTTTTGTTGAGTACAAGACACACATTCTGGTCTGCATGCTAAGATATGTTCATTTGAATACCAGGGTAATAGAATTTGTTTTAAACAAATAAATTTTATTATACATAGTAACACCAAATGTTATAACCCTTAAAACTATTGAGTTAAAAGCTATACAGTTTAAGTGTGTGTATGTATGTGTGTGTGTATGTATATATATATATATATATATATATATATATACACATACATACACACATACAAATACACACTTTCTACTTAAGACTACTCCAAATTCCAAATCTTTTCATAAATTACAGCAACCAATCCTATTGCTACCTATCAAAAATAATAATCATGGCTTTCCTAAGAACAACCTTAAAAAATATAAAAATCAAAGAATTTTACATTTTTATTTACAATAGTTTAAGCAAAATGATAGGGAAATATGCATTTCCTCCTTGGTTATTCTCTCGCCTGACCGCCCAGCTTTTCCTCTGCCTGACGGCAGTGTAATTTTCAGGTGATTAATCGTGAGGTAAACTGAGCTGCAGTTACTGAGCAGTTTTATGCAAATCTGTTTGTAGTATATATAAAGGTGGTTTGGCCGAAAGTTGACGGCTCTCGCATACCTGATGTTTCATTTGTAGTATGCTTTTATGTTTTAAGTTTCTTGACGGATTTTTAATAAACATTTGTCTTTAGTAAAAGCTGAATGTTATAATACTTTTAAAGGGCTATTGTTCTTCCACTACTCTGCTAAACATGTTTAAATTTTTTAAATGGAATATTACAAAAAATATAAAAAGGAAGACATGGAATTTTTTGGTACTTCTTAATATCCTTTTTAAGGAAACAGGCCTCATAGTCCTCCTATATTTCCTATATTTTCTCCATTTGAAGATATTCTCCTATATTTTCACACCAATTCCTATATTTCCTATATTTTTTTACATATACTGTTAGACGCTATCCAAAAATTAAAAAAATCATACCTCCACAAAACATCTAAAAAGTGGAAGATTGTTTCTGATTTAACTCACTAAATGGCTGCACTGATGGATATGTTTGAATGCTGTGAGCTTTGAGCCATTTTTTTCCTCCCCATCTCCTCTCTTATTCAACAGCAAGTTTTGATTTAGAAAAGTTGTCCATTATTGGAGTTAAGCCTAAAACCATGCTGCAAGCACATTGAGACACCAAGATTTTGGAATGAAGACCGTAACCAAATTGTTAGTCATTTCCTGCGTACTTTTGAACTGGTTCAAGCTACAGCAGATACTTTGAAAGACAAAATATTTTTGACATTTGCACTTGATAAGTTACCAGTTAACAAATTGTTAGCCCTAAGCTCTGATGGACCACCTGTTAACCAAAAATGTCTTGAAGAAATTGACAAAGGACTTAAAGATAGAGATTGTCTGCCTCTTATCAGAGTAGGTTCTTGTAACTTGCATATTGCGCACAATTCTTTTAAGCATGCAATGACTCATGCAGCAAATCACTGGAACATTGAAGATTTTTTGGATATTGTATTTAAATTTCTACATAAATATCCAGCTCGCAAAGAAGATTTCCGAGGCGTCCAAATCGAAGTTGGGACTGAGGAAGAAATGATAATGAGATTTGTGAGCAATAGGTGGCTGATACTGATACCAGTCATTACTAGGATTATCAACCAGTGGGAAGCATATATTTCTTAAAACTCATACCAAAAAGTAAAATTAAGAGCCAGTTGCAATCCCACTCATATCAATTCTTGAGATCTGTTCTTATTGATTCTTCTACTTTGACTCGTTTACATTTTCTGAAATCGGTAGGCGAAAGCTTCGAAAGTTTTTTGAAAATTATGCAAGTAGAAGAACCGTTGATTCATATTCTTTATGATGAACTTTGCAAGTCAATAAAAAGTCTTTTAAGAAGGGTTGTAAAGCCTGAGAAAACGCAAGAGAAATCTATATCCAGACTGCTTTCTCTTGACCTGAAAAATTCTGATAATGTACTACAAGGAGAAAAGATTTCTGTTGGTTTTCTTGCCAAAAAAGAAGCTCAGAAACTTAAAGAAAAAGGTAGGAAATATTTTTATTTGGAAGCAAAATATTTCATCATTGCTGTTATTGATTATTTATTAAAACACCTTCCTTTAAACAATGTATTGCTCAAAAATATTCACATTTTATATCCATATGTCAAGCATGAACAGCGTTCATTACGATGCTTGACAAAAGTTACTGAACAGATGCCTGCTATAATTAAGAAAGAGGATATTGATAAAGTATGTGAAGAGTGAGAAATTTATATGAATGAGGAAACAGATGATGATTTAGTCAATATAGAAAATCCCTCAGGTTGTACTAAATGAATTGATGATTACTGGTCGACTAAACTACAAATGAGAAATAATTTTGGCAGTGTCAAATTTCCTTACCTCACTAAACTTATTAAAGCAGTATTGAGTGTATATCATGGACAGGCTGATGTTGAACGTGGTTTTTCTGTAAATTGTCGCTATGTGACAACTTCTCGTGCTTCTTTGAACGAAAAGACAATTAACAGTCTTCGTACAGTTGAGGCCGAAATCAGAAGCAGAGGCGGTGATGTAACAAAAATTCCCGTCTCTCCCAAGATGTTAAAATATTTTAGAGAAGCCCACAAGATGTATAAAGAATACTTAGAAAAAAATAAAAAGGAAGAAGAAGAAAGCGAGGCTTTAAATTCAAAAAGGAAATGTGATGATGAATTGAAAAATTTAGAAGTGATGAAAAAACATTTACAAAAAGCAGTGGATTCTAGTCATTCTTTAATTGGCGAAGCTAATACAAGACTATCAAAAGCAGTTCAGAATAATAATATGGCAGAAGTATGCTCTGCACAAGTCCTTCTACAGTCAGGGCACAAAATGCTTACTGAAAAGGGAGAAGAACTCAAAAAAGTTGAACTGCAAATTAATATGTTGCAAAAAAAGTTAAAAAATAATTTGTTTATTTTTATTTTTTTATTAACATCTGTAATATTGGCCTATGTCCATTCAGCAAGCATGTAGTACATTATTAAACTTCTGTTTATAAATTGTTTTGTATTTATTAAATATAGATTATTTTACTGGCACCCAATGACTTCACACATTGTAGAATTGTGCTGATAATGGTACTCAGTTTTGTTTGTGTACATGCACTTCAACAAACTATTTTCTACCTAATTCCTATATTTTTTTCTTTTAAACTCCTATATTTTTTTCTTCCCTTGCTATGACCCCTGAGGAAACAAATATCAAATTTTATTTTGGTATAATGTACAAATGCAAATGTTCTCCAGTCTTAGCTCTAGCAGATTTTTTTTCTCATAAAAATACTTATACAATACATACATACACATAATGTATAAATATACACAGTTAGCAACAATGTGCAAGGAAGCGAGAACATAAAAGAAATCAAATGATTTTCAATCTACCTTCTTGCCTACCAGCATTTTTACTCTTTGAAAATTATTTCTTTCACTTTTAATGTATATCCCAAATATTAAAAAATTTGCTTAGTGATATATTTCTGGTAAAACTGCGCAATATTCAATAAACAATTTAAATTTGTGCTTTACAAAACTTAGCTTTTTATTTATTTATTTTTATTGTTGTTGTTAATAAAACCCAAGTAAAAAAAGTTATAAATGGGCCTCAGGTGGGCTTACTTCATTCATAGAGGATCACCCCCCCCCCAAACACAAAATTTCACTACTTAGAGGTAAGCACTGCTTATCGCTTTTGTAGAATAAAATATAATGGTAATTTTCTCTTTTTCTGTTAAAAAGGCCGAATCTACATGTCTAGTTCTCTAACAGAGTGTTTGCCCGTGTTCTTTTCCACTCCAAACATGAACTGACTGGATTGCATGTATCATGGGGCATAACATTCAGCTCACTCCATTGGAAGACTGTGAAGGGTTCCTTATCCCTTTAGTGGAAACACAGGGCTATGTTTCTTTTATCGCCTTAAACATGACTGAGTGGTAGGTATAAAATACTTTATAGCAGCCTTACAATTCAACTCTTAAAAAAAAAAGTTACAATGAAATAAGTTTATCTCTATCTTTTTGAAATGATCTTTCATAATGGTCAAAACTGAAAATAAAGCTTCACTTGTCAAAGTAGTCGAGACAAATGGAACTGTCACTGCCAGATTTTCTAAGAAACTCAGGCATGGCATTCCTAATTCCACCCTCCCTTTTTTATAAATTAGGTCAAATAATCACTGGTTTCACAGCTCCTTTCTTCATAGAACTCAATTGAAAATCTACTTCAATTTCAGTGACTTCTAAATTCTTTCTTCTAATTAAGTATATATTCTACCACATTAAAACTGCTTAAAACATATATTTAAAACTTTGTCGATTGTGCAACCTGTATAAATCTGACATAGAAAAATGGTTGATTATTAAATTAATAACTACTAAAAACTCATGTACAAGTTCAATGTGATATGAGTTTTCATAAAATTCTAGAACTGGGATCAATTTGGAAAATATTAGAAGAAGCTAGAAAATACTAATTGGTAGTTTCCAACTTTAATTTCCTGAAAACATTTATGCACACAATCCCGTGTTTCGTTGAGAAATCTCAATGATCCATCTTAGAGCTTTCAAAGAAATTGTCGAGTCAATGAAACAATTCACAAAAAGGTTATGAAATGAAACAATTTAAAAAAAGTTTTAACATTTTCAATGAACATCTAAGTGTCAGCAAGTATTTTGCATGCCCCAGATTTGCCATCTGTGGCCTAAGGTGTATTTTGAAAAATTCATTTTATAGCCCTGATTATTTCTATCACATTTGGCACAGAAAAGGGATTAACTTTCTTGCAAAACAAATTAGTAAATAAGGACATAATGTTATTTATTATAGTTTCTCCTTACTTGTCCAGATTTTAGAGTCTTCCAAACAAACTCCTTCAGTTGTTCCTCGGTGACGTCAGCTCCTAGTTCCTTTTGAAGTTTGGTCAGCCAAACTAACACTTCCTGATAGGGAAGAAATAAAAATTATTTTAAATAGGAAGCTATACTAAACTAATGTTTTGTTTCTTTTCTATCAGATCATTTGAATGCTATGATAACAGTTAACTACAGCATAGCATAGCTACCAACCTCCCAAGAAAAAAAATAAGGAACACAGTGAGCGACCATAAATCGTATGGTTAAACGACATTATAAACATAAACATTAAATTATAAAAAAGCGTGCTTACCTTGGTTACTCACCATATTTAATACTTGACAGAATAAATACACAATGAAAAAATAACAGTAAGATAGGTAGCTTATTTAAATACATTTATTGTTACGAAAATTTAATGAATATCATAAATTTCAATTAAGAGATGAATGTGTACAGGATTTTGCCTTTTTTTAAAAATTGTTTATCGTAAGTTTGTTTATAGCATGGTTCAGCTGTAAGGGACTTTGCAACTAAAATTGCTTGCAATGTCTCAGGCTTAAAAGAGCTTCTGAAATCAGTTTTGTTTCTGCAAACCAAACTAAATTTTTTTTCGTAGGCAGCGTTACTGTGTGGAAATGTCAATATACGGAGCATCAGTCTCGAAAGTTTTTCAAATTTTAACTTTCCAAGAGGTCCCTTTGCTTTTGAGAGGTTTGTCCACTGTCTATCAACTCTTTCTTCTGCTAAGCTATCTGAAGGGATTTCAGCAAGCTGGAAGTTTAATAATTCGGTTTCCAAAGCATCAATGGTCTCAAATTGAGATTCATCATCTTTTCTAAGTAATAAATTGGGATATTTTACCACAAAATACCTCACAGCAGAAAAGTTATTTACTTGTCGTTTTGAGATATCCACAACTTCAGCATGCTGTAAAAGTTCCGAATCATGAGGAAAATTAGCAACTATATAGCAACAAGATGTATAGTATTTTCTAACACAAGAATAGAACTGTAAAAGTTTGCTTTCAGACAATTCTTTGACAAATTCTAATGTTTCAGAATAAAATCAAATTCTTCTGAATACTTAGGGATATAAGGTCTGGATCCTTTGCATCTTAGACATATTTAGCGTGGCGTAGACTGAGGGAAACACAGATTTGATGGATCGTAATGCTGGGCAGGGCAATGCAGTAGATGACGTCATAGCAAAAAGAACGGACAGAACCAACACCCCCTATATCGGAAAGCCTGGCCTCTGGGGTTACAATAACGCTCTGATGTCACGAAAGTCGGCCTTCATGGTGGTCAGGTTCAACTGTTCAAGGTAGTTAGTTCATAGTAGTACAATTCAGGTGGTTTACTGGAAGAGTCGATTTGAATTTACGACGTTTCTCGTATAGAATCTAATTAATTATTTAATTTTGTGAACAATGCCTCATAAGTGCTGTGTAGCTACATGCCGAGGAAATTACAAAAATGCTCCTAAAGTGGCCGTTTTTAGTTTTCCGAAAGAAGAATCTCAGCTGAAGAAATGGCTATGGAGTTGCAAACGCCAAGATTCATTTGTACCAACAAAGCATTCTAGAGTAAGTGTATAAATTTATTTTTATAACTCTTTGTTTCATTCTTTTAAAGGGTAAAATATTAATTTTAAGAAATGTATTTATAAAAGCACCATAATGTGTTGTATTTCAAGTGCTTATTTTAATGTTTGATACGTATACATATGTTTAGATAGATAGAGTGAGAGAATATTGTAGAAAAGGTAATTTTGTTTCTGTGAAACATAATTAAATTTTAAACTCATGTTTTTTAAACTCAAGGCTAGTTTTATAGTTATGTTAGAAGTTTGTTAGGGTTTTATTATTGATACTTAGTGTGATTTATTGTGGTGTTATGAATAATTATTAAGAATGAAACTTGCTATTAATGATTCAAATCGTAAAGTTTGAATGACACAAGACTGTAACACTTTTGCAGTTTTTTAAATATTAAATTCAGCAATATACTCTAATGCGTTTGTAGTTGTACAAAACTTTTTTCAAAGTATTTTAATACCATAATCAATTTCAATTACATTCTTATTGCTTTTTACGATTATAGTTCTCTTTGTGATGCCTTGTGTTTGCCTTCTGCACTCTTAAGTTTGTTTAGCAATTTGGAGTGGATAAATCCAAAATTTGAAAATATCTGCTCAATTGATGCTGAACTACATGGACTAGGTAGAATGCAAATATTAGATTGCTAAAATATTTTATAACAAACTGAACACTTAATAGTAATAAAGATATAAACAGTATTTTGAAAAATGCATTTAATAATAGTTTCAATATTTCTCCGCCGTCATGGAATTAGAAAGAGCGATAAATGCGTTCGCATGGCAACCATGCAAATGGACAACTTGTGATGACGTACTTCACGAGACTCCAGGCTTCCCGATATAGGGGGTGTTGACAGAACTCGCAACGTAGAAGAAAATATGAATCTCAAAAATGCGATGTAGGGGAGGAAAAGCGATGGCACTGCGGAAGTAAAAATACGGGACATTTTTGCTTGAAAACGTATTTTCGTAACAAAGCTTAAAAAATAGAACGGATACGTTTTTTACGGAACACTTGGCACGTATGGCATAGCAACTGTATGCAGCGAAGTCTATATCCCTCATACATTATAAATGCTTGAAAAATCAGGAGCTAGTCATGTTGAGAAAAAGTCATCAATCTTAAATTGGAGTATTTTAAAAATCTCACTAACTGCATTTCCAGACTTTTTAAATAAATCTTACCTTTTCACTACTTTTCAATTAGATTTTGAAATGCTATGACATGACTCCAAAAACTCTTAATAAACAAGACTGCCCTTTTTGCGACAAGCATATTTAACAATGAAAGATTGAAAAAAAAAAGGTTTTGCACAATGGATATTTTGTTTTATACCTTTAAAGAATTTTTGACTTAATGTTAAAAAATAAAAATCAAAGGTTCAATATTTTATGCCAGAACAAGCTAAAATCTTTATTTCTAATTATAAAAGAATGCTTACATTTCCAATACATGTTTAAGTAATAATAAAAAATATAAAAAAACTATATCAACAGCTCAATAATATGAACCTGAGACAATTTAACCGTGACAGGAACATAAATCTTACATCAACTGATGTACAAGCAAAATCACATTTTTCAACTAAATCAATGGCTATTTGATGCCAATCAATAATTTGATGAATTTATTAGATTACATAGAATTTTCAAATTAATTATGAAATGTTACTACAGAAAAAGAGTATTTAAACAGAAAAGTTTTTTGGTCTAATTCCCCCCCCCCCCCCAATTAAGAATCTAAGATTCCATTGTTAAGTTTAGGAAATTTCAAGAAAAAAATTGACAAACCTTAATCTTTAATTTAAAAATTAGGAATGATCAGTCTAAAGCAATAGAGTTAGCTTATGTATATAATTTACCTGATTTGCAAGTCCATGTAAAGGTCCAGCAAGACCATTCATCCCTGCAGAGAATGAGAGGTAGGGGTCTGAGAGAGCACTACCTACTAAATGTGTTGTGTGAGCACTCACATTACCACCCTCATGATCACTGAAAAAAAAAAAAAAGTCTTACATGAATCTTTTTTTTTATCCAGTTATACCTAAGTACAATGCAACATAATCACAACTTTCAGTACAAGGAAATAAATATTAGGCATTTTATTTATTTATTATTATTATTATTATTATTATTTTTTTTTTTTTTGGGGGGGGGGGGGGGGAATTAGAAAGAAAATTAGTTTCCTTTTCCCAGGTTTTAAGTGACTTCTAGTCACACTGCAACACTGAGTGTGCAGAAATTTTTTCAACACAAGAATTAAAAGCAAGTTCGTATTGAAAGATGCCCTTTAATACATACTATTATTCAAAATTTCAAAATACAGATTCCTCACAATGTCGAGAATAATGTACACACTGATAGACAATATCTAATCACTTGCCAATAGTCAAATGCAAAAACTCAATGATGTCAGGATACCTAGCATTTATAAAACATGTCTCAAACTTTTCTACACTTTTCCTGAAAGTACTGCTTCTAAAATGCTCAAAAACATGCCTACCGCTATCTACTGTTTGTACTAAATTTAGTCTTGAAACCTGCCATGATAAAATCGTCAAGTCACCAAAGTATTTTGCCACTCCAAATGTCTAATTACCACATGTTCACATTCTCATCAAATATCTCATTGCTAAGAGACCAAGATCCAGCAAACTTTATATACACACATATATATCTGAATTTAAAAATTCCATACCCTTTGGCATGTCATCCATGAATAACATATTTTACAAAATAGCGTGGAGAATCAGATATTAAATAAAAGAACAAAAAAAGGGGAAATTACCATGTAAATATTTTAAAATTTTTAGGTAAAATAAATAAAATCTAAAAGTTGTATAAATTAATAGAAAATTATTTATTGTGTGAAGTATAAAAAAAATTACTCATGAATAACATTAATCACAAAGTGGTAAAAGATTATATACATATTGTAAGGATTATTGATTAAAATATATGGTCTGCAATAAATTGGAATTTGACCAATAAGAGCATGCAAAATTTTATGTACCACATGTAGTTCAGAAAAACTGAAGAAAAAAAAAGGAAGGTCACCATAATGAACAATATATAATAGCTCACAACTATGCGGCAGTAACAGATTTCAATTTTTGCAAAAAATAATCTAGTATTTAATAATCTTTTAATATTTTTTTCAAATTCATAAACAAGATAAATTATTTTAATATATATTATTATTAGAACAGAATAAACCACCCACACTAGAAGATGTTTGGAATCATCTGTAACTACAGTAACTTTAAATTTCTTGCACTGTTCTGCAGTAAAATAGTTAGATTTAAAAAAAAGGATACCTTCTAAATTATGATTATTGTCAATATCAAGGAATAAAAATAAGTTATACCATTTTTTGTTTGGAGTTAAATTTCAACAGCTATGTATAACAAAATTTTTCTGCATATTTATGAGAGTTTTAAACCAGAATTCTGAAAAACAATAAAGATAATTTGCAGAACTTTTTTTAAAAATAAAAATAATTACTATCAACAAAAATCACCCAAAATATGGAAAATGTCCTCCACAAAAAGTACCCATTCAGAAAAATTTAACTGTAACAAGTATGTATCATAAACTTTATTTTGTTTAACAAATAGCATAATGCAGTCTCCAGTTTCCTTTCATAAGGTTCATCATAAATTACTTGGGGGAAAAAAACCTACATAAAATATGCATATTAACAAAAATGAGAAATTTTACTCACTATAGTATTAAACTACAGTGGTAAACTACAAGTACTTTTGAAAGTACAGTTAAATTACTTTTACTTACTATTATAAAATGATTCGCACCTACTTTATTTTTCATGAAAGCAACATCTAAAAATATGTATTCAATCAACCGCTACATCTTTAAAATATCAAGTAAAGAGGGAAATGCTTACTTCCTAACAATTAGCATTTAAGAAGAAAAAAGTACCTGCAATGTGACATACATACCTATGTATGGTCAAGTAGAGGCGCATGAGGTCTGTGAATTGGGGATCCTCATAACCTAGCATTGATGTGAAGTTATGTGACCAGTCCTTGTTGACATCAATGGCACCAATACTACTTCCATCCCGATACAAGTTTCTGTAGATAGTTGCAGCAATAGGAGGAAGTTTGGCAATCAGACTCATAGCATCATCGAACGTTAGCTGGAAAATTACCACCATTTAGTAAAATGAACACAGTGTAGATCAGGGTTGGCAACGTGGTGCCCGCAAAACAATTTTAAAGTGCCCACCGTTCAAATACTTAAATTTTAGATATTTGAACAACAAACACTCGTAGTTGTAATGAATAATTTTAGTTAAAAAAAAAATGGTAAAACCATAAAAATAAAAACTGAGCAGCCTGCTTTCTCAACAGCGATGTTCTCCCCTCGCTGTGAGTCAGCTTCCTTTTCCTCCCACGCATAGATTGTCCACTGGGGCCAAGGGTCCAAATTGCAGGTGGTCTTCTCAGCAGTCACAGGAAAACAGTGTCATTACATGCCAGTCATCCAAGTCATTACAGTACCTTTACTTGAACAACACACACAACTAGCAGAACTTTGCATTTGTTTTTCAAGTTTTTTTCATAAAACTCAGCCACCTGCGACTTTAACCAACTTGTCACAGTGGTTTGAACTTCCTTATCATCAGTGAAGTGCTGTGCCCCAAGCCACTTTGTTTGATGAGATCATCACTCACTACAGATGGCCTCCCACCCCTTGATTAATCATGAATGCTTGTTCTTCCTTCTTTGAAAAATCTGACCCACTGATGCACTACACCTTCATACACAATTCACGATGAAGGTCTGCCACTGACAGTTTTTTTTGCCGAAAGAAATCTTATCACTCCTCGTACCTCACATTTAGCAGGATTTTCAATGGCAGTGCACATTTTGTGGCATGTTTGCTGGTGACATTATAACCAGCAAACATGTGGCAGTACGACACTCTCACTAGGATAACTAGTAGCTTACTGAATCACAGATTGCTTGATGTAACAATGGTTATGCTTTGCCCACCACAGTGGAGGTTAGTTTTCGAATTGCCCTTGTATTATTGCAAAGATGGTTTTTGACTACTTCTCTGTAAGAGAGAATTTCTGGCAATTATTTCTTTAAATTCTTTCTCTTTTTCTACCTTTAAAAGGACATTCAAGAGGTAGCAATATTTATTTAACTTTTTAAAAGTATCTAGAGGAAAGTAATATACCTTTAGAAAAATTATCTGCAATTACAACAGATGGTGCATTTGCAATGAAAGGAAGAAATAATGGATTTATTGTGCCATGTAAGAAAGACTCAATATTTCCAAAATTTGCATCTTACCATTGCATTATTCACCATTATGCTCAAAAGTAATTCCTTTTTAGCATATTATACAAACAGTAACAAGAGTGATAAATTCAATAAGAGCAGAGGCAATGCAACACAGATTGTTTAAATTACTTCTACAATATGAAACAGAATTTAAAGACCTTATCACACACAGAAGTGAGGTGTATGAATAAAGGAAAGGTACTTGAGAGGTTTTTAAATTTATTTCTACAGGTGAAAGAATTTCTATTATCCAGGAATAAAATTTGCTTAAATTAGAGCAAAAACCTTGGTAAATTAAGCTTGGCTTTCTAACTGATTTAACTGTAAAATTGAAGGATCAAAATTTGAAACTACAGAGTAGAAATCATCATATTGCTTCTGTAAGTATGATAAATGCATTTAAAGCTAAATTGGAGCTCAGGAAATCACATATGGAGAAAGATAATATACCAGATTTCCCAAATTTTAAAATGGTGATAGAAAATTGTGATGCTAAACTGCTATTGCCTATCAGTCTGCTAAACATTGATTCCCTATTAGAAGAATTTAATACTAGATTTGAAGAATTCTAGGAATTGGAGGCATTCTTGATGCTTTTTATTAATCCAATCTCTCATACAGAGGACAATGAGACTAATAAAATCGCAACATTTTGATAATTCCAATAAGGACTTAGAATTGGAAATTATAAATATAACAAAAAAAATATCACATATTAAAATCCACATCATAACAGAGAAAAATTCTTGAATTTAGTGAATGGAAATAACTTCCCATTGTTGAGAAAATGGGCTCTAAAATTGAGCTATCTTTGCATGTCGACATATGCTTATGAATCTTTGTTTTCCAATAAGAAATACTTAAAATCAAAGTATCGATCAAGTCTCACTGACACTCATTTGGACCAATGCATGAGAACTGGGAATGTGCTACATTACAACAAGTTGGCTGCAGATTTGCAATGTCAAATATTGCATTAATTGTCAACTTTAAGATTGTTTTGTTTAAATTAAAATTTGAATTTATGTATTAAAAATTCATGTTGCATTAATATTTTCGTGTTTAAATATTAACCCCCCTCTCCTCTTTATAAATGATGCCCACTGAACTTCCACATTTCTGAAATATGCCCTCTTAGTAAAAAAAGGTTGCTGAACCCTGGTATAGACTTTCACTAATATGAAAATTTATATTTGGGGAAACTCTTATCTGTATTATAGGCCTGAAACTATAATTAAAGAAATATATAATTATAAAAATTATAACATATTAGCAAATTACTATATTTTCAAATTTTGAAAATATTAAAAAAAAAAAATCCTAGCTTCTCCTTTAACAATCTTGAATAAAGAGATTGTGATTAAATACATTTTGTGTAATTCTTTTGATGTTTAATTTTGCCATGAGAATGACCTATGCTTTAAATTTATCAGGTTAAATATGTACAAACAACAAATATTTAAAAACATGAGGTGTAGTCAATTCTGTTGAAAGCAAAAACTCTCCAGTGAACTTTTGAGTAAAACCAATCCAAGAATTGTTTATTACAGGAAAAGAAATGCTGAAGTGGTATGTCTGAAGGAACTGCAATGCAAAAACAGAAGATAGGTGAACAATTCATGCAGCAAAATCTGAAAATTCGGGTGATGAGCTGTAAGAACTGTTCAAGCTAAGTAGCAAGGGTGTCCATAGGACAGACATATTTTAACAAGAAAAAAAAAATGCTACATAAAGAATTTAAAATAGATTAGACTCAAAACTTTCTTCAGGATGGTACCTTCAAGCAGCAGCATAACATATACACTATCTAAAAGCTGGATGCAAAAGTTATCTGCTGATAATCAAGCTGCAGAAGTAGTCACTGAAGAATTTCATCAAGAAGAAAATCTTAGACCTAACCTTATTTATGGTTGCTGATGAGATTGAACTTTATGGCATTATTTTCAAGACAAACTTCAGGAACTGTTGATTAAAATGGTCCACCAGGTTTTAAAGAAAAGTAAACATTCTTTCAGAAGTAATGCTGTAGTTTTCCATGCAGTAGAAATTCACTCAAGCTTATTTCTAAAACTGTATGTCCCTGAACATAAAAGGGAGAGAACATCTTACCATTAATTTACATTAAGCAATAGAAAAAAACATAGATTACATGGGAATTCACAGCTGATTGGTTTGAAAACCTCTGTGAATGTATTACCCTGAATTAGGTTGCCAGAACGGCTCAAAATATTTTTATAAATTGACAGTTCAAGGTAGACCCTAAAAAAAGACTGTGCTATGTGAATCTTCAAATCAGTTATTCAATCAAGCTATTTGCAGCATGAAATGCACAAGATTGAATGGAATTTTTACATTACCACAAACCCACTAGCTGATATTATAAATCAACTAAATCAAGGTAAAAATTTTCGAAATTTATCACTAAAAGATAATTTCTGTAGATTAGAAAAATCCTTCATTAATCTCATCTTTCCTGCGACCATAATTTAGGAGCATAATGAATGATGCTGAGCAGCATCCAGATTTCAGACTCAGGAAGGGTAGAAAAAAAAAACAATACTTTTCGGGCCAGGGTTACTGACAAAAAATGCCAGAAAAGCATCTGTGCCCCTCTGTCATATTCACAAGGAATTTAACTATGTACAAATGTTTTTTCATTATTTTTTAAAACTGAGAAGAGTGTAAAATACCTAAAATATGAAGAAAATTTCGTATAACATTGAATTTACCAGCAAGCATAAAATATGAGATGTATGAACTACTTGTAGGTCCCTCATTATCCTACTAGATATCAAGATTATTACTACCACATAATTACACTCAACACTCTAATAATTCATTTCTTCACATTCAAAAGATTAAATGAAATCAATCTGTTTTTAAATGATCATTGCTAAACATAAGAAAGATTTTCATTGCCAACATCTTAAAAAGATAGAAAATTAGAAAAATATGACATTCTCCTAAGCAATGCTTTAATTACATATGATTTGATAAAATATCTTCTTTATTAACTTTAAAAAAAAACGCAGAAAAATCTCTTGGAATCTTAATAGAATATATTCTACCATATTGATACTGCTCATTAAACTGTTGTCAGTCACAACAGTCTGTATTTTCAAAAATTTTCCCCACTTAACCAGAAGAGTGTTTTAACTTTCCAAATAACCTGTTTCTGTTCTCTATTAACATGTCTTAGTGTCATTACCATGTTTGATAGACCCATTTACTACAGCACATGCCCTAGAGATAGAATTTTTTTTTAAAAAATGGAACACTTTTTAAAAGTAATATGCTGAAACTGGCAATCATCATCCTAAGATTTAACAAATACATTTGTGATTAGATAGGGCTTATGTGAGTATACCACAGCTCTCATGTAAACATAACTATCTGGAACAAACACAACAAACTGATAGAAAGGCAAAGCTTTCAGAATGTCAAAAGAGTTATAAGTTAGATAAACACATACGCAATATGCAGTGAAAGCAGAACATTTCCTATCCGAGGGACCTAATAACAAGTATAAATGACTAGACTAATGGGGAAAAATTCAATTCTGCTTCAACCAACTCTTTATAAAATTTATTTATTCCCAAACTGCAGTGTTAATTGTTCTAGATAAGAGTCATTAAAAATCAAGTTCAATTAAAAATCTATCAGACTTATAAATGAATAACATATGTATAAAACTAGAAAAGAAACCTAAATTCTTCACATTTCAAAGCCCCCCCCCCCCCATTTTAAATGACAAATCCAACATCATACAGAATTCTCCCATTCAGGTCTTAAATCTAGATGAGCAATAAGGTTAAATATATTTCAGTAATTCTGCATTAGAGGTATAAGGAAGAAAAGACACTTTTCCCCCCAGGTGCAAGCTTAAGAGGGAATAAAATATACGTGTTGTACCATTAATACGGCTTAGAAATTTACCTTGCTTGAAATATAGGCTATGATGGGCTGGCACAAAAACTTCAAGCTTACATTTTTAAGAATTATTTTTACACAATTCACTGAATCTTTCTTCCACTTGCACCTATACTATACTGACTTGTCACTGAACATTCACTTAAAATGTGAGGCACAGCTGTACTACATGTTCCAGATGCAAAGTATAATTCTGAATGGTATAAAAGCAGACCCTTGTATCATTTTACATTGTTAGAATATAAATGCTGAAGCACAGAAGAGGAGGTTTCAAAAGAGGTATGATTTTAAGATGCTATTTAAGGGATTGTCTGTAAGAGAGAATGCAACGTGTTTAAAAATACCCAAGGCTGGAAATGTGCGACTCAACCACCAAAATGCACAAGCAGACAGACCAATAGGGCACATCAAACTCTTTGGAGAACCTTCACATCTCATTGATGCATTACTGCACAATAGCTGGAAACTCCCTATGCACACACAATACCACACTGCTAAATGCTGCTCATCTATTGGCATGTGCAATGGATGTCTCTTCTGGATATTTTTTTATGACAACAGAAATTAATCCTGTGGATTGGCACTATGCAACAGCTAGGATGACAGTATTTACCAGAGTGTAGATTTCTCATTTTCAAGTTTGGAAGTTGTAATGTTCTTGTTTGGGACCAGTTTTATGTGCTATAGGTCCAGTACATAGGTGGTCAGGACAAAAAACTTAGCCAAGAAGTCTGCTTTGACATCCTGAAAAATTACATCCAAATTTAATCTACAACAATACACTGGAGATGAGTTTTGTTGGACGCAACATGATTACATTCACAGCCAAAAAGCAAGATCTATTACGAAAAGTTTTAAATGTTAATGACATATCATGTTTCAACTGGCCTGCTTTACAGCTTTTACCTGGATCAAACAGAGTACTAATGAGATGAATCAAAGAGAAAAATATGAAGTTTCGAACAAGCGTGAATGTCTTCATTGACAAGAGGCAAACAAGCTTGGAACATTGACCTACTAAAAAGCAAAAGTTGATGGAAGGTTTATGGATAGGTTGAAAGTATATCCTTAGTACTGTTTTCCTAAATTTTGTCACATACTTCTGAGGCTCAATGCATGTTTTACAGCACTGGGCCAAACACAGGTTCACACATAGATAGTGTCATTTAATAAATACCCTCCCCTCATATGAGTGTCCAGAGACTTTTTCAAAAATAACATTTATACAAAAGCAACCTTAAGTGAAACATAAATTTTCGATGTTTGCACAATGAAACTAAAAACCAAATTCTGCCCTTTTAAAGTTTTTTTTGTTTTTGTTTTATGCATTGTGTGTGTGCTAATATAAGGGTGGGTTACAGCTTATACTTAACAGTGATAAAAAAAATGTGTTAAATAAGTTATGTAGAATTTACTAAAAAACTAATCTTTACATAATTTCTCTTAAATTAACATACAACAAAAAGTTACACTTGAAATAACTTGAAAACTTGCATATTTACAAATATTTATAAAGAGAACAGATGATGTTCATGATAGTTAAAAAATTTTTTGGTGTTTACAATACAATTTGTAAACTACAACTAAAAAAAAGAAAGAAAGAAAAAAGGTACTTTTCCATTATACCAACCTGTCATCAATGTTATGCAAAAAGTCACCAATTAAATAAAATTAATATAAAAAAACTGACTTTTCCCACCTCATTCCTACTTCTGTGAATTACATTTTAAATTTAAAAAAAAAAAAAAAAAAAAAAACCCAACGGAATAGAAGAAAACAAAATGCTGTCTTTTAACACCATATAATATTTTTGCCAAACTACATTTCTACTTTCAATGACATGTATATCATTATTCCTTTCATGAAGGAATTTTGTTTACATGAAGTGGATTAAGAAGTGAACAAAACAATTTTAAGTGTGTGTAAGAAAATAATAGAGCTAAATCACAAAAGAAAAATTAAATTTAACTTTCATGCACTTTTCTGTCCACTTCTTACATATACTTAAATAGAATCATTTTGTCAGTAAAGTTGTAGTGCAGTGTTTGCATCTGCAATTTGTAAGTAGGTGTTTCAGAGTATCAAACCCCACTCTCTGCATATAAAAATATTTTTTCCTAGCCAAGAATCGCACTTCGCTGAGAGGTCAGCATAATGGGGAAGTATAAAAAATTTTTCTAAATGCCTTTAATCTAAACCAATCATACTCAAACTTTGTTTTTTCTTGGGCCACATGCATATGTTTGCTATGTCCCACGGACTGCAACATAGTACACCAGGGGTGTCAAACTCGCGGCCCGCGACAAACAGTTTTGCGGCCCGGCCATAGGAAGAATTTGCTAAATGTTTTTTTAATGACACTCTTTTTTTGCTATTAAACAAAATGCATATATTTATGTTGAATATACTGTAATTAGGTAAATAAACCTACGTTTCTAATAATATTGATTTTTTTTGCGGCCCACCTATAGTTAAACCTTGTTTGTTTGGCCCAAGGTAGCCTTTGAGTTTGGCACCCCTGTAGTATACTATACCTCATAATATAATAATCTGAAAAATAAAACTCAAATCCTAAATGTATTCAAACATTTGTTTAAAAATTATTGTTTTAATGTTGGAATAAGCTTTTGACTATTTTAGACAAATCAGGTTTATACTTGCTACACGCTACTCTCAGTACTTCATTAAGGTAAGAATCAGTCAGTAAATTTCTGTACACATTCTTCGCATATGTCATTTTGAAATTGGATGATTGACAAAGATATGTTGATGTGAACAATGTAAGCAGCAAGTGGCCTCTTTTTTAAAAATTTGATATATTTAGGCACTAATTTTCAAAACTGTATTTACAAAAGCACCTGCCTGATAATGATTGTGAGTCTTTTGGGCCCCACATAAAAGCTTGGTGGGTCGCAGTTTGAGTACCCCTGCTCTAAACTATACAGTTCCTCAGAAAAGCAAAACTTCCTACTAAAGTAGTCAATGTCGTAGGGAAGTCATCATCAAATTAGCTATTAGAATATTTCTATTAATAATCCTGAGATCTAATTTCTTTATGAGTTTTTCATTTTGGAAAAAAAAAAATTAACATAACTTAATTTTAAAATGCTTTTGCAAGTTTGGAGTTTTATGTTATTCTAAAATGTATATTTAAAAACCAGGCACACACACATAAATAAATATATATGAATGAATAATCTTTACTGACAACATAACAATGCCTTGTCAAAAGTAAAAAATGCTGCGATTTTGATAGAATTCTATTTTATCTAATGCAAAAGAAAAGGTCATTTGAAAATACTTACTTCCCAATATAATGTTTTGGAGACACCTTCACTGTAAGCTTTAGCAAATTTGCTCTCGGTGTTACAGGCTGTGATAGCTGCACTGAACTGAGACATAGGATGTAAATTAGAAGGGAAATTATTTAACATTGTTACAACATGAGATGGAAGAGCAGCCATTTCAGCCCACTGCTTTGACAGATGCTTCACCTGCAACAAACAAAAATACAAGGTAAAAAAAAAAAAAAAAAAAAACTAAGTTTAACTTCCAAAAAATATATACGTGTGTATGTGCTTTAACCCTTTAACGTTCAGTGGTTTCATACTGAAACCACACATTGAACATTTTTTTTCTCAATGTTTTATCACGATTTTTTCAGAATAAATGCATGGATTTTGAACTTTCATTCCTTTTCTATTCACTAGATGGCAGCACTACACTTTAAATCTAGCATATTTACTTCAGATGGAGTTAAAATGTGAAGTCACTTCAAATTTCTAAAATTGTACTAGTTTTAAAAAAATTAAAATATTCTTAAATTTTAAATTGTAGCACATGGACTTATTATAGACCTTAATTAAAAATTACATCTTTCAGTTATTTAAATAAATTAAAAGATGAGTTGGAAACGCAAAGTCAAAAGTGTGGTTCCAGTGTGAAACCACACTCCAGTAACGGTCGAATTTTATCTGCATGTGAGCGAGCGTGTTTGCGCAAGTGTATATTTTTATATATTTTCTCCTTATAAATATAGATAATTTATATGTGCTACACATTGTATTCATGAATACTCTTATTTTTAGTAAATATAGTAAAATGTAATCTATCTTATATAAAAATTTATATGAAAATTATTTTTTAAAAAAATTTAATAAATTTTTTTATGTAAAAAAAGTTTTTTTATATAAAAAAAGTTTTATTATTTGAATTTCTTAATTATTCTTGTATTTCATGATTCTAAAATATCATTTTTTTTATTCTGATTATCATTTGTTTGTTTAAGAAGGATAATAGACCGTTACCGTTCAGTGGTTTCACTGTGAAACCACAAATTTCTCGAAAATAAAAAATGCTAATTTTTTTTGCTTTGCATATTTATCATTAGCAACATGTCTAATAGTCATTTTTGAAATCACTTTAGCTATTTTTTTTTTGAAAAGTGTAGTTAAAAAGATTTTCAATCATAGTTTTCATTCTAAAACCCTTCATTTTTTATTTGGTCTTTTTCAATAACTGAAGTGTATTGGATGTCACTTCCCCATAGATGGCTCGGCATCATAAATTTAAAAAAAAAAAAAAAAAACTGTTGCTTTTCATTTCGAAATTTTATGGTCAAATGATTTGTCTCTGCTAGAAGTTCTATTTTTGATGACTTTTTAAGCCAACTATAGAGCCATTTACAATTTAGAAAATAAAATAAATAAATAAAAATCCCATTTTCTAGTGGTGCTATTTAAATAAAAAATAAACTTGATAAGTTGAGGTAATATTTGTCATCTTCAAAGCTCTGTGTGTTTTTATTCACCTGACACAACATTAGGTTTAAAGAGCAGTCAAGAACTGATACTAAAATAATTGTGGATTTACATACTCAGTAAAACTTCACCATAACAGTATTACACTGACTAAGAAGTATAACACAGAAAAGACTTGCTACAGGAGGAATACTAAAAATGCATTACACATTTCAAAGTTCATCTGTTCTGGCTGTACAAAGTTCTTGCAAAGAACAAAGCATTGCATTTGTCTAAGATTATTTGCATTTGCATAAATAAATGTCTAGTATAAAAAAATTTTGTGCTATGAATATTCATATTTAAACAAAAGGTTAAGTTGCTGGGACTGTAAAAAAATAAATAAAATAATAAAAATAGAGGAATTTAGAATTACATTGGATATTGTTAAAAGGAAGTTTTACTACAAACACACAAGGATATGAAATAGTGTTAATTTCAGGAAGGGGGGTGGGGCTTACCCATTAAAATTTAGATACTTTGTATTATCTCAAGGTACCAAAAAATGGTCCATTACTATGCTTTTGTTAACTGAGCTTAATCAAATAGAAATTTTTAAAAAATCCTCCAGTCATTACAAATTGCAGCATTCAAAAATATAAGATTATAAAAACTAAAGGAAGATAAAAATGAACTGAAACAGACTGGAGAAGCAAAAGTCCAAAAAAAATTAATTTACTGAACTGACATGACTAAGTATAAAACAATACTACTGTCTTCGAACGATTAAATATTAAAAAAAAAAGAGAAAGAAAAAAATCTCACCCTCAGCAGAGCTAATATAACTACTATGGATTGTTTTTGAAAAGCATGATTATAAAGATAAATATACTTCAAGGCCCAAAATCAGGGATTTAGAGTGACCAATGAATACAACTTTTTTTAAAACTAATTAATTTATTTGTTTAAATATTTATTTATTTTTTTATCCTATGTCAAGGGAAGCCTATAGTGACCAAATTTCCTCTTGGCAGCCCAATAGAGTTCAGCTTGTTTAAAAAGACTGAAAAATGCTTGTCAGATAAAACAGGACATGACAGAAGGTGATTAAAATTCATAAAGAGTCCTTCAGATCACAGTGAGCAGTATGGAATGAGACTACACTAATGCAGGGTAGGTGTTCTCTTAAATAGTCATGAGATGTTAAAATTCTAAAATTTTCTGTAAAAACATGTCTGTGGTAAATCTAAGCTGTTAGTATGTAAAAATGCAAAACAGACATTGTTAGAGAGAGAAAAATAAAAGGTTATAAACTTAAATTAAGAACAATGCAAGTAATAATAAATGGAAAAACTAATAAATTTTTTTACATTTATTAGTTTAATGGCTATGCATTATTCATTCTGAAAATTTTCCTTTGGGTGAACTGCCCACCCTAACCTTTTGACCACGAAATTCAACCTTTTTATTCCTTATACCTTTAAAAATAAATAAATAAAAATCTGACTGGTCCTCTCCAAAAAAATAAATATACATACATCTCTCTTCTGGAAAAAAGCATAGCACAGTCAAGGAAATCTTAATTTTCCTAGGGGAAAAAAAAAAGAAAAAAAAAGAGAAAATGGTCAGGAAATTTTTCACTGGATTCCTGCATCTCCCCAAGTTGTAATTTATTTTTCTTGGTTATTTCGATCTAAGTATTCAAAGGAAAATGCTTTTTGCCCCCAAGAAAAAAAAAAAGTTTGACTATAGTGAAATTTTTTATTGATTTCATGGTACCTTCCCCTAAAGAAAAATACCATTAATCTACATGACAGTGCCCTCTAGATATGTCCTCTTCACAGATCTGAGCTCTATGCAACTTTTCTGATCTAGAACGAACTCTAGCTTTATATGAATCCTAAGATTTTATTGATCTGGATTATTAGGAGTGTTTACAAAATTTGACAAAAATTTCAATAAAACATTTACGGCAGGGATGGTCAACTTGCACAATCTGATTGAATTTTAAACTTCAAATTGAAATTCATAAAAATTGTTTCACTAACTTATAAAAATCAAACCAACAGATTTTAATGTTTATTTTAATTATAAAATTAAAATGATTATAGTACAGTTAGGTTAGGTTAGGTTTGGAACGCTACAGTCAATTTTTGCTACACGAAGTACTGTTAAGACAATATTTGTAAATTCAATGATTTCATATTTTTAAAAATACCTATAATACCTTTACCAACTTCGAATCAGATATTTCATTGATAAGTAATGGAGCTCTGAAACCCCTAATTACATTGTTTTGTTGCTTGAAAGCAATCTGCATAAGTCCCATGAAAAAATAAAAATAAATTTAAAATCTGGATACAAACTTAGTTGAACTTAATTTAAAACATAAATCTATTAAGTTCATAGGCACTATTGATTTCAGAAATGAGGGCCTGATAAAGGGGACTGCAAGCATGAACCTAAGCACACTTGCACTATGATGTTTAACCAGCCTTTTATTACTAATCAATTAAGAGTGAAAACAAAATTGAATGTTTTTATATTACATTGCACTAAAACAACAGCAAAGTAATATATACAACGACAATATATAATGTTAACACATCATGACTACATGTAGTTAAACACAGTTAATGATTTTTTTCACACATTTTAGTGTTAACTAGTTGACATGTAGACCACTTAAAATTTACAAATTTATTTTTGATACTACAGAAAAATATTTCAAATTGTATTCTGACACAAAAATTAACAATCTTTTTTTTTTTTTTTTTTTTTTTTTTTTTTAAATCAAGCTTCAGTGTTAGAGCTTCATAGGGAAACAAAAGTTGCCCCCCCTCCCCCACAATAGCATATCGAAATACTAAAAGGGCTTGGCATGTTACTGCATCCTTAAGGACTGCTGTGTCAATATTCACTTTGTTTTAACACAACGGGGGGAAATTTCAGCAGTTCTTAAAAATGGTTTTCTTATTCATTTTCAATCAAGACCCTTAAAAATCATTGATGCAAGGGTATATACTGCATACAGAAAAGCAGGGAGAAAATATAAGGACTGAAATTACCTGCTCAGCAGTTGGAACATCTCCTGTCATGAGAAGCCAAAAGAGGGCTTCTGGAAGTGGCTCTTCACCCCCTGGTGCTTTTGGAAGCTGCTCACGACAATCTGGAATGGTTAGATCACGGAACCTGATACCTTCTTCAGGATCAAGATGAGATGTCTCTGTGACTAAACTTTTCATACCTCGCATACCTCCATATATCTGAAGAAATTCATACAAAACCCATGAGAAATACATACACAGAAAGCATTATTATTAAAATAATGCTTTTTTTGGACAGAATTTGTACCTTAAAACATTTAACAGTACTTAGATGAAACCTATGACCTCTAAAATCAACAAGAAACATTTTTATAGACAAACAATTTTTATAAAAGAACAATAGCTAAATTTAAGAGTTTTATCTTCTCAATGTTTAAAGAAAGATTTCTAACAATGATACATTAAAACTTAACAAAGAAAAACAAAATATAAGACAAACATCCAATATTTTTTCAGACTATATATATATATATACTAGCATTATTGCCCGGCGATGCCCGGGTAGATATATAGATATAAAATTTTTGATGCATTCCATCAAAAAAATACTGGGCTGCACCCTCCGCTCTTCATGTTCATCTGGCTAGACAGATTGCGCTTAGCGCGTTTCTACTGAAATGATATACAGAGGCTGTTCGCGAATTTTTTAGACGATTTTGGTAAGCGGTAATAAAAAATCGTTTGCTGCAAAAGAAATAATTCAAATTGTACTGTTTTTAAAAGTCAAAATTATCGTCTGCGGCTTGAAAGTTTTGTTTTTATTCAAAATGGCGTTTTTAACAAAGCAGTGGTTCGAAGGCTACATTTATGCTCTTTCCAAAGAGAAATATGCATACTCTGTTATCCGTGCTATTATTAAATAAAATGCATATATTTATGTTGAATATACTGTAATTAGGTAAATAAACCTACATTTCTATTAACATTGATTTTTTTTGTGGCCACCTATAGTTAAACCTTGTTTGTTTGGCCCAAGGTAGCCTTTGAGTTTGACACCCCTGGTCTAGTGGTTAAATTTTATCTTTTACCGTATTTTAATATTTCTTTTGTCAATTTATTTCATTCTTATGCACGTAACGCAAAATTAATTTAAAGTATCACAAAAAGAAAAGAAACCACGTGATCAGCATTTCATAAATTAAATTCTAAAAATTAATCTTTAAAAATTCACCAAAAATCAGAAACGGGAGGTAAAGATTCGAAAAACATTTCGTTTTAAGGGAATTTTTATGATCTTTCTTATGATATAAATTTTATTAACCTCGGATTATCATTTTAAATGCAAACTTAAAAAAATTAGAAAAACAGCTTAAAAATTTAATTTTAAAAAATCGAAGAAGAATTTTCAAAAATCTTTCTCAGTTCACCCCTCCACTATAGAAGAATCGCCATGCAAAATTTCAGCTCTTTATGTCCAACAGATTGGACTGTGCGTTATCTGTCAGTCAGTTAGGCAAGGCCAAAGGTTATTAACATGAAGCTCTCCTCCCCCCGTGCGGGGGGAAGAGGGGTTGGTAATAATCACGCGGGGGATAGGTTCGGATTTCACTGATAACATGTTGTGGGGAATGGTCTGTATCCACAGGGAGTACTCACACCTCTTAGGGGCACAGAAAATCCTTAAAAAAATTAATTTAAAAAAAAACTAATTGAGCCCTAAACTTCGTTTTTGCTTATTTAAGTTTCTCAGGTCCTAAACATTAACTCTGCCGAATTTGGTCCCGGTGGGTGAAACAGTCTATGATTCTATAGCGGACAAATAAACAGACAAGCTCTTTTATATATATATATATATATATATATATATATATATATATATATATATATATAGATATATAAACAAACATTTGTCTGTGTTTTCAACAACTTATTTCGTTAGAATGCATGATGGAATGGAAACTCATGAGACAAAAATATAAACACAAATGTTTCATGCATAAATAAGTCTTTATTAAAGTTGTTTGGGGGGGGGGGGAGAAATATTTTGTACGAAGAGTTAAACTCAAACAGGAAACATTAATATTAAATATATATATAAAACTTGGCTAAAATTAAAAGATTGAAAAATAAATTTAAAAACTAAACTAAAATTATGCATGTGTATCTGTGAAAGGACCCCAAAATAACATTTGGAGCTCTAACACAGACAGAATTTGGGTCCTCTTTCAGGAAAAAAATATTGATAATGATAATAAGGTTTTTAATAAGGAAAAATGACCAAAATGAGTCCTTAGTAATAATAAAACTAGATAATATTTATAATATCTTGTAGATACTCAAAGTAATATAAAATACTATACCTGGTCAACAGTAATTTCTCCAATAACTTTACTACCATATACTTCTCTGAACTTTTTGACAGCTTTTTGGTGTTCAATGATCTTTTTTGCCATAAGACCTTTTAAATCCTGAGAGAAACAAAAAATTGCAGTTATAGTTTTTTATTATAAACATAAACAATGTGCAAATGAAAAAGAAACAAAAATATTTACTGTTGTGTCACTTGTTAGATTCCTGGTCCACACAGATAAAGGAGCAAATGTCTGAAATAGACCAAAAATATTTATAAAAATCAAACACAGTATTACAGATTTTACATTTAGACATCTAAATATGATACATTTGTATTAAACATCCATTATCTTATCTTAAATATAATAAATCTCTGCATGACAATATCATAAACTAGGATAACAAAACACACTTAAGGGTATTGAAAAACATTATTTCCCATCTTTTCTTTATTCAACTACTATTTTAATCCCTTACAGAATGGCCCAATTCTTATATCCAGAATATCAGCATTTATGAAAACAATATATAAAACAGTAAATTACAATGACCAACTATTAGAGCTAGAACTGACTTTCATGCCCTAGAATACTTCCATTCTAGCATTATTATATATTTCATTATTTATATTTACCTCATAATGATCATATAAATTAGAAATTAAAGTGCATATAAATTAGAACAATAAAAAATTCTCTATACATAATTTTGTTGTTGGTATAAAAGCATGAGACCTTAACATAATCAAAATTAAAAGTTTAATTACTTTATATTAGAGGAAAATTACAAAAGCTGAATAGTTAGTTCCCCTAGCTTTTATTAAAAAAAAAATAAAAAAAAAAAAATAAAAAAAAAAAAAAACCACCATAAAACCTTTTTCTATAAAGTTACCTATTTAATGATGTAGTTTATAGTATATTTGAGGGCCTTCTACCTATACTTTAAAATTTTTTTGTTGAATTATTTATATTAAATTCAATTCAAGCAATACTTTGTTTAGTTTTTAATTATACTGTTATTTATTCTATGTTATTTATACTGTGTTTAGTTTTTAAGTTGATTTTGGTTGACAAAATTAAGATTTTTGCTTTTCAGCTTTTAGTGGTACAATGATAAAAGGCTAAATCTAGCTGAATTCTGAGGAGTTTATTATAAATTTATAAATTGGATTTTCTTTTTATTCATGTGTATAACATTTCAAATGCTTTTTTATTCTAAGTTATTTATACTGTGTTTAGTTTTAAAATTGATTTTGGTTAACAAACATTCGCCAATTTGACATTTTCACTTTTCAGCTTTTAGTGGTACAATGATGAAAGGCTGAATCTACCTAAATTCTGAGTAGTTTTTAAATTGATTTTGGTTAAGAAACATTCTTAAAATCCCGGACAATGCCAGGTACTTCCGCTAGTTGATAACATAAAATTCTACACATGGTTTAATCAACTGAAGAATCTTTCATGGCCAAACAGTTGACCATCCTTAATATACAGACATTAACTCAGTAAGCATCATAGTGGACTCTTAGTATAGTGGAACTTAGCCTTGTAATATAGTAATTAGTGACTGTCATTACAACTGTACACTACTTGAAATTTAAATTTTTTTCATGTTTGTTGCTAAGTAACCAGGCTAAAAAAATTTTACTTTGTGTTCCACCAGTTTTTGGGGCTGTTTATTTAGTTGTAAATAAAGGAGTAGTTATTGAAGTGTGATTAGTAACTCCAATCTGAAAATTACTTCAAACTGGTGATCCCTCGCTAAAGGTTTAGATCTCGTTCAAGAAAGAGAGCAAAACGCGATTATTCTGCTAACAAGGCTGTATCCTATTATCATGTGAGTTTGGGCGATAAAGCTTTTAAAGGTTTTTAACCTTGAAATGTGACTCAAAATCCAATGTAATGAACCAGAAGACTAACAGCCCGACTTTGTAAGGCAGCAGAGAGTCACGGGGTGGAGCTGAGTCATCTTTTCCTCAATGACAAAGAATCTGCCAAACTTATCCTAAATGACTCTGGTGCTGATATTTCCATCTAATTGTCTACAATCGCAGGGGAAAAGAAAGTAAGTAAATTTTATTTTGCAAAATTTGAGCTCTTTTTGAGGCAAATTATACAAAAATTAAAACATTTCGTCTGAAATTATTATGTTTGGACCTTGGATTGCAATGAAACTACAAGTTTGTAACTGCTGACATGAACAGACCAATAACAGGAGTGGTAACTGCTTACAGATGCTAAAAATCACCGGCATATAGATGGTGAAATCTTACAAACAGCTAAATGTGCACCATATACTAGTCCCATATCATTATTAAGCAAAGCCATTTGCCTCCTTCATTATTTTCCAAACCTTTTACGGCCAAATATTGTAAATTCCGAAATAAAAAATTCTGGGAAAGACTTTCAAGCTGGAGTTAACTAAGCAAGATCTCGCATATTACAAAAGATGAGTAGAAGAAAGGAAATTGCATCACTTCATTACAGCCAAGAATTAAGTGATTTGTCCAGCAAGCTTTTTGAAGTTTACCAAAGCAAAGTGGCTGAATTAAATGCGAAACATCAAAAGGAAGTCGGTCATCAAAAACAAATCAGAACACCTGACAT
The DNA here is from genome assembly GCA_907164885.2 of Dolomedes plantarius. NCBI lineage: Eukaryota > Metazoa > Arthropoda > Arachnida > Araneae > Dolomedidae > Dolomedes > Dolomedes plantarius. Next base: position 232,714,141 of record OU015491.1, on the reverse strand, counting down.
CCATATGATGCCATATCTGTGGAATCGAAAGCTCACTACGATAAGATGATTACAAGTCTGGAGAAGATAATGAAACAAAGAAAAGAACTGCAATTCTTTCAGGAGAGCGAGTTAAATAACCTAAAAGAGAAATACACAAAGGGCTCCGAGCTCCTACAGGACCACATTGAGCAATTACAGATGAAAAGCGTCAAATTAAAGCAGTACTCAATGAGCATTGAAAATGCAATGTGCAAGACACTGATAGCAAACTTCAGTGAGTAAGTATAATAATATAAACAATTCAACACAAACAAAAAAATTATAAAGCGGGCATAGACTGCCAAACAAATTAACTGAAAACCTACTCCAGCATTGAAAACTTTTAACTTTTCAATAAAAGATCGCGCAGTTGCAGCAAATCCTCATATTGAAAATGGACAAATATAACTAAAAATAAATATTCCAACAGAGCTAGATAATTATAGGAAGAATGCAGACAGAAAACAAACAGAAATCAAGCACTCAGGACTCCATGTACCAAAGGCAAGATTCTGTAGTAGTGTCGGAACTAAATCAGAAATCAAGGTAACTGACTGGTCTCATCATCAGGGAGCCTAACCAAACCAGTTACCTCGGGGAACTTTCTGATAGGATGCAGGTATAACCAAAAGATATCCCAAGGCCCCGAGATCCCCATTGAAACAGATAGTCAAAAAAATGAAACGATATGGACAACTTGCACTTAGGGCTCAACGCACCATATATGCAAGTACACATACAATCCTAAAGAACACAAATGAAAAGACAGAAGTACACAAAGACAAATGCAAAGATGCTCACATACCCTAATTCTGGGAATGATGGTTATGGTGAAACAGCAGCCAATTTTTACCCTAGGTGTTATGTCACAGTAGCAAAACTACAGCGCCACACCCCAATGAAGTTTAAAGAAAGTATGAAAACAGAAAACCCTATACTAAACGTCTTTAAGTCTTTTTAAATAATAAAATTATCATCTCTGATCTGCAAATCACTTCAGCTATACACAAAATTAAAATAAATAAATATATATTTTAAAAAAAAGAAAGAAAGAAGAAAAAAAGAGAAGAAAAAAAAAAGAAGGAAAAAAAAAAGAGAAGATGAGAAATTAATACATCAACCACAAAATGCCAAGGTATGAAATCAGAGGCAGATAGCATAGGCAAAGTTAAGGTTGTCTCTATTTTATTTTCTGCAGGGTCCTAGAGAGTAACTTAGCAAAATCTGAAGACTGGTCAGTTTAGAAATGAAAGTATAGACAGAAGTTGAATTACATACATACAAAACCTTTGTAGCTTACTTCCATCTCAAATTTAATCTTAAATAAATTGTTAAAAAGCATTTAAAACAATGGACTGAAATTAAAATTAATAACATTTCAACAAATCAGACTAATATATAATATATGAAAATGGCCCTATAGTTGATAAAAATTATACACATATTATAATTATAAAATTTTGAATAACCATGGTATCTATTTCCACTTTATTTTAAGATTTCTTCAATAATCAATGAATAACACATAAACTTAGAGATATAATTCAACAAGTTTAGAACAAAAACCTGATAAACAATAACAGAATGAAGAAAAGCAAATACTTCAGCTTAAAGTTTAAATAAAAAGTTGCATTTAATTTTTAAATTTTGATTATCAAAAATTACTCAAACACATACATGAAATCAACAGAAAATATGTAAAACTAAGCAGAAATATAGTCCAGGGGCAATTCATCTTGTTTTACAATTACAGACTTATAAAATGTTATGGATGTACTTACACATCTGACCTTCATGCATACTACAACAAACAGTTTATAAGTTTAGGAATTAAATGAAATTATTAACTTTAAAAAAGGAAAATTTTCATGCATTTTGTATGCATTTTATATCAGATTTTGTAATTATGCATTTCATTATTTAACAAGTTATAATACAACATGTGTTATAAAAAAGTGCAAACAAAAATAATCCCTGTACACATTTAGAATAAATACAATTACATAAACTTTATTAAAGGTATCTGATGAACTGAAAAATACTTCAGTTAAAGTCTATAAGAGACATTCTTAAAATATGTAATTTCAAAGATTAAGCAGAAATACTCAAAGACATGAAATGTTAGGACATTTTCCTTTCTATCTTTTAAATGCTTAAACAAAACAGGAAGAAATCATTAAATTTATACTCATTATTATATTAATTTATTTTTAATCCCATATCTTTAATACTTCACTGTGTGTGTTATGTTTTTATTTGTGTGCACAACACATTTAAGTATGCACAGTTGTATTCTGAAAAGAGAATTTTTCTCATACAAGTTTACACTGTAAGAGAAGGGGAGAAGATAGTCCAAGCACTCCACAAACTGATAAAAGAAAGAAAACTGATAAGATAACTTATGAACCAATCAGAGGATGTAAAGAAAGTAAACAAATCTTCCAAAAAATCTCTGTCTGACAGCATTTAGAACACAGGCAAGGGTATGTGAAAGTCACTCAACATTCAATAGGTCTGAAGAAAGAGAAAAGTAAGCTGGATTCTCTTTTAATAAACTATAATATATAAACAACTTAAAGTTCAAAACATTAGACTTAAATACCATGATTAACTCATCTGCTTGAGTGTTTCCCATCAAATACAGGATACATGTTCTGTAAACTAATTTTCTAGGTATATAAATGTGGTGATATATGTATAAAAAAGGGAGAAATGAGGTAAGTAGCATTTCATTAATATACTAAAAATAAAAAGCAGAATATTGCTGTGAAAATGTCTGAAATCAGAGTTACTTCATAAATTCACAAATTTTGTAATTTAATAATACTATTTTAGTAAAAATTAGCCATCATGTAAAAACAGAAGACTGCATAAAACAAGTAAAAAGTAAAAAATATACAATACAAATATTTTACTTAAAATAGTGAATTTTGAAACAACCTTCAAATGGTTCTGAAATTCTGAAATCTTTTTTAAATTTATTATTTGTCGAATTTTTATTTATTTTATAAAGCAATACTTAAAATAAAATGTATAAATAAGTTAAACCTAATGTTTTTTCACCACTATTATTTTCATGTTATGATGATACACTAACATCTTAATAATATAGAGGGAAAACAAAAAATATTTATCAAGAATATATAAGATTTTGTAAATATAAATACGACTTATCTATATAATATGAGAGTTAAATAAAATTATAACACTTAAAGTAAAATAATTTTAAACCTTGTTTCACCATTTCTGTTCATGTTATATATATATATATATATATATATATATATGTTAATTAATTAAAATTTTAAATAATTTTTATGAATGAAGGTCAGTAAAAATTTATTCCTATTTAGCAAAAAAAGGGCTAAAAATTAACAGCCTGAAAAACCTATTTAAAGCATCTTTCATTTTTGTTCAGATTCTAGTGGTATATATTATATACTAGAAACTATTCCTGTCACTCAAATGTATACAATATGAATCTATACAAATTTTTCATTTCGATAACTAGTTAATATTACAATCGAAGATACTCAATAAAGAATTAAACATCAATAATACCATAATACTAATAACAAAGGAGTCAAGATATGTAGGGCTTACTTAAAACTTGTTGATAAACTTTTAAACTGAAGTGCAATTATGTTTACTGTTTCACTTATTTGAATGAAAATTTTCTTTTTGTTAAAAATTAACATTTTAAAATACAAACTACATTGCTGAAGACAAAAAATTTATGTATTTAATTAAACATGTGTAATGCTCTCTATTGAAAAACAATCAAATGATATACTTGCGATTCTCCAAGCCTTAAAAATTGAAGTGAAATTTATAAAAATAATCTTATTTTTGTACTTTAATGAAATATGTTCTATAGTTTTACAATATAAACTTTTGTGCCATGATAAAAAGAGAAATATACGCCTAAGCTTGAAAAATGTTTAGGCTTCAAAATAAGAAATAGAGATTTTGAGATATCCCTGGCATAATTCTGAATAGCTCTATAGAAGCCCTGGTATAGTTTTATACTTATACAAAGGCCCACTTGTGACAGCAAGGGGTTCTCTACTTACATTATCTAGAGAGACTGCCCCACCCAAAATAATTCGTAAGTTATTATTAATGATAATTCATAAATATAATTTTTCACTAATAACATTTTGTTTGGGGGTAGTTTTTAAAAAAGCCTTTTTGTTAAGTTACCATCAACCTCTCCATTCCAAGTATACAGTCAGATCAAAAACAATAAGCAAAACGAAAAGTCAAAGTATAGCAGCAGAATTTTCACTCGTCTTTTAATATCTAATGTGAACATTTTTTTCAGATAAGACCATACACTTGGTAATATGTTTAGAATCCATTTCAAATGGCCTTTACCATAAGATAAATACTGTTTGAACTTTTATAAATACCCAGCTAATATAAGGGTGTGGCAAAGCAATCATGTCTAGTCGATAATCTAAAAGCTATCATAGCTATTTGCTTGGAATAACTTCAAATGTTTCAAACTAAATATTTCCAATCTGTAACCCTTATTTCTTCTGCCAATCAGAATTTGAATTACAGATAAATATGGCATATCATCCTGAAAACTCTGAATAATATGCATTTCCTTTATAGGAAAGTGGTCAGCTACTTCATTTTTACAAAATCTACTGAAGACAGGTGTCCATTACAAAGTAACAACTTTCCCCCTATTCTGTAGGAAGAGCAGACAACATATTTTAAATTACAAATATCAAATACATAGAGGTCAAAGGCTAGTGCACGAGAAAATTTTGGATCATAGAGATGTTTAGTATAATTATAAAAAAATTAGCTCCATGAAAATACCAAAAAAGTCTTACTAAGTGGCATTTTGTCAAACTATAATCTGCAGTTAAGGATAGGTTGCTAATAAGGTTTAACATACCATTGTATAGTAAATCCATTTTTAATTTTGTTTAATAAAACATTTTTCAAGAATTCAATATGAACAACATTTTACTTTCTACACTTAACCAGTTTTTGATTTTTCTTTAGAGGCTTTTAAATTAGTTTTCAGAAGTTGGTTTTTCTTTCGGACTATATCTCTACATTTCAGTTAATACTGATTTTTCATAGTCAATGTTTCTGTCACAAAGGAAATATGAGGGAAAAAAATACATTTCATGATTTAATGAGTTCCTATGATAATTTTTATACAGGCTATTAAAAACAGCAATAGGATTTAAAAATCACTGAGGCATATTTTGAAGAACAAGGTGCATAAAATGAGATATAGCATTTCCTAAAATAATTTGGCAAGTGTATAATTTTATAATATTAGGTGTAAATAATACTGTAGAATTACTCCAAACATAGGTAAGGCATTGTGTATTTTCTTTTTTTCATAATACATTAATTAAAGAAACATGATATTAATGAACTTAAAAATATTATCTAAATATAAGGAAAATTGAAGAATGAGAAAAACAATGATTTTTCTTGTTATTCAAACAAAAGAATACAACTCTGTTATTACATTGATAATCTCATTTATTTCAAGTAATCTTAAACAAAATACATTAATAATTACTCCACCTAAATATTTTATTTAGCATTACACACTTCACTCGATATATACTGAACACAACGATGAAGGAAATAAGATTAAAAAAAATTACGAATGCTCAAGAGTGCTGGAATAATATATAAAATTAAGTTTTCAATGGTCTATTGTTAGAAGATATAATAATTACTTTTATTCATCTTCGAAGGTTGAGCTACAATGCTGAATAAAATCGAACATTTTGCGAGTGCATAATACATACAAAGAGAGAAAAAAAAATTACAAAATTATGCGTTAGGTTTGAGACTACTATAGTGCATATATCATATACTAGGAAAAAAAAATCGATCATCAAACTATTACGGTGGAGGAAAACATATATATATATAAACTTGTTCTCTTTCACGGTTTGAATCGGGTTACGATGCGATACATATTGCACATGACGAAAATAATTGCAAATTGAGAAAATAATCAACAAGATTTATTAATCATAGAAAACTACAAAAGTATTTCAACACCAATAGGCACATAACTAGGCGATATATAAATCGGGATATACAGGTAAAGAATTTCATGCAATGTCAACGAAAAATTCCAGTTATGTGAACCTGACCAAATTTATGCGGACTTTTCTCTTTTAAAAAAGATCCTCGATTTGCACAGGTTAAACAACAGTAAAAATGACTAATTTTTGTCGATAAAATTAAAATAAATTTTACAGATTAAAAAAAAAATCAAACGATAAAACTTGAACCAGTAATTACCTGAGGCTGTACGAAGAAGCGATTTGCAAATACTCTGAAAAGCGCCATTTTCTTGAATATTTTTGAAAAGGATGAAACACAAAATGAAATTGGTAAAAATGAAATTATTCAAGCGCCGCTTGCCGGTCGGAAATTTCAAAATCGGCTACTTCCAGACCTATTTCATTCAGAGGGCACGGGTGGTGAAACCACGTCGAGAAGGCGCTAGTATACATTCGGATAAGATCTAATTGTAGAGGTCGAACTCTGATTATTGAAAATTTTTAATGCTAAGCATTCTCTAGTTTAAGACGGCTAGATAAATTTAAAATATATATTTTATCCAATAAAAATATTTTTTTCAAAATTTTTATCAAGTTGAAAAAGTTTACTTTGATATTTCATGCGGGATTATTTTATTGCTCTCACTCTATGAGAAAGTAATATCGGTATCGCGTGGTTCGGCCTCTCTATACTGCGTCCACGGACATGCGTTCAATGCTAGGTGGGGTTGCCTGCGAAATCATTGACATTTGCGGATATTCTTAGAAAAGATCTAAATAACGCTTACTAGAACTGGTAAAATTTTATCTCTTGTCAACACCAACAGTTTTAAGAATAGATTCACCAATACAGATAATTCAAGGTGAGGATATTTTCACCACTGCTTATCTGTATGTTACTTTATATCTTATCATTTTCTTTGACAATCAGCTGCTTCTCTTAAATGCAGCAACCTTATTTTCATATCAGCTTTAGCTTTGATTTATATTGCAGCAAAATGTAACAAGAATTAATCTACATGGTGTCCTTATCGACCATGATAAAAGGCATTTTTTAGGCAAAAGTGGATTAATCTAATTTATTTTCAGCTAATAGGCAATAAAACCATTTTCTTATATATATATATATATATATATATATAAATTTTATTTTACTTTGAGGATGATATGCAGATCATTCTCCCTGATATCTTGCCTGCTATATAGTACTATGATTGTTTCAGTTTATGGATTCTTGAATGTGGAGACTGGTAACAGAGATACATTATTTTTTTCTCTCTCTCATTTTAGCTGAAAATGCCCAATTTTATTGAACGTTTACTCATTCCTGTATGGAGTAATTACATATTTGTTGCTGTGAAAATTAAGATTAGAAGCAATTTGAAATCTTTAATTTTTTTTTTAAGTTCTCAAATTTCTCATGCTTTAACACTTAAAAATTATTTAATCCTGATATCTGTGCATTACTGCATTTTTATCTAATCTCATATAGTAATTTTAATTTCATATATTACGTATAAATAATCATAAACGGAATTTAACAAATTATTAAGTTTTCATCAAAATCATGCAAATTTATGTGTGTCTGTCCTCATTTGAAGGTTAACTCGTGAAAAGTTGAAATTTTTGTTCCCAACCAGTGTCACAATAGATTCGATGCATTGCTACCGAATTCTACGTCTGACTTCTATAAATTGACCGTTTTGAACAATTAGAATTGTTATTCTACTTAAAAGCATTCTGAAAGAATATGCATGCCTTTTTATTTAAATTCTTAAAGGTAAATAAAAATGCATTTTACGAGCATCATTTCACCTTTTATCAGTAGTCGATTATCATCTGTTTTTGACCTATCGTTCTGGTTGTTAAAATACTTTTATAGTATGAAGCCAGTTTAAAAGATATTCTAATGGTCTATAACAGAGCTTCTTAAACTTTTTTTTTTCCATTCATTTTTTGTCATCGATTTTTTTGCGGCCCAAGGAAATAAGGATATAAAGATAAATATTATCTCATAAATAGTTTATTTCTTTGGTGAAAAATCGTAGTTTTGATACCAGTACACAAAAATTAATGAAAGAAAATCACGGATGTGGTTGTTTTTTTGCTGCATAACGAATTAAACCGTGGTGGAATATTTGACACTGCTGGACGTAAAGCACGTTCAATGCGATTTCCACAGATGTTTCTAGCAACTCTGCACTCGCTATCGCTGGCCCACGCCGATTTCATTATCCATAAATTAATACTGATCACTATTTTTATCCCTCAATGATTTCATTCAAGTCTTTTATCGAGGTCTGCATAATATACTTTCAGTGTATTTGAAGAAATAAAGTATATGTTTTAGATACTCGCGGCGGACGACAAAAATTATTAAATTCGTGTTTCTGAATTAAATTTTTGCGACCCACAGTCTATAACATTCAGGCCCGCCGTCAGGGTGGGGCAGGGGGGACAAAATCCCCGGGGTTCCAGGGGGCCCGGTTAAAATAAGAGTTGACTAAAAAAAATGTATACAATGTTCAAATATTGAGTTGAGAGGGGGCCCGCTGTATTATTTTGCCCCGGGCCCTGGCTCAGTTGACGGCGGCCCTGATAACATTTAAGAAAATTTTTACCTACCGTATTTGACTTGAAAAATTTTATCATTTCCGTAAGATATACATTTATTAAAATCAAAAACGAATTTTAATATTAAATTTTGTTTTGAAAGGTAGGCGTACGCAATGTAGCATTCAAGTAAATTTTAATTTAATTGTTAAAACGCTCGAATTCACACGTACGAAGGGAAAATTAATTGCTAGCATTGCTTCGTTCAGTAGTTTAGCATAAACAACAGTGTGTTCGTCAGAGTATGGTGAGAAAAACACAAAAAGTAATATATGTATTTTTTTACGCCTATTTAGCGATTGTCAAGGGGGGGGGCAAAAAAAAGCCCGGCGCATTTTTTTTTCTTTCATAGCCTAAAATTATATAATCGTAGACCTAATACTAAATGTGTTTAAATTTAAAATGAGAGGATGTTTATTACTTATATATATATATATATATATATATATATATATATATATGGGAATTCTACTCTTGTGGCAACACGGATGAGGCGCCACTTGAGCAAATGAGTTGCAACTCAACCGCTGGTGCTGAGTGGGCGGAGACAATGGAACGCACGCTATGTTTACTTTCGCGGAGTGCAAACTGCACGCTGTATTATCTTGCTCACGCTAGACAAACGTTAATGTCGTGTCAGACGGGCACTTACATTCTGTGTTTTCTTATTGTGATAATCTGTTGTGACCATAAGTTGTAATTGGTTTGTGTTTGATTAAATATTAGTCAAGAATACGTGTTATTGCATTTTGATATTTCAACCGTGGGAATAAATTTCCCATATATATATATCCCTAAGAGCCGTCCCCAAGAACAGTCCCCAAGCCAAAATTCAGTTGTTTTGGGGTAAATTCAATTAAATCTTTATTTAAAAATTGTTTTATATAATTCAAAAGGCAAGCCAACCGAGAAAATGTATTGAGCAAATATTCTGAGTCATTTTTGGTTTAAACGGGCGTCATTGCTATCATTTACTTTTAACGACAATTAAAAGATCAGCTAGAACCATAACGTTTGTCAAGTAGTCTTTTTAAATTTTTCCAGTAATATTTTTAACTGCTTTCGGTCGTTCAGTATTTCGGGAAAAATAAATTAAATTAAATAGCATTTTAGGGTTCGAAAACACAAGAAATGGATGCAACGAAACTATCTTGTTTTGCTTCATAATTGTATCGAACTTTCAACATGCATACATACTTTTAAATGCAACCGATGTTTGCCACAACTACGCTAAATCTAACGACGTATAACACTAAATATATATATATATATATATATATATATATAAATTACATGTGTGTGTATAACATTAACGCCCCACCTTTATTGCTTTAACGCGTATTCTAAATTTTCCTCAATAAAGCACATCCCCTATTCCAAATTATGACCCAGGAATAAACGAATTAACTAACTAGTTTGCCCCTTAATGCACGCTTGGTAAAATTATGTTTAACCTCATAAATCAGTCATGAGTCAGAGGCGCGTCCTTAGTTCGCCACGCAGCGCCTGTTCGAAAAGTCATGCGACGTTGAATCATACCTTCATGTCTCCGATTCTAGCCAACTGGAAGAATTCTAAACGGCTAGCGCCCTCATACGAGAAAAGATCCTGCAAAGGATTTTACCAGACTTTTTCTGTATGCTCTCTGCCCTCTCCTGGTGTCGTCCTTGCTTTGCACGTCTCTTCTAAAGATGCATGCCGCCACTGTCCGTCCTGATGATGTAAACGTATACATTCAAGCTCCTGCAGGTTCCGGAGGCCTTACTATTGTTTGTGTCCTGTTTATCAAGATGCCTGTGTTGAATAACGGCTGAAATATCTTGCATAATATCTTCGTCGTATTTCCTTGAATAAATCAGTTCTATGGATACCAAGTGTGCATGCGTTCGCTGCTCTGGTCTCGGCTACAACATTTTTTGTGAAAGTGTGTGTTTCATCGTCTCCACTACGTGATGTGAAAGTCATCACACACACACACACACACACACACACATATATATATGTGTGTGTGTGTGTGTAAGTAAATAATAATAAAGTCCCACCATTCGTTAATTCTTCCCCTTTAATTTTTTGTCTATCCCTTCCGTGGCGCCTAACTGTAGCTATAGAAAATCACCTCATGTATGGATCACAAGAACAAGTGAATCCGACATTCTTTTTGTGTGGGTAAGAGAATTCAGTTGAACGCTCCTAGTGTCTGGATGTGGGGTTTGAGTAGATACATGTTTCAAATGATCAGCATTGCATGTTTTATAATCCTCGTACCAGTGTAGTCTCACGGACTGTCTGTCGCCATGCAGGCAGTCCGTGCTGCTCCAGGCGTCGTCTCACTGTCCGTGCAGATACTTGTCGAGTTGCAAACAAGCCCATTTCCTGACTCAAGGTCCGTGATGTGGCTGTACGATCCTGCAGGGCCGACCTGACTACATGTCTGTCCTCTCGGTCGTTAGTGGCGGGTGGCCGTTCAGATTCTGCATGGCGTTCAATATGACCCTCCTGAACCCATCGATTCCATATTCGCATGACCGTCGTTGGATTCTGACAATGCGAGTAGCAATATCGCGGAACGATAAACCGCACTCTCGATAGGCCACGATCCTGCCGCTACCGAATTCCGATACGTCCTGGTAGCCGTTCCTCCTTCTTATACGAGGCATAACACGATCTTCTCACAAACAACCAACATTCAAATGCGATTTCCGAATGGGAAACCCGCAGCGTAACTTTCCTTTTATATAGAGTTTGAGATGCCGTTTCTCCCTGCGTCGTTCGATTGCTCTTAAATGCTAATCATTTGCATATCCCAGCAGCTTCTTCCTTTCGTGCGAATTCGACGTTTTCCTTCATTTGTCAAGATGCATCATTCATATTTTTAACTGTCAAAGTCTTGACTTTTTTTATAGGCTTCTTCTCCCTCCCTTTCATTGTCGCTCAATCGAGTATTCATTGTACGGAGTGAGATTCAATCATTAACATCTTCATTGCCGACGTCCAAGTTTACTTCAACTATTTCATCTATGATAGTTTCCGGTGTTTCTTCAAAATTTATAAAATCGCTCATCATTTGTGGGCGTCATTGTTTCATTGTGGACTCTTTTATTTCAGCCCACGAGTCTCCAATATTGTTTTTTACGTTCCATATATCATAGTTCTTCCAAAAATCTGTTAATGGTCTCTCAAAAATATAAAAAAAGTTGAATTATCTAAAATGGGAGAAATAGCGAAAGTCGAGGGCCGCCTGTCGAATACACGGTCGAATCCGGTTATTCGTTGCTGCCAATGAGAACTTCAGGGGCGCGCACAGCACCATCTTTTACCGAAATTCCCAACAACAAGAAAGGAGGCTTTAACAGTTATAACCAAGTTTATTATTATGAAAACAAAGACTCAAAACGCCAGGAATTTAGATTTTATTTGATAAGTTCGAAGTATTTTTTAGTGATTGATAAAACACCGGTTAATCGGACCAGCCGCTTATTCGGTCCGAATCCTAAAGAACCGAAACAAATATTATTGCATAATCATGTTCGTGCAATAGGACCAGCCGGTTATTAGGACCAAAATGATCACGTCCCGGTGCAGTCCGATTAACCGAAATCGACTGTATATATATATATATATATATATATATATATATGTATATACAGTCGAACCTCTATTTAACGAAGTCTCTAGATCCCGAAAAATAGTTCGTTATATGGAAAATACGTTAAATAGAGATTCACCTTTTAAAATACTTTAAACTGCACAAAACATATTTTAAATTCATAGACACTAAATATTATTAATAAAAGCAATTAATCACACCTTTATTTTGTAAATTAATGTCTATTTCTTTTATATATCTTACCCCTCAAACAGAAATCTGCAAGGAAAACAAGAAAAAAAAACTGCCCAGGAATACACTGCCTTTTCGATTAAAAAAAATTATATTAATCGCATTTATTATAACAAGTAATTTTAAGCATACATTACCTCATGTGTCCTTAAATTTAATTATTGATAAAGTCTCATAATTTTGTCGAAGTTTTTTGTTTGAAAAAATGTTTTCTCTCATAATATGTCTCGTATTTTTGCAATGTACTAGCCCTTCAGGCGTATTTTCTTCAAATTGTAATTCGCGTCGGAATGTGTTAAAAGAGAGTTAATGTGTTAAATGTGTTAAAAGAAAGAATAAGTTTGAAATGTTCAGAAATATTTGGAGAAATATGGAGGAAAAAATATTGGATCAGAAGAAAAAGTTCGTTAAATAGAGAAGGCATTTCGCTATTTGGAGGTTGTTTTACGAAGAAATTCGCAAAATAATCTTGGTTCCAAGGAAAAGTTCGCAAAATAGAGAAATTCGCAAAATAGAGGTTCGTTAAATAGAGGTCGTTAATAAGTAAGCAAGTAATATTGCTAAATAAAAACTACTAAATAACATTTTTGTTGTTTTTAGAAAACATTAATATAACAGTAAAATCGATAATAACTGAACATGCCGGTTTTTAACAGGAGATGAAGTCTGACAAATCATAATGGCGAGCATGTTTTTAAGTAGAGATTTTTAATTCTCGTCTATACTTATATCGACTATCTTCATTTTCACCCATTAAAATTATTTTTAATAAAAATCCGTCTGTCATACTATAGACTCCTTCTAGATCGCAATGAAGTTCAAGTTATCCTGATCATAGGTTCTCCAGCAGTCTGTCCCGTTTTAAAGCATATCCTTCAGAAACTGTGAGGAAATATTGGACAGTGTTTTCATTTCCCCATGTGCAGATACTGGGTTGTTCATTTTAAATTGGGCATACCGCAGCTTGCAGTGGAATGGAATCGAAAAATAAATAATTACAAGATAAAAAGAACTTTTTATATACCATGTTTTTAAATTTCCTGTTGAATCATATAAACTTGACAATTTTATTTATTAATAAATACTTTTTAAAAAATTTTTGGATGAATTATCCCATCCACTTGAAAGAAAATGTAGTTAATTGGAAGTTAACTTGCGTTCAACTTTTCGTTCCCATCCCGGCCGATAGATGGCTGCACCAGTCTACAAAACAAAATGAACTGAAAATGAAATTAATTCTGCTTAAAGATGGCTAAAAGTATTAAAATAGTGCATTGTCATCGTGTTCTGAGCTATTTTAAAAGTTTCGAATGTCTAGCTAGTCGGGAAGTGAGTTAAAAATCGATTGCAAGATTTGTACTGGACAAACACGCACACAAACAAACAAGAAAGCGAGTTAATAGAAACATTGTAATAATTATGCCAGAGCTCATTTTTTTTCTTCCTTTCCCGGACACATGCTAGCTTCTGAATACTCTAATTCTCACGGACACATGTTTAACTGTGACTTCAGCGGCATCCAGATAGTTCGCACGTGGAGTGAGACACAGCGCGATTGAAATGGAAAATATTTATAATATTCTTAAATATATATGTACGTCGTAATCAGGTGGATTGTGGGAGCCTTTATTCCATGCAGGGTGACTGACTTAGCCCGATCGAAACTTCAATCTTAGGCAAGACGGGTCCAGATTCTTCTCTGCAGGCGTATACAAAATGGTTATTCCCCTTTTTTGATCACCAGGTGTTAGAATTTTTTAATGGTTTAGACCTCATCGTAGTAGGTGTCTGTCTGTTCATTGGATTTAGGTTGTTGAGTGACGTCATTGAATGCTGACTTGACTCAGTGTTCGTGGCTCCCAATTTTGATGATATGGGACAAGAGCAGGTTTTGTCAGTCCGTTCGTTTTGATAATTGGCCCTAACCGAGTCTTGTTTGGTACTAATGTAGTCAGAGAAGCGTCCGTAAGATAGTCTGTATTGAATACGATCATTGAGGAATGAGAAGAATACCGGCACTCGGCTAATACAGTTTCTAAATCACGTTGGTCACAGATGCGATCAAGGAAGGAGGTTGCTTTATGCTAGAAAAGGGAAATAAGCATTTTGAGGAGTTAGCTCTTTTTCGTTACGCGTAAACCTGTATGTGTGGTGGTGGTGGGGGGGGGGGGAGGAACTGAAAAAAGAATTCAAATTTATTCATAAAAGCAATACAAAAAAGTGTAACTAATATGGATAATGTGACGGGGAGACGCCAATGTCATGCGTCAGGAGTCGAAACAGAAGACGAAGATACCCCAGAAAAACAGTTCGATATAAATTTAAATAAAAAATAAAACAATTGAGTTTTATTTTATGTGTGTTGCGTTGTTTTCAACCTTCTGAAAGGCAGTGTTGCCAACTTGGGGGTTTCCCCCTAAATTTGGGGGTAAGTTAGATGAAAAGGGGTGTTTTTAGGGGACACATTTTTTTACGGTCATATTGTGGGGGGGGGGCATTTTTTAATATTTTGTACAATCGAGACGCGTTTTTTATTAGATTATAAGTTCCATACATATGTAAATGTAAATAAACCCCCATTTCATTATGTATGTGTGTATTTTCTATTTATTTCAATTTATCTCTCAAACAGGATGTCAAGTGGAAAATGAAGCTCAATACTGACAAATGTGTTGCTGTCATGTTTTCCAGAAAAGCACCCAAATCCTATAATGAATTTAAAATCATAATCAACAACACTGCTCTGCCCTGGTCCCCCACCTGTAAATACCTTGGAATTTTCCTTGATAAAAATCTCTCTTGGTGTCCCCACATTAAACATACTATTAACAAATTTCGAGCTGCTAAAAGAAAACTATACCCCCTAATTGCTCGAAATAGCTCTTTGAACTTAAATATGAAGCTGCTCATCTATAGTGCATTCCTCAGACCCCTTTTAACTTATGCTTGCCAGTCCTGGTCCTACTGTCCCAACTATCAAATTAAAAAACTCTGCTCTGCTCAAAATTCCATAATTAGAGAAATTGTAGATGCCCCCTTCTACTTCAGGAACTACAAGATTTATGAAGAATTAAATTTCCCCCCCCTCACTAAATTCATGCACTCCCTTAACATTAAATTCTATAATAGTATTGAAGCTAATAACATTAATCTTCTCACTGAGCTAGCCAACTATGATTATACTACCCCCTTTAATAGGAAGAGACCTAGAGCGTCTCTCGCACTTAACTGGTAATTTTCCTCTGTCTCATGTGTCCTCGCTGGCTCAGTGGTAACGCACGGAACTCCAGTTCCGAAGGTTGCGGGATCGAATCCCCAACATTCCATTTTTCCCTCCCTCCCCCATTTCGCTCTCGACTCGGTTCTGGCAAGCACCCAACTTTCTTTTCTACTCTTAAAAATAAAAATAAAAATAAAAATAAAAAATAAAAAATATAAAATGAGTGTATGTATATTTTATTATACGTAAGCTTTAAAAAACTAAGACGTAGGCCCCGGCCTACGGTAAAAAACATTAAAAAATTTTAAAAATTGATACTTGAGCTAGGGAAACCTAGATCAAGGTAAAAAATATTTTCTTTCACTAACTTTATTTGTTTTTAAACTCCCTCTGGTCACAGAAATTCGAAGAACTTATATTCTACACTAGCATAAATACTGCTCCTTTTTTTTACTAACAACTCCACCGACATAATAATATGGCAAGCTCCAGAAAAATAAAGTTACTTTTTAGAAGTCGGGGGTATTCATATACCCAGGCACTTCTACTCAGCCTGATTGATTGATTGATTGATTGATTGAAACAGGATGCCTATTTGGAACCAGAATTTCTTTTAGGAAGGTCTAGGGTGATCTCAAGTTGGTGTTAGGGGGAAACAGGGGGATTTCGAAATGGCGCTAGGGGGAAGCACTTCGTAGAGGTTGGCAACACTGCTGAAAGGTCTCCCCACGGCGTCGCGAAACAAAGCTATCAATAGCGTGGGAGGGGGGCGCCTTTCTTTTCCTCAAATAGCTCGACTTGGACGACGCCGAAAAATTCGCTGACGTGTTATTAATTTTTTTACCAAACGGTGAGGGAGCGTCATCTCCCAGAATTCTCTCTTCCATTCCGTTCTTTATGAGTGTCATACCACGAATTGCAGTCACTGAGAGGAAAGATGATGAAAGAGAATGACAGATGAATTTCCTTTAAGTGTACGTCTAAACATTTTTAGGCATTCTGTTCTTCTTTTCCCAACTCTTCCGTCATTCCTAGTTTCAGACCACTAGCATTTCAGAATCCAATGACAGCGTAAAACATGTACATGGTAAAACTAGAGACTAGCTTTCTTATGAAAAAGATTTTAAGATAATATTGTAAATTATATTACTTACTTACACACACGTGTGTGTGTGTGGAAGTAAGTTGGCAAAATAAATAACAATTATTTGAAACGAATAAAAAATCCCCAAACATTTCGTGTTTTTGTTCTGAGCTTTCCTTGGTTCGTACTTGAGTCCTCGCTATTCAGCCGCCCATTCGGGCACTCCAGAACCGAAGGGGGGGGGGGGGCAATCCGTCATGGTGTGTAGGGTCTCTCTCCGCTGAGAGAAGGTGTTGGCAGGTTAGGGATTCCACTGTGACCTTCGAAGGTCACGATTCCACCCCACCCAGTCCCCGTGCTTGTTCGAAGGAGTGAGTTGGAATGGAAGTGTTCTCCTCTTGTAACGAAAGCTAAATATTAATATACAAATCGTCTGAAAACAAAAATTCATTTCATAGACTTGTCACTAAATAGAATAAATTGAAAGAAATAAGTATTAATAGTAAGTAACAGTATTAATATACAAATGAATGAAATGATTTTAAATTTTAAGTGAATAAATATTATTTTAAAAGGATGTATTAAATCATTATTTTTTTTATTCGTCTAGATGCATACTGTTTTGACACAAAATAGTATTTTCCTAAATTATATTGTGGGTTAAAATAGGTCCATGTTTCATCCAGACTTGTCTGCCGTAACCTTGCAAGTTGTTCACTCACCTTTCTGTTTCTTTCGGTTGTCTTTTAAAAACAAACGAAAATGTTGAAAAAGATACGTTATCATTAAAAACCACCGCTATCACTATAACCACCGCTTATAGTGATCAGTGGTTATAAGAATCAATATCGCGAAAACAAAAACAAATGTATTATTTCCATGTTAAAATTTTCGCTTTAAAGAATCAATCCACCGGTTTTAAGAATCAGTTAACGCTCTTCGCTTTCCTTTCATTTTTCCAAAAAAAAAGCCACTTAAACCCTCAAAAGGCACGAAGTTCTATCTTTTTTTTTAAAAGAAAGATTAATAAGATGGGATGGAATGTAGTCGTAAAATTCATCCCTTTCTTTGTTAGACATAACGTAATAGTTTCCCCTTAAACGCTTTAGCACAACACTGTCCTATTAGCTTGACCCGGGGTCATCTTTACCCGTCCGGGTCCGATTTCACTTTTCTCCACTGGCAAACAAAAATAGGGATTCTTTTATCCCATCTCCCACATCCTGGTTGCGGCTTCCTGGACCTTGAAACACACAAATCTTCTTAGAAGTGTCTACTATCTCTTAGGTAAACATGACATTAGTAGATTCAGCACGTTATCAAACTGTGAAACGTAAGCTAGAAGGGGAATCTTCGTCTAAGACTATTAGTATTGAAAGAGCTATAAACAGCCTCCTGAAAAGTTCATTACGTCAAACTACCATAAAAAACTTTTTCTTGCTCCCTTCCTGTAGTTGAAATGTTAAAACTGTTAAGCAGGTATGTTGTAACAAATATTGGATTTTTTTCTTCTCTTACTATAATCACGTGTATCTACTTATAGGTCTAGAAATTAAGTTGTATTTTTAAAATTATAAAAAATAATTTTAATAAAAGATAATTAACGTAAGTTAAAGAGTATTTTGTGGTAAATTATCTAATATAAGTATATATAGGTGTGTGTGTGTGCTGTCCAAAAACCTAAATTTCAGCTATAAGAATCAACCGCTTTTAAGAATCAAACACAGTAATAGCAAACGTGATTCTTATAAGCGGAAATCACTGTATTTCTCTTAAGCTTCAATTCTTGATTATTTGTTATAGTTTAATTTTTTTCTTTTCTTTTTTTTTTTTTACCAATTTAACATATATGCATACCAATTTAACTAACTAACACACACAAAATGAAATTTCTCTATGGCGGCTAGTCATAGTTCCGGAAAAGTGTGTATGTGTGTATTTATAAGTTTTTATTGAGTCTGAACTCTGATGCCGAGTTACGTCTAT
Organism: Dolomedes plantarius; assembly: GCA_907164885.2. NCBI lineage: Eukaryota > Metazoa > Arthropoda > Arachnida > Araneae > Dolomedidae > Dolomedes > Dolomedes plantarius. The sequence goes on along the minus strand of OU015491.1, from coordinate 232,695,320 downwards.
TTTAACATCTCTCGAACTCATGTGTGGGTTCGAGTCCCACTTCTGGCATGGATGTTTGTAGCTCTTCTGGATTGGCTTTAAATTGCAGGTCTCATGAGTCAAAGGGCTCTCAACCTATTTCCCCATTTATAGAAGTTTTTCTGTCTCTAAAAATACGACTTGCTAATCGTGAATCGAACTCGTTATCGAATGGATTATCGGCTGCGTGTCTTCTTCCGAAGTCATGTTAACATCGAATCCCAATGTGCGTTTCAATCACCCCGTTAACCCTTCAGCGGGCGCGCCCGTGTATAAAGTGCAAAATTTTCGTAATTTTGAAAGGTTTGTTTTTACAAATTAAGTTTGAATGTTGCAAGCAGTTTCTATTTACAGCTGCACTCTTTCTAATGCAGGTCTAATTTTCTGACCCTTGTATTCTTTTCCATTCATTGTTAATCGTGATTTAACCGTGGTAAGCCAGCGATTATACTGGACTGCAATACGACAAAATTATCAGTCGATGTAGTAAATCAAATGTGCAGCTATTACACGGTATTCCGCATATCACGAAGATGGACAATCTCATTGTTTTTTAGGTTTTTGGACATAATAGGAATCGATTCGCAAGTTGTCCTTAGATCCAATAAACCGGACAGTTTTGAAATAAGGCGATTGTATCTGCATTCTTTGGCCTTTAATTATAAATATATCTCAATATTATCAACATGTTATATCTTGTCATAAAACGCAGAATTATTGTTTTCAATTTGAAAAAAAGAAAGTTTATTACAAAAGGAATAATCAAGGTTGAAAGAGACGTTGCACTTTATGCAACGCGCGCCTGCTGGTGTACCAAAAATTGGCGCGCCTGCTGGTGTACCAAAAATTGGCGCGCCCGCTGAAGGGTTAACCTGGAGCCGAGCAGAATCCAATCCAAGGCAACTTCGCCGCATCACAAGTCGACGGTTTCGCAACAGAAAATCCGAAAACGTCATGGCCAAGTATAAATACCTTCACTACGACAAACTGATTTCTTTCACTTTCGCTTTCTTCCTATTCACGCACTTTCTCTAATATTGCATGTGTGGCAGCCATTTTATTTTTAAAAAGAGACTGGTATTCAAAGTTAGCAAACCCTTTTTCTTTCTCCCATTCCGATGTAAGGGTTCCATGGACAACCAGTATCTTGGCGGACGAACTTTATTTTTTTAATTTCAACGTTACAATAGTCGATTCCGGTTCATCGGACCACATCATTTTGGTCCTAATAACCGATTAAACGAACATGCCGTATGTTACAAGACGGGATTTGGTCCGAATAACCGGAATCGACTGTATATATCTATTTAGTATATAAAACAGTTCCGTAACTGACTGACTCACTGACTGACTGATTGACTGACTGACATACAACGCACAGACCAAACCGCTGGACCTAAAGGGCTGACATTTTGCATGGCGATTCTTCTTATAGTGTAGGGGTGCACTAAGAAAGATTTTTGAAAAATTCTTCTTAGATTTTTTAAAATTAAATTTTTAAGCTGTTTTAGTAACTTTTTTAAAAGTTCGCATTTAAAATAATAATTTGAGGGTTATAAAATTTATATCGCGAGAAAGATCCTAAAAATTCCTTTAGAATGAAATTTTTTTCGAATCTTTATCTCCCTCTTCTGATTTTTGGTGAATTTTTAAAGATTCATTTTTAGAATTTAATTTATTAAATGCTGATCACGTGATTTCTTTTTCTGGTACTTAAAATAAATTTATCGTCACGTGCATAACAACTAAATAGGCAAAAAAAAATTTTTTTTTTGCTAATTGCGCAGACGATTGGACATTATCCAAAAAAATATTAAAATACAGTAAAAGATATGTTCCTCAAACTGTACTATAGTATGTCGTATTAACTTCTTTAGTATGTCTTATTAGATTTAATTTGAATATTTTCTTCTACATTATTTTGTCTATAAAAATATCCCTTACAATTTTTTTATATAAATATATTTTTTTGTTTTTTTTTACATCAATTGAATACATTCATTGATCGTCGTATTTATTTTATATATATATATATATATATATATATATATATATATATATATATATATATATATATATATATATATATATATGTGTGTGTGTGTGTGTGTGTTAGTTATATAACGGACGTAGAACAGAATAAATTTTTTTGCATATTTAGAGACCACATGTAAGCAAGCACTCCGTGAAAAATGCGCTTTTTACAGCATTTTACCAATGCTGTGAACACTTGCGTAAACGCTAGTGTTTAGAGTTAGGGCCTGTCCACATAGAATCCGTCAGCGTTACTCGCATTGACATATTTTAAACCAATCACAAGCCTTAACAATTTCGTGTCCTGTGATTGATTTTCGTTTGGAGGTTTGTAATTGGTTAAATATATTTCAATAGGAGTAACGCTGATGCAGTCGGATTGTATAATGAACAGGCCCTAACACTCTATTGTTTTCGGTGATGAGGCAGCTTCCATTGTGTATGTGAACGCCAAATGCAACGCGTGTGTGCAGGGCCCGATTTAGAAAATTCTTGCCTGTAGGCACAACTCGGGATGCCCCCCCCCCCTAACACTGATGTGGACATAAAATTTCCAAAATTAACGCACAAAATAATAATAATAATAATAATAATAATCATGAATCATTGTGAAATTACCATTTTACCATGAAGGCTATTGAATGCGTAGAATTCTAGAACATTATCAAATAACAAAAAGCAATACAACATATTAACTTCATCATTAAAACGCTAATACAATGCAACCATAAAAACTTATTGATCCCTTATATACACTGTAACATACATATGATGAACTATACATAACTATACACATGATGAACCAATCAATCAAATTTGAATGGATGTATAAAAAAATTGCTATAAAAAGGTAAAATTTAAAAAAAAATTGAATTGGGATTTTTTCTCTTTTAAAATAAAAATTGTAGGGGCCCCCAAATGTTGGGGGCCCCTAGGCCCGGGCCTACCGGGCCTAATGGAAAATCAGGACCTGCGTGTGTGTGTGTGTGTGTGTGTGCGCGACATTCTTCTATTGCCCGTTAGGAGAACAGCTGGCAGCGGCATTCCTCCATCCTCCGTGTTGAACGGGTAGCACTGCAGCGTGCTAAATGAAAACGAACAATCATGAAAACGAACTGACTAGTAGCTTTAAAATTTAAAGCCATTCGTTTTACCCTATTTAATAAGGTTCAATCGAATAACGACGAAACCTACTTCGATTGTAATATTTTCCCCCTCTAATAGATTTGTTTGCGAGAACTGCTGATGAAATTCAATTGCACTATACCTATTTGCAACTTATTTAGTCAATGCTTTTGTGCGTGTGTGTGTGATGAGCATTCAACATTTAACTGAATTGTTACGAACTCCAACCACTCAAAATAAGCCAGATTTGAATAATATAGCAAAACCATTGAATGAAAATTGTTAAAACTATTTAAGACTAAGTCATTATTCCAATAATCGGAGAATGATATTTCGCGGTGATTCTCAACCCTTTTTTTCGTCACGGTACACTTTTAATAATTTAAAAATTTGGCGGCACACTAACTATGAGATAAATTTAAAAGAATTTTATTTGGATAATTGATTGAGGTACCTATAATACATTTTGTAAAAATAGCATACGAAATAATTCGCAGTGGTCGAGAATCACTGATATATCGTATAAGAGTATGAGAGAAAAACAACGCTCATAGTTTCTTTCCTATCCAGTACAGGGCCCGATTTAGAAAATTCTTGACTATAGGCACAACTCGGGATGCCCCCCCCCCCTCCTAACTCTGATGTGGGCGTAAAATTTCCAAAATTGACACACACAAAAAATAATCATGAATCATTGTGAAAGTACCATTTTACCAAGAATTTGCTATTCGAAGAGTAGAAGCCTAGAACATTATCAATTAACAAAAAGCAATACAACATATTAACTTCATCATTAAAACACCAATACAATGCAACCAGAAAACCTTATTAATCCCTTATATACACTATAACATACATATGATGAACTATACATATAACTATACATATGACGAACCTATCAATCAAATTTGTAAGGATATATAAAAAAAAATTGCTATTAAAAAAGGTAAAATAAAAAAATTGAATTGGGAATTTTTTCTTTTAAAATAAAAATTTGGGGGGGGGGGGGGGGGGCTAGGCCCGGGCCTACTGGGCCTAATGGAAAATCAGGGCCTGATTCAATATAACCTTTTTTTCTGTTTTTGGCTGTTCTAAGTACGTTCGTAAATGACTGTTAACACTGTTTTCCTTGGCCATCCCTGGTGTGTGTTGCGAGAAACTCATCACTGTGACCATGTGTGGTCAGCAGAGAGCGGTGCCTAGATGAAAAAGGGCGAGAGATTATTTTCATAACATTCTTATTGCCACGCTCATATACATAATAAAGGTGCTGCTCAACAGCGCGAACGGAATCGAAACTGTACCAAAGCAGGAACTGTTTCGTTTTCATCCGACTACCCGTACGACATGGTCGAGTACCTGGCTTCACTCGAGTACGACGTCAGGCCGCACTTCTCCCTCCGCCATTAATTGGCGCCGTATCCCTGATCCCTGAACAACTTTTAGCAATGATCGGCGCGTTCTACGCCATTTCAGACCCAAAATGGTGCTTGGTATAGTACAGCATGAACGCATAAAGGCTCTCTGGACCCGAGCCAGGCGGAACAGAGATTAAAATTAGAGAAGATCTCTGTAGATAGCGAGCGAAAGTCGTGTTCTCGGCGTATACAACAGCCTGTCTGTCGATACGTTTGTATTTAACACGTACAATCCGGAATTGGAGAGTTAGCATCTTTTCACCTGAAAAAAATAAAACAGTTTAAAAAGAAATTTTCAATCGAGCAAACGAGATTAGATAAGTCTATTAGCGTTGATTTTGTTGCGTCAACATGACTAAATGCTTTCTTTTGGATCAGACAGATCATTAAGACAAGTGGATCGTTAGTTTGTTCATTTTTTAATCTCATCTCTACAGATTAATCTAATCTAAAGGATATAAAGCTCTTATATAAAGATATATCTGGCTTAAATTGTCACTTAAGAGAGAGACTGACTTAAATCATGACTTATGCGGTATATCTATGACACTTTTTTTTTTCTTCCCAGGTCTTGAAGGTTACAACAGATATCACATCTTTTTCCTCTAAAATGGACGTCGGCGTTACTTACGTTTTAATTTTTTTCTTTAAGTTGGGGGGGGGGGGGTTGTTAGTTATTCAATTTTCAACTTATACGTACACGTGTTTTCTTGCCTATTTACTGCTGCACTGTGCTCCTAGCTTTGGAGCTGATATGAATTCTTTTCAATATATACGTCATCGGAGTGTTTTGGAGAACAAAACTAAGAAACCCTACGGAGATCAGCATGGCCCCTGTATAGCGGAGACTTTTACGCGAAAGCTATTCATACTTAACGAAATTCCTACTATGTAAACAGTGGCGTAGCAAGCATAACGCCCGGGGCACGATACCTTTTTGGCGCCCCCCCCCCCCGAAAAACATATAGTAATATAATATATAAACCCTATATTGGCGCCCCACTGCGAGTGGCGCCCGGGGCATGATAGACCCCCTTGCTCCCCCCCCCCCTCGCTATGACACTGTATGCTAACCTTAGTTTATTAAAAAATCTGTGAATTTTTAATCTAAATTACGCCTAAAAAGGCCGTTTTTTAATGAGAAAAAGATTAAAAATTATTATTCAGTTCCGAGTGGCACTTTGCCAAACGCTGCCTAGTAGGCGTTTTAAAATAGAAAATTATGATAAACTTCTACATCAGACATGCTAAATCATTTTGGGATTGTTTAGATCGGGGGTCGATGGAAGTTTAAAAAGGGTCTATAGTATTCCAGGGGTCTACTGGGGGTTCTATGATAATTTTTCTGTTTTAAAATTTAATTTTTAGGAATGTAATTATTATATAATAATATCCGTTTTAATATGTATAAATACAGATTTGCATAAGGCGGAGTGATCCACGCATCTAAAGTCGAATGTCATTTTGTATATGCCTCGATTGCCGCTTTTATGTGTGTACCAACATTAGGCAGAACTGGAGAAATCCACTGGACTTTAAACGGCACAATGGGCCCTCCCGATTCAACAAATCAAAAGCAGTGTTGTTTTTTCTCATGGCGATGTTTGTGCAATTACAGTCTGTGTTTATGAAATCTTGTTTATACTTCTGAAATTAAAAATGAAAATGGTACAAAAGTAATAAAACATAAACCTAATGAACCACTTTTCGAATTTTTTATTTTTATTTATTTATTTATTTATTTTTTTTTTTTTGGGGGGGGGGGGCTCATATTCTTAGTCACATTGTTATCTCTAAGTGTTTTATGTGTAATTATTAGTATTATAATTATGTTGTATGCTGTATATTATATAGAAAAATGTGAGGGGATCGATGAAGGAAATCATTCTTTTAAAAGGGGTCGATGTAGGAAAAAGGTTGGGAACCCCTGGTTTAGATTAAACTCATTTCCGGTGTCTGTTAGCCGTGTGCAATGTCGATAACTCTCGGTATTTGATCTTGTTATGAGGGGTATCAGAGATACCCCATTGTGTTGCTAAAATGGGAGATAAACTCCAACAAGATACTAACCAATCGACATGAAATTACAAATAAATAATAAACAATTTATTTACATACAAATACAGTAATTAACATAAAACTAACGTTGCCTGAACATATTCTTGGCTATATGTATATAATACATAAAAATAGTTCATTTCTTATCTGTGGGAGAAACAATACAGTCCGAGCGGAATAAAATCATCTACCAGTTTGTTTATGCGAGCACTATTTTAGGGGGTATTGATCAACCTGGGTTATTGTTGTTTCTCGGCGCAGGGGTCTTTGGGTTTCGGTAGCAGGCGAGTTGCGGCATGTCGGAGGTGCTTCCCTTGCTTTATCAGGGACGTATCAGGCCTCTCCTGGTCATGGCTCAGCACTCGGAGGTCACAAACATCGAATCTCCGTCCATCTGCCTCAGGTCTCGTCGTCCAAATTCTCGAAAAAACTCGGGGTTCATTTTTCCCCTTTTCGTATTGGCCCCTCCCCAGGCTGGTCTTCCCCGTAAATTTATTGCTGTTCCATACATTTTATTCGTGGGCAGGATGGTACGACATCCCCACGGTTGACTCACGTGGTATTTTTATTTCCGCGAAAATTGGAGGGCCCTTGTATCTTCGTGGAATTTTGCTTCCTCTCTTCCTAAAGAATTTTCAGGTGCGTTGATTCCTAGAAGATGATGGTCTTACCCCTTGAACAGGTGCGCGATAGGCCCCTTCCAATATGGTCGTTTTACGACCCATAAATGTATTTAACGGAAAAAATGGCGATACTGTTGGAAGGAGTCAAAATGTCCCAATTGCGAATCCTTCACAACAGTTCTTTTTTCAGCTGAAATTTAAATTTAATAAAACGAGAGCAAGATGCTCTGAAGTCTTCTCACTTACAGTCGTTTTATTAGGATCCGTTGTTTCTGATTCAAATCTTGTTTTGCCTTATTAAAAGGTTTCTAGAGTTCAGTAAGTAATTTGGGATTTTGACTCTCTTTAATTTGAAGCATTTTAAATTCCTCCTCTGACGATAACTTTCGAAGAATTTTTCTGAAGGTTTTCGAAATCAGTGAATAATCATCGTTTAATTAAGTACGAAATGTGAAGTTAATGTACAGGGGTGCGCTAACTGTTTTCGACCGGGACTCACTTTCTTTCAATGAAAAATCACTCGACGCAATACAAAATTTTTGGTAGTAACAAATTTTTTAAAGAAATTTAGGAAAATGCTAACCAAAAAAAAAAAAAAGTAAAAAGAAGTTGACAAATGTCGACAAGCTATTTTATTGACTTTTGCTGAGTAAGGGCCTGTTCACATAGGAGTCCGTTGCGGAGCGTTAAAGTATTGAAATATATTTAACCAATGACAAACCTCCAAACGATTAGCAATGAAATTTTTAACGCCTATGATTGGTTTATTTTCGTCTCAACGTCATCATTCCCTTAACGCTACGCAACGGACTTCTATGTGAACAGGCTCTAAGATCGTTTGACATTTAATTTAACAATATCATATCCTGTATATCTTTTAACACTAACACTAACTAACACACACACACACACACACACATATATATATATGCACAAAAAAATTAAACATGTAATTATAGATAATTTAAAGTATATTTTTAATTAAATAATTCAATTAATATAAATTTGCTTCAAACTCTCTAATTTTTTTGGCGACCCACAGTTTGCGCATACGTTATGATTAAAAAAAGTTAAAATGCTTTATTGCATAAAATGAAATTTTTATTTTTATTAATTATTTATGAAACTTATCTCTCATACATAGCTAGTTGTTACACTTTTGAAATAGATTAAATTACAAATGTTTTCAAGTCTTGCTGGCTGATGAAAATCAAGAATCCTGTGGACCATCTCACATCAAGTTTTTTTTTCGAAATTCCCGAAATGGTTGAATTCTTTAGTTACCCTACAGGACATATTCAATGTGGAGACAACACAATAATGGTACGCTAGCGGTATATGAGGCGGTGAAAGGCAAAGTGGCGTAAGTCAGTAAGTCAAGTGGTGTAAGTCCAAAGCGTTTTACTGCAAAAACTACAAAAAATTCCACTATAAATTGAACAAATTATAATTCATAATAATTATTATAATATTTCAAATAATAATTATTTGCAATTCCACCATAAATTGAACATGGAGATTACATTTTTGCCCTTAAATAAAAAAAGGCAAAAATGTGACTTACACCACTTTGCCTTTCAACGCCTCATATGTATTTGCAACTGGCACCGCCGACTGGGTCGTGCACTCTTCATTTTGTCATCGTCCATGTCTTAGTCTGGATTCGAACCCGGGACCACCCCGTGGCGTTCACCGCTATTTGATTCGTATACACACGCACGAACAAAAGAAAAAACTCCATTGGATTTGGAAGTTATATGAATTATTTTCAAACATTTTAAAAATATAAGTGTGGACTTTTGAGTCCATGACTCGCGGACTTTTAAGGATGCCATGAAACTGTAAAATTTCGAGGTATTTTGAGTTCCTAAAATTTAGGACTCAGAATGTTAAGGTCTCGTTAACAACACGAAAATGTTAACGAGTCCAGTTTGCGTCTGTCCTTAACATTTTGTCGTAAAATGCGTCAAGGGTAACGGGGAAAAAATGAAAGATGAAAATAAGGTTTGATTACCATTTTGTTACAATCGTTCAAGTAAAATGAAAATTCTAGTTATATATAAAAAAAAAGTGAGTAGAATTGTTACGATAAGAATATTAACGAAAAATCTTGGACCAAAGTGACATCTCGGCCTAACACAGTGTTCTCTATAGCCAACCTCTTTTGTGGAATATTGTATATTGAAATGCTGCTGGCGGTTGCCTTAGCAACCGCAAAGTTATATTCTGCCGAGTGGCAGTGGAGAAAGTAAAGTGAACGCAAAGTTACATTCTGCTGAGTGGCAACAGATAAAAAACTCAGTTGTGGTGAGAGAATGAAAAACATAATGTTGTATGTGTAGATCCCTCCGTGTTCGTTTTGATAAAAGTTTGAATGAATAAAGCAATTCTCGAATGGATATAATTTATAATAATTATGTCTGCGATAATTCCATTATTCGCCTAACGAGTGAATAACTGGGAAATGTCGACACGAGAGCGAATGTGCGGCAAAGTAGTGAGCGCGTGTGCAGCTGCGGTGAAAAAAAAAAGAGATGTCTATTGTTTGTTCCCGCATGCATTTGAATGACAGGTTTTGACGATTCATTTCGTCACTTGAAAGGGAAAACGAACCTCTTTTCTTTGGATCTATCCACGCATGAGGGTTATTTATGTTCGTCCGTGCTTGTTGGGATGAAGAGTATTCCTGCTAATGACACGTAACAGTCAAGTTGATCAAAAGAGAATGACGCGTTCTCGCGTAAATTCCTCTTTCGCGCCACGGTCAATTTTCCTCTGTACAATACTGAGGAAATATTTGTGAAATTATTTTGAAGACTCTTTATTCGCAGTGCAACAGAAGTGAAATGTCACTTATATTCGTTTGGGGATCTGTTGTCTTCGATTTCGGGGGACATAAATTTCCGCATGGCACTGAGTAACCCTTGCGTTTGTAAACCAAACACTGAGATGGGACATGCCGCGCTCAGTTGACAGGAGGGGTTACACCCCCCCCCCCATATATATATATATATAAAGTTGGAACTCGGTCTTGTGAGCCTTTGTGTTGACCACGGCGGCGTCAATTCTAAAACCTGGCGAGAGGCATGTCAGGGAAACGGGTCGCGCCAAGAAAAGAGACCCATTTTCTGAGGTCGCCTTGACACGCACGGTTTCTGGGCCGCTCGATTTTGCTGGGGACCCTTTACAGTTGCACTCGTTGCGAGCACAGGGCGTCGACAGCGTCGCGCGATGCAAAAACCATAATATTTCACGGTAATTAACTATAATAAGGGAGAACTTCTCATGCAGATAGCGATATATATAATATGTATATATGTGTGTGTGTGTGTATATATATATATATATATATATATATATATACACAGTAACCATCGCTTATAGTGATCAGTGGTTATAAGAATCAACTGTTTATAAGAATCAATATCGCGAAAACATAAACAAATGTATTATTTACATGTTAAAATTTTCGCTTTAATCAATCCACTGGTTTTAAGAATCAGTACACACTCTTCGCTTTCCTTTCATTTTTCCAAAAAAGCCACTTAAACCCTCAAAAGGCACGAAGTTCTTTTGTTTTTTATTCTTTAAAGAAAGATTGATAAGATGGGATGGAATATAGTCATAAAATTCATCCCTATCTTTGTTAGACATAACATAATAGTTTCTTCTTAAACGCTTTAGCACTACACTGTCCTATTAGCTTGACCCGGCGGCATCTTTACCCGTCAGGGTCCGATTTCACTTTTCTCTACTGACAAACAGAAATAGGGACTCTTTTTTTCCCACCTCCGACATCCTGGTTGCGGCTTCCTGGATCCTGAAACACATAAATCTTCGGCAAAGTGTCCACTATCACTTAGGCAAACGTGACATTAGTAGATTCAGCACGTTATCAAACCGCGAAACGTAAAAGGTGAATCTTCGTCTGAGACTATTAGTATTGAAAGAGGTTTAAACAGCCTCCTGAAAACTTCCGTACGTGAAACTACCATAAAAAACTTTTTCTTGCTCCCTTCCTGTAGTGGAAATGTTAAAACTGTTAAGCAGGTATGTTGTAACAAATATTGGATTCTTTTCTTCTCTTATTATAATTATGTGTATCTACTTATAAGTCTAGAAATTAAGTTGTATTTTTAAAATTATAAAAATAATTTTAATAAAAGATAATTAACGTAAATTAAAGAGTATTTTATGATAAATTATCTAATATATTTATATATAGGTGTGTGTGTGTGTGTGTGTGTGTGTGCCTGTGCCTGTGCCTGTCCCAAAACCTAAATTTCGGCTATAAGAATCAACCGCTTATAAGAATCAAAAACAGTAATAACAAACGTGATTTTTATAAGCGGAAATCACTGTATATATATATATATATATATATATATATATATATATATATATATATATATATATATATACAGGTGGTTATCAAAATAATGGAAACACTAAGAAACATCATGAAAACTTTTATTAATACGGCGCAGGATGACCTTTGTCATGTAATACTACCTGATTCAACTTGGAATTACATTCACCTACAAGTCTTGAATAGTAGTTAAGAATATATTATACCATTTTTCAGGGGAAAATCATGAAAATTGATGTAGAGATGCTGTGGTGGATATCGATACCTGGCTCTATCCGCTTATACAGATCACAGTGGTTGGATGATATATAGTCGGGGGGATTCTGCAGGGCAAGATAAGATATTTGATTTCTTTTTCATGCTCTTCAAACCAATACTTGAGAGATTTAGCTGCATGTATAGGGGGATTATCATCCTGGAGAACGCCATCTCCTGCAATAAACAGTGTTTGCACCATAGGATGGACTAGTGAGCTAAAATTTCTACATAGTCCTTTCCATTCAATCTCCCTTTTAGGGTTACAATAGGGCCCGAAGAAAACCGTGAGATGCCATCCCAAACCCTGATTGATCTACCTCCATGATTGACATTTGAGATGAGACAGCCAGAATCTTATGCTTGTGTAGGTGTTATCCAGACATACGCATGTCCTGTTGCAAGAAATAATGTGAACAATGATTCGTCGCACCAAATGCCGTTTTTCGACATATTACTCGACTAGGATTTGCGCTCGTGGCACCATTGTGGGCGATATTTTGTATTGGCATCTGTTACAAGTGGCTTGGGAATAGCTATTCTTCCGTAAATGCCCTATTTGTGAAGTTCCCTTCTACCTCCAATGGTTGATACCGGAACATGCAGATGCAGATTGAGCTCTTTGGTCATTTTGGTTGCAGTTGTTTTCTTTCTTCCTGTCACAATCCGCTTCAATACCTCGTCCGTGTCTTACTCAGCTCTCCCTGTCATCTTCTATTCTATTTGGCAAAGGATGTTTTTCCGTGCACTCTGTATGCTATCATGACTTCCGATACCATAGATCGAAAAACACCCATTAGCCTGGGGGTTGCCGTAACAGATACTCCAATTTAAACGCGCTCCAACAATTTGCCCTTTTCGCAATGTCAGCAAGATTTGATATTTTACGCTGTTCCCCCAAAAGCACGATGCCCTTAGCTTCACTACTGCTACCTGGCAGTAGAATACTACATACACTATATTATATATATAAAAAAATACCGGTGGCCAGACTTGTTTTTTAAGGAATACGAAGCACATTCATAAACACCACTTATATGGATAGGTGTTTCCATTATTTTGATAACCACCTGTATATATATATATATATATATATATATATATATATATATATATATATATATATATATATATATACTCTGCGTATGGGTAGACGTATATTTAACTATAATCAGGTATCAAAATTTTTTTCTCAGTCACTAAGTTTAAAATGTGTTTGTCATCTGACCATTTACAATAGTTATTTAGATACGACACATGGTCATGTAATAACAGGCAATTTGGATATTGTGGAAGATGTAGCACTGCGAGAGTTGATGAATTTGGGAACTAAGTTTAGATTACCTAGTACTAATTATAATAAGAAAATAATAAGTTTCTTAAATGCTGATTTAGATAAATTTATTTACAAAATAGCAATTAATTACTCTATACCTACAGAAGCCTTCAACCCATGGAAAATTAATTTACTAAAACTAGTACATGCTAAACTACCCAATAATAGTAATAACATTAATAATTCCTATAAACACTTTAAAGCTGCTATTACAAAATTACAAGATGACTTTATAGTCACTTATGTAGATAAAGCAGCTAACAACTATGCAATAATTTGTAAAAAATATTTTGCCATATGTTTAAAAAAACAGCTAGAAAATAGTGATCTTTTTCAGCCATTAAAAGAAAGTACTAGTATTATTATTAAGAAAATAATAGCAAAATATAAACTACTAGGTATATCATCAAACAATTATCTTTTTCCTTATATTACTTTAGTTCCTAAATTTCATAAAACGCCTATTGCTTTTAGAGCAGTAACCTGTGGTCACAACACTTATGCTATTAAAGCAAGTAAATTATTATTAAAGTACCTAAAATTAATCTATAAAAATATAACATCTGGTGTTTGTGGTATAATTGATAATAGCTTTAGTCTAATTAGAAAACTACAAACATTAGATAACTGTAAATATGTAGTAACTTATGATTTTAAGGATCTATTTAATAATATAGATATAATTGATTTAAATAAAATAATCATAATGTTAGTACAAAATAATATTCAATACTTAAGCAACGAAATTAAACTAACTCGTTTCAATAGGCTCCTAGAATTAGTAACTAAACATAATTACATAGTTCATAATAATAGTATATACTTACAGTCCAAAGGTGTACCACAAGGTGGTAATGCTTCAAGTATGCTAGCTAATTTATACTTATATTATTTTGAAATTAATAATATAGAAAATTGCAATTACAATATATTTAGATATATAGATGATATAATAGTAATTAATAAAATAATAACCCTATAGACTTAAATTTTTACCCTCCTAATCTGGAACTAATTAAAAGTAGCCATGATAATATTAATGTAAACTTTTTAGATATTAATATTAAATTAAATACTCACAGCAAATTTACTTTTGACTTATACGACAAAAGATCTGACTATAATTTTAATATAGTTAAATTTCAAAATTATCTAATCTGTTTTTAATAACATTATTGTAAATCAGTTAGTTCGTATAAATAGGCTATGTTCTAAAGACAATAGGATTAAGCATATTTTAGACTTGAGAGCTGTGTTTAGACTTGAGGTCTACTCGGAATAATTACCCCGTAAGTCTATCCAAAAACATAATTGGTTGTTTTTGTTTTAATGAATAGTTTGTTCTGTTGCATTAATATGTTAAACATAACAGTAAGTTAAAATAGAAAAAATAACTACTAAAAATAAAAATAAAATCATAAGTAAAATTAAAAATAATAATAAAATTAACTCTTAGTAGTAATAATAATAAAAAACTAAATAATTAAGGGAATAATAGTCCTAAAATACGGTAACCTAACTAAGTCTGTAACTGAGAATCCACTACCTCAATGGTTGCAAGTTTTGTGATGTCAGTCTTCTTGCGGTTACAAGTTCTTAACTTCCACTCTGACTAGCGCCAGGCTTGGTGTTCTTTGGTTAAGTACTTTTATTCAATCTTAATTCAATTATTAATCAATTCTTCTGTTATTCATGGATTGTACGGTGTCTGAGTGTGTTTATTGTATAGATCATACTCATCGGAAACAATCCATTGGTTTTTAGACAGCATTGACACCGCTGATGAAGAAATGCTGTCAAAAACCTTATTCATACTTTTCTTTTCATGTTGTTTGTTCCTGGCTGCAAGTAGCTTTAGAGCTATTACTGGTTTTCTCTTTCATCTTATTCTCATATATATATATATATATATATATATATATATATATATATATATATATATATATATATATATATATACAGTGGAATCTCGATCGATCGTTCCCCGAACTATCGTTTTCCCGTATGTATCGTTTATTTCACCCAGTCCCGAATAAATTCCATAGAAAACAAGCAAAAAAGACCGCAGGGATCATTCCTCGATCCATCGTTTTTTCATAATAACTGAACCTGAAATATAAATGTCTGGATTGAGCTAGAATGACGCTCAAATTAAACAATGAGCAGAACATTTGAGATGCACGGTCTCATATTTTTGTTCTCTCTTGTTTAGTCTGGTTTCGCTTTATTATACCACTCCCATTATTTGTTCGTCGTTGGTGTTCCTTAATTATTTAGCCCCTTGAGTACCCTATTTTCGGCAACTCATTCCAAATTCATCGACTATTCAACATTTCTGTTCTTATCAGCAATGGCTCACAGTCAGATTTTTTTTTTGCCTTGGGATGGAGGCGCCCTGGTGTTTGGTCTAGTGTGTGAGAAGTTTCTGATTACTGCAGTTCTACACTGGCCGATGAGTGTTTCACCCGGAAGCAGAACTTCCTGGTGGTCTTATGTCGGACCCCATCCAGTGCAATGGAATGGTTCTAGTTACAAACGATTCACGGCTGCCGATTCTTTATACTCTCACACAATAACCGATACAGAAAAGAATACAATTTGCAACACAAAAAAATGGTTTATTAAATATTGTTTACTTGTGGAGAGAAAACCGCCAAAAGACAAACGACGATTAAGTACTTTTATTTGAATCAAAATTCCTGTGTATCTACGTGTATTTCTTTTTTTATTATTATTATTATCTTGGACTTCAGTAGAACTTTGTAATTTTATCTTCAGTTACACTACGGGTATGTATGCATTTATGTATGTGAGTAAATATATTTTAGGGATATCAAACTTTAAGGTATGTTAATACTTTTTTGTATGTTCCCGCACCTATCGTTTTCCCGCATCCATCGTTTAGTTCAGTTGGTCCCTTCGAAAACGATAGATCGAGATTCCACTGTATATATATATATATATATATATATATATATATATATATATATATATATATATATATATATATGTAATAAATTAAATATTAGGCCCTCCATTCTATCATTTAAATTCCCTTTCCTGAATCCAATCCCCAGTAACATTACTTTAACGCTTTAAAAACCCATAGCAACAGGACTTCCCATAAAACAGCAAACGTTGCATTTCTACACGTGTATACGTCTCGAGAAAGGCGTGAGTTCGCATCGCCAACCCCAAATTCCGCTGACATTTCAAAACAACAGCCACATGTACCTCGCTTCTAGCGCGTAAGGTTGAAAGGTGATATTACACTTCGCTCCGAGCTGTCGTCTGAGATGGACAGATGTTACTATCGCTCTAATAAAACTATTCGACACGACTGCTTCAAAATTTTAATTCCTTTCAGGCTGAGTCTAGCTCCAGCCATGTAAATTTGAGCTAGTTTTCCTTTTCAGGTTGCATTTAAGAACGAGATATAATTGATATATTACATATATATATATATATTCAGGGCTGGTCACATTTGTGAGGTGGCTTCAGGAGCCTAATTGAAATGGGCGCCAAAATAAGACAGAATAAAGAAGCATTAATAGTTTAGTGTAATGTAGGACGAAATTCGTAAAAGAAGCGAATATCTTGTTGATTCCAGAGACTGATGGGATAGTTCTTACCTTGAAATTTTCCTTTTTCTCCTGTGAACCAATCACGTCAAAGCTTTGTCCTATATCTGATGTGAAATGAGTGTTGCATTGACTTGTTTTGATTTTGTTATCATGTTTTGGTCCACATTCTTTCTATTGTACTGTGAAAAGTCTCGCGTAGAGATGAGAGATGTATCTTCATTTTGTTACTGTTACTGAATCAACTGTAAATATTTAATGCGCTTCCTGAATTGCGCATATCTAGACTGTTTATTATAAACGGCTGAATTTGAGAGAAATGAATTTTGAAAGCGTTGTTGTAAGCAGCCGCGAGTTTTCATAACTGTTAGCGAGGAATTGACGAGCAACAGCAGATTTAAGAGCGATTGATTGGTTGAGTTTGAATGATTTAGCAATAATCAGGACGCTATCGAAAACAATAAGTTACCACTGACTTATTGTAGGAGGACTCGATCATTAGTTTAGGACATAACACATTAAAATCCAATTGATTGGGTTTTTTTTAAGATCTGTCAGTTTTATAATTTTTAAAATAAATAAAAAAATTTCTTTCTCTCTAATGCACATTTTTCCCGAAATGTCCGCCATTCTATCAACTATACTATTTCCAATAGTGATACATTCGTTACTGAAGAGTCTCTCCGAAAATCTAAAAAGGCGCCGTTTCTAAAACTTGCCCCACGATGGATTGGTCCGGCTCTGCATACGTACATACTACATGGATAACAGTGGCGCAACCAGGGGGGGGGGGGTCAAGGGGCCCGCCCCCTATAGAAATAGAAATTGCATTATGAATATTGATTTTGCATTATAAGTATTTTTTTCCGTTCATCTCGGCCCCTCCCCCCCCCCCAAAAAAAAAAAAAAAATTTCTTGGTGCACCACTGATAGATACATACATACATATATATATATATATATATATATATATATATATATATATATATATATATATATATATATATATATATATATATATATATATATATATATATATATATATATATATATATATATATATATATATATATGGAAGGATCTGTAAATAATACCTAGTTACGGGAAAATGTTAGTTGATGAAAACTATGGTACAATGAAAAGTGACTTTACAATCTAAACTTAAAATCGGTTCTCAAATATAAGCTTTAGGGAACAACGCGACAAATTATTGAGAAAATAAAGCTGAAATACTTCACTAGAAAGGGAGCCACAAAGAACGAAGAATAAACCAATGGACGTCTCCTCACCTGTTGCACCAAACTATTGACTAAAATTTGTTTCTGATTAGTTTTGGCAATGATTTTTACTATGCCAAACAGGCCACGTGTATCTGTATCCAATCGGAACGGGAGATATACGAACTAAAACGAGTCAGATCACTGAATTAGGCTGAGTCATTCCTCAAAAAGCTAATCGCTCGGTGGACGGAATTGAAAGGCAAAGGAAATGAATAGAGTTCAAAACTGCCAAGTAATATATAGAAAACTGTTGAGCAATATTCTCTCTCGTGTGTTCGGATAATCTCATTTGTTGAAATACGTGATATGTTTATTCGTTTATGTTAGTAAGCGAATAAACGGACGTGTGCTCTGAAATGTCATCATAGGTGTGTCTTCTCACAAATGTCTGTTTTGTCATCTGCGATATACGGACAGAAACTTAAGGCTGCTATGTACTAACCCCATTGGATTCGCTCACCTCAATGTTAACCTATGGAGAAAATGTGTCCACGGATTGCCGACTTGGATTCAAAGATTTTTTAAAAAAGAATTGTACTCCGTCATAGAGAAAGAAATTTTACATTTGTGTACATTTTTCCTTTTTAAAGAAAAATGCAATTAATATTTTAAAATTTAAATTATCCGAGGAAAAAATCTGGTATAGTGTGTTTCAAACGCTCATAAATTCCTTCGGTGGACGAAATTTATAAAATGAATCCTGTAGTGCTTTGCAGAAAAGTTCAGGCTATCTGACAATACCAATTTTATTGGATTATCAGCATTTATGTACCTGTAAATAGTTGACAAAAATATTTTTTAAATAATAAATTTGAGGGCAGCGCGTAACCCCCCCCCCCTATATATAGAGAGAGCCATTACAATCCCTCAAAATGTCAATCCTAAGGGGGGTGGAAGTCTCGGACTGTCAACTGGACTCCTCCCACCACAAGAGTCTGCAAGAAGAGGAAAAGGGAAATACGATTTTTTTCTTAGTACATAGCAGCCTTAAAGAGTTATATACATTTTTAAAAACCGACTTGTCAGGAGCACCTGTTCGGTGTGCATCTGATTTCATTTATTTTTAATGAATGAATCCTACACCCTGAGTATAGTTCGCTGATGTTATTGTGAGAAAGATGGTCCAACGTGTGCGCGCTTTGCGAAGATTTGTAATGACGCGTTTGCAATATTGACTGAGAGCTTGCCATAATATGATGCGTTTCTGACTGATTGCATTTGGGTAATGGATTCTGTCGCT